>JXTB01000048.1:346253-479563 GCA_002914805.1 Parasponia andersonii
ATTTCTCATTTGAGATTCTTAATCTTTGTTTATTTAAACTATATGTAGTCTTTGATGATCATGTTAGTTTGGCTTAGAAAACTAATGTATATATATACTTAGTTCATATAGATTATATGGATATGATTATGATTAAGTTATTATGTTAATTTAATATTAGTATGTAAATATATGTTTGTACTCCATTTTATTTCAAATATTTGGTGTATTTAATGAATTTGGATTACATTTATAAAATTTCAGGGGGTAGTATAGACAAAAACATTACAAATACCCTATGGAAATATATACCATGGCGCTTATAAGGCGCCGTGAAAGGTCCTTTGTATCTAGATACCAAGGTGCCGTAGGCATTGTAAAAGGCATCTTCTATGGCACTTTTTAAACGCCTTGATATTTAGATACCAAGGCACTTAAAAAGCGCCGTGGAAGATGCCTTTCACGGCGCCTATGAGGCACCTTGATAGACCTTCCATGACGCCTTATAAGCGCCTTAGTAACCAAGGCCTATTATGGCACCTGGAACCAAGGCGCTTTTGTGGCCACCATGAAATGCATTTCAAGACACTTATAAGTGCTTTGATATGCCTTTTTTGTTGTAGTGTTATATGTTTAAGCTTTGTTCTTATCAATTGTCTTTAGATCGTGAAATGTGATTAATTAGTTGTGTAGAAGTCAAATGAAATTTTCTCATATAAACTTTTATAGAGTGGGTTTATTCTTATTAGATCCAAGTTTATGAATTATGAATTGTGTTACTAAATTTAAGTTCAAATTGTCGCTCAATTATTTGTTGCAGAGTTTATCCTTTACGGAAAGCTTGTAGTCGTTTAAGTTTTAGCAACTAAATTTACATTGTCTTCGGCATCTCAGCTTTTGCTTTTATGGTATTGTACATTGGTATTTTTATAGTTATGCGGGGGAGTTTGAGCTATGGATAGCTAGCTAGATCCACATTTAAATTCTACTAGAGTTCTTCTTGTAAGCCACCAAGTTAAAAGCAAGTGTTATTCATATTAGTTAATGACAACTAGTAGTTACAATATAAATTAGTTAAGTAACTAGTAACTATATCTAATTATAGTAACTAATTATTAGTTTTTACAACTAATTACACACGAATTTGGAAACCAATATCTGAATTGATTATTTGGTTACCAATGAATTTGGCATGAAAGAAACTAGATACACTAGTAACTAGCAACCACTGTCCAATTTGATTAGTAATAACTAGAGAAACCAATAATCATTTTAGCTTTTATAATCACATGATAACTAAAGAAGCTAAAAACCAATAACCATTTTAGGAGTAATGACCACGTTTGTAATTAGAAAAACTAGTAATGAGAGAGAACTCAAATAAAATAAAAGCTAGTAACTAAAGAGAAACTAATAACCAGATAAGAATAACAATCATACTGGTAACTAAAGAGAACCTAAATAAATTAGAAACTTGTAACTAGAGAAACTAGAATCATACTGGTAACTAAAGAGAACCTAAATAAATTAGAAACTTGTAACTAGAGAAACTAGAAACTATTAACCAATTTGACATAGAGAAACTAGAAATCAGATTGATTACTGATTACTAGTTATCATCACTCTTGTAACTTGCCATTAATTTAGAAACTACTAAGATCAGTTATCGGCAACTAGTCTTGAAACTAGTAACCAATAACTACATTGTTGTTATATAGAAAATAGTCCCTAGATTGGTGACAAGTAACTAAATTCGTTAGTGAGAATCAGAGCTACTAATAACCAAGAGCTAAATTGGTTAATAGTTGTTTATCAATTATTTTTCTTGTACTTAGCCATTAATTTGAAATAAGTAACCACTTTGGGTATTAGTTACCAAATTAGTTAGTAGTAACTAGTAATCAGTAACTAAATTAGTTAGTAGCAACTAGAAAAACTAGTAACTGTAAACTAAAAATTGTATCTAGTAACCAAATTGGAAATATAGAGATAGAATAACTAGTAACTAAATTAGTTAGTATTTTGAAAAACCAAAAACTAAAAATAAAATTAATAGTTGTAACCAGAAACTAAAAATCAAACTGATTACTATCCTTGGGATTGACAACCAAAAACTAGTAACTAGCCATCAATCATTTGTATCTAGCCACTATATCGGAACCAATACACTAGTTAACAAATTATAACTGGTAACCAAATTAGTAGAGGTAACCAGAAATCAAAAACCAAAATGGTTGTTGGAATCTATTCTTGTGATTGATAATCAAAAACTAGTAACTAGTATCTAGTCATTAATCATTTGTAACTAGCCACTCTATCAGAAACTAATACACTAGTTAAGAAGTTAGTCATTAGTAACCAAGTTAGTGTAGATAACCGGTTTTTAGAAAAGAAGGTTATTGGACTTCATTCTTGTGATTGGTAATTAGAAATTAGTAACCAGTAACTAATCATCAATCATTTGTAACTAGCCATTATAACAAGAACTAGTAGTTTAGTTGACAAATTAGTAACTGATAATCAAAATGGTTAAGTTTGGTTACCAATCACTAAAATGGTTATTGACCACATATTCATTATGCTTTTATTACTATTATTTTTTTCACTTTGAAATTAAATAACCTATATTGTAAATTATAAACATATTGGTTATTGATTACCTACAACCAAATTGATAATTTTTTATTAACCAGATTAGTTACTAACCAGTAGTTAGATTAGTAACCAATCATTATCATTGAGAGCAACCACGGAGCTACTTTAGGCCCAAAGAGGGGGAAAGGGATGGGAGGGGAGGCATCTCATTTTTTTTAAATTATATTTTTCTACCTCTATTTTGTCTTAAAATTTCAATTTTATTCGTAATTTGTCCCTCCTGAATTTTTGTAATTATTGTTTTTGCCCTTTTTTTAAAATAAAAAATTCAATAATACCCCTAATATTGTTTTTCCCTATACTAATTCTTTTTAAATTTATGAACTTTCCTTATATTATTTTGAAGTACTAAAATTTATCCACATATTGGATAATTTTTCTTTTGACTCACTGTAAATATCTTTTTTTAATTCTATAATGGTCTATATTGACTAATGTATTTCAAAATTAGCTAAAATTTTTTTTCTGATATTCCCCCCTAAAAAATTTTCTTGGCTCCATCACTAGTTAGGAGGATGGGAAAAAAGTGTGGCTCTTTCTATCTTTAAGAGTAAGGAAAAAAAAGAAAAAGAAGATTTGATGTTTCATTTTTTAATTAAAAAAAAAAGTAAAAGTGGAAAAAATGATAACTGTTAACCGATAATCAATTTAGTTAATAATAATTAAATAGGTTATTGGTTACTAAAGTAATTAATAACTAGTGACTAATTAAATAACTTATTATTATATTTCTTTTTAAATAACCTATTATTAGTTAGTAGTAGTTATATTAGTTATTGATCACTAAAGTAATTAATAACTAGTAACTAATTACATAACCTATTATTGGTAACTAGTTTCATTATGCTTTTACTACTGTTTATTTTTTTCACTATGAAATTAAATAACCTATCTTGTAACTTGTTAACATATTAGTTATTGATTAGTTTGGTTATCTGCAACCAAATTGGTAATTTTCTAGTAACCAAATTGTTATTAACCAGTAGTTAGATTAGTAATCAATTATTATCACTGAGATGAGGGAAAAAAAAGTGTGGTTCTTTCTATCCTTAAGAGTGAGAAAAAAAAAAGAAGAAGATTTGAAGTTTTATTTTTTTAATTAAAAAAGGTAAAAATATAAAAAAGAAAATGGTAACCATTAACTGATGCAGAGGTCAAAAAATGATTAGATAATTATAAGTCCAAATGAAATAGACCTTTACGTTTAAAAAGCTCATCGACACTATAATCATGCCAAATAAGAAATGGACTCATAAGGCCTAACACATGAAATTATCTTCAATGACCAAAGTCCAATTAACGAACTAGCCAAAGACTCTGCCCAAGACCTAATTCGATTACAACCAGAGTAAGGGGCCTAGCAAATCAAAAAAATATCCTCAATCAAAACCCACTGACTTAGTCCGTGAGACTAATTCAAAATAAGGGACCACACACTAATAATTATAGAGTAGGACAAATTGTCTCTAATTGTCATCAATTCACTAATTTTGGAGCATGATAACTGCCTTCAATTATTACTAAATTCAAAATAAGACAGTTGTCTGAAACATGTTTGAGAAGGCTCCTATAAGTAGGAATCAAAACGATACCAAAAGACAGATCAACTCATAACCTACTCTTGCTTTCTCTCTATTACTTTCTCTCTAATTCATATTAGCATTCATCTCTCAAATACAAAGATCTTAGAATTTATCTTGAAGCTATCTAAGATATCTACATTCACTCATAGTCTATCAATAAAGCTTTGCATTCAGACTTATATTTCTGTTCATTAAATTACTTATATGCTTCATCATATTCATATCTTCTTAAATTGCATACTAACTTGAGTGTCAGAGTCCCTTTGGCTGGCACAAACCCGGTGTTCCTATTTGAACTCTTACGTCTTTTGGTTTTGACAGGTTACTCGCGGCCTAATTTCATAATTGTAGAAATGAGCCTCTATAATTTAGCACCTACCATGGGGCCCTAGTAATCGTACTTACAATGAAAGACAAAAGAGCATTCTACCAGTAAATCCATGGCTGACTTTAGCGAGACACTTGACCTCTCAGCCCAAATTGTAACTCTTAACTTCTAGATGAATGAAAATCATGAGAAGATGGAAAGGCTTGAGGTAGAGAATGCTGCCATGAGGATAGAGAATGCTGAGTTACTCATGAGGATGGAATTGCTATCCACCCAATTAACCATTGAGCAACCTTTATGTGTTAGGATTCCAGTCAACTTGATGCAACCTCTTGATGACTTTACTCCCATAGCAAATCATGGCGACCTAAGATAATTTGCATTAGATTCGTCTACTTCCACTAGGTACTTCCAATCCCCAACTACTTTACCTGACATAGGAAATTCAACTTTGAATGTAGGTGGACAATCGGTTGTACCTAAACAGACATATGATAGTGCACTCAGATATCAGCTGGCAGTCAGACATACCCAGTGGGGAGTATTCGGACAACAACTTGTAGCCAGACAAACACAGTAGGATACATTTGGACAAAAAATACACTCAGACATTAGAGTGCACTCTGATAGTAGTTTGTAGTCGAACAAACCTAATAGGATGCACTCGGACAATAGAGTGCACTAAAACATCAGCCTCTAGCCAGATAACAGCCTGTAGTCGAACAAACCCAGTAGGAGGCACTTGGACAACAAGGTGCATTTTGACAGCAGAATACACGTGAACAATAGCCTATAAATAAACACTATCAGCAGAGTGTTCTTGGACTTACCCAACATTATGTTCTCCTGCACTAGCCTAATGATGATCCAGAGCTAACATGCAGACTTGTTGAAATAGAGGCCCTCATTCAGAGG
Organism: Parasponia andersonii; assembly: GCA_002914805.1. Lineage (NCBI taxonomy): Eukaryota > Viridiplantae > Streptophyta > Magnoliopsida > Rosales > Cannabaceae > Trema > Trema andersonii. The sequence continues at coordinate 351,714 of JXTB01000048.1, forward strand.
ATCCCAAGGGTTCTAGCTCCTATAAAGAAGAGTGCAACTAGTTGTTATGCTAACTCCCCATTCGTTGATGAGATAGCCTTGGTAGAAATGCCACAGAAATTCAACTTCTCAAATATAAAGATATTTGATAAGACCACTGATCCAGACAACCACATTGCCCAATACGAACAGAGAATGTTTACCACAACAATCCGACGTGACTTGACGGAAGCATGCATGTGTAAGGGGTTTGGTTCTAGCTTGATTGGACTAGCTTTCTAGTGGTATACAAACTTACCTAACAATTTTATTCATTTTTTTGCTCAATTAATGAATACTTTTATGGAGCAATTTACGAGTAACAAGAAATTAGAAAAGCAATTAGAAAGCCTCTATGGTGTAGTTTAGAGGAGAGGAGAACCTTTACGAGATTTTGTGGACCGCTTCAACAAGGAAAATTTCTCTACAACCAATTACGACCAACTTACAGCAATCTCAGTCTTCTACAAAGGACTCCATCATGACTCTGACCTTTACAAGGAGTTAACTAAATATCCATGCATAACCATGAAAGATGTCCTAGCCAAAGTATGTGCACAAATCAAGTGGGAAGAGGATGAGGCCAACTATTAATACTCGTTTCCCTCTTCTTCATGAAAGGATATTTGAAGGGACTCTCGAACAAATAAAAATCAGAATGATCAAAAGGCTGAACCCTACCCCCTTCCTAGAAGAATCGAGAACAAAAGAAATAATGCACGCCGACCTTCTGAAAGGGCGGTAAGGCCTATAGATGGACTCAAGGTATTAGACTATAATCTTTCAATTACCTTTATCGAAGTAGTGGTGATAATGAAAGGACTCGGTAACAAGGTAAAATTGCTAGAGAAGATAAGGACTCCTAGTGACCAAAAAGACATAACCAAATGGTGTGAGTTCCATGGAGACCATAGACATTGCACGGATGAGTGCATCACTCTCAAACTTGAAGTTGCCAACCTTCTAAAGTAAGGCCACCTCATAAACCTCCTTACTGATAAAGAAAAGAAGACGATGCAGCAACAAGGGGAAATGATGAACAACCAAAAAGAGCCAACTCCACTGAAGATATTGCGTCATGAGCGAATAGTCAACGTAATCACAAGAGGATAAGAAGTGAGTAGAGTTACCCACTCTATAGCAAAAAGGCATCCACGGCAGAGATCAAGACCACAAAACCAAACAAGTAGAGAAGCTGAGCACTAACCCATTCAAGTCATCAGCTTATCGTCATCTAAATCCACTATTCTTAATCCTCATCATGATGCACTAGTTATTTCTTTATATATTGGTAACTATTTTACAAAACATATTCTTGTTATTAATGGTAGTTATGCTAATGTCTTATTTCTTAGTACCTTCAAGGTAATGAAGATAGTAGAATCCAACATTAATCGAAGTTGTCTAAATATCCATGGAAGATGTCCTAGCCAAAGCATGGGCACAAATCAAGTGGTGGAAGGACGAGGCCAACTATTACTGTAAAAACCTGGATTTTGGAAGGGTAATTTGGACATTTTACCAATTTTCTGGATATAATATTGAGGGGATTAATTTGCAAAAGTTTTGTGCAGAAGGACTAAAGTGTAATTTTTGGGGGACAGAGTTGATAGAGATTTAGAATTTTTGGGACTTATGTGCAATTTTTGAAAAATTGCACAACCCCATATATTCCCATTCACGTGGGTATCATTTTCCTCTCTCTCCTCGATGTTCTCTCTCTCTCTCTTGGATCCTCTCCGCCCGTCGATGTCAGACCACTGCAGGAGCTGCCACCGTCGTAGTCCGCTCGCGCAACTGACCGGCAAAGCCTTCCCGTGCGACGCCGAAGCCGCGCCACCCGTCCCTGGTCGCTGTCGTCGCCTGCAACGCCAGAAAAGCTCTAAAAGGCCAATTCGGATTTTTGGCCGCCAGCGATGATTCCGATCTCCGTTCGACCTCCAAATAGTCCCGTTGGATTCGTCTCGTTACAAGGATTGTCAAGGTATATATATCTCACCCTTATTTTGTCCGGATTAAAAGTTGTCATTTCTTGGATATTTTGAGTTTAAGTTTGACTTTTTGATCTAGCCGTTGGATTGTGTTTTTGTTGTCATTTTTGGAATGTACTTGAAAAATGGTGAATTTTGATATATATATATATTGCCTATGTTTGGTGACCGGCACGGAAATCAAGATCGGATGGTCGAGATTTCGCCTCGTTTTATGTGCCACTGGCCCGGTATAGGCCTGGACCTGAATTGGACAAGTTATATATCTAACCTAGCTATTTTGGGTGCTAAAAATTCAATGAAGAAGTCTATTTGTGGAATTGAAGCTCTGTTGAGAAGTTAGTTTTTCGCAAGAAGACGATCGAGGGCTTGGAATTGGTTCTCGACCCTCCGGGTAATCGTCAATAACACCTTGAGGATTCGATAGCATGGTATCGCTATTCGAGTGAGGTAGGGACTCAATTACCTCTGTTTTATATCATTTTCAAATAAAACTTATTTTCTGCAACATATGAGAACAAATGTAATTTTTGGTTTTCTTGAATATCTGTGATGGAAATTGATTGTATGATGTATATATATTGTATTGCTCTGGGAATTTTCTAAGTGCAGGTTATTTTGGGTATATTAAAAATAAGGCCGTTATGCTGCCTATTTTTCTATAAAACCTAGTATATTGATTTTATCGAAAAACCCGAGCATAATTATTTTCACACTTTAGTTCTATATTGCACGTGTCATAGGATCATACATTAGCACCGTGTTAGTATCGTAGATTTACAGTGTGGCGCTGCGTGCCCCACTATCGGTGTAGAGTCTGTAAAACTGCGCAGGATTTTGTTACTTCTGATTACCTCCTCATTTGGCAGGCGTAGGCAATTCGGTTGCCTATCCAGGTTTGGTAGGCAATACACGGATGTCCCCTCCAGGTATGAGCTTAGGTGTCAGGCAGGCTGTTAGGCATACTTAGTGCCATCATCCTGGGTTTCCACAGATGAGAGGATGAGAGCTCATGGATATGGATTAATTTGTGTCATGTGCATATGAATTGAATGGTTTTGATTATACTGCTTTATATATATATATATATATATATATATATATATATATATAGATTTTCGGTTTGGATTATATATATATATATATATATTTTGGACTAAACTAACCATGCAAGAATTCTACATCACTAAAATATTTTCGACCATGTAATTGTTTTTCTAATGGGTATTTTATGCTCACCCACCCTACCTTCTTCTTCAGGTGATGTCCAGTGCGATCTTGGTGATCAAGAGGAGTAAAAGGTCATCTTAACTGTAGTTTGTTATCTTGGTAATGCTTGGAGTGTGACGTCATAGTGTTTGGATTGTTTGGGTTTTGTGTTAGTATTGAACCAAGATTACTACTTTCTATTTTGTCTGAGAACTTGTGTATGCCATTCTAAGATTTGAGTTTCGTTGTGGATGATGATTATGTTTGGATTTATATTTGATTTCGCGTTTTTAAATAATTATTCGATCTATATTTAAAGGTGTATACGAACTGTAGGAGTGGTTCACAGGATGAAGTTCTAATTATTTTATTTAAATGGACCGTTTTATAAAACTAGAACTTTTGACACTTTTCAAATAAATCAAGGAATTTTCCATCTTTGTGATATTCCCATTCTGCCACTGGCCCAGGTTTTGGGTCGTGACAATTATTATTTGTCTCCCTCTTACTCACGAAGGGATATTCGAAGGGATTCTCGAATAGACAAATATCAGAATTATTGAAAGGCTGAGTCCAAAGAGGTAAGGCCTATAGATAGACCCAAAGTACCATACTATAATCTTTCAATTACCCCTATCGAAGTAGTGGCGATAATGAAAAGACCCAGCAACAAGGTAAAATGGCCAGAGAAGATGAGGACTCTTGGCGACCAAAGAGACATAACCAAATTGTGTGAGTTCCATGGAGACCGTGGTTATCGCACAATGAATATTGCATGGATGAGTGCATTGCTCTCAAGCTCGAAGTTGCCAACCTCTTAAAGTAAGGCCACCTTACAAACCTTCTTACTGATAAAGAAACAAGATGATGCAGCAACAATGGGAAAGGACGAACAACCAAAGAGAGACAACTCCACCAGAGCTACTATGTCATAAGCGAACAATCAACATAATCACAAGATGATTAGAAGTGAATGGAGTTATCCATTCTATAGCAAAAAAGCATACACTACAGAGTGCAAGACCACGAAACCAAACAAGTAGAGAAGCTTAGTACCAACCCATTCAAGTCATTAGCTTTTCAACATTTGAATCCACTATTCGTAATCCTCATCATGATGAACTAGTTATTTTTTTATATATTGCTAACTATTTTACAAAATGTATTCTTGTTGATAATGGTAGTTCTGCTAATGTCTTATTTCTTAGTGCCCCCAAGGAAATAAAGATAACAGAATCCAACATCAGTAGGAGTTGACTAAATATCCATGTAGAACCATGGAATATGTCCTAGCCAAAGCATGGGCACAAATCAAGTGGGGGGAGAACGTGGCCAACTATCACTACTCGTCTCCCTCTTCTTTACGAATGGATATTCGAAGGGATTCTCGAACAAATAAACATAAGAATGATTAGAAGGCTGAGTCCTACCTCCTTCTAGAAGAATTGAGATCAAAAGAAATTATGCACGCCGACCTTCCAAAAGGGCGGTAAGGCCTATAGATGGACCCAAAGTACCATACTATAATCTTTTAATTACCCCTATCAAAGTAGTGGCTATAATGAAAGGACTCAGCAACAAGGTAAAATGGCCAGAGAAGATAAGGACTCTTGGTGACCAAAGAGATATAACCAAATAGTATGAGTTCTATGGAGACTATGGACATCACACGGATGAGTACATCGCTTTCAAGCTCAAAGTTGTCAACCTCCTAAAGTAAGGCTACCTCACAAACCTCCTTACTGATAAAGGAAAGAAGACGATGCAGCAACAAAGGGAAAGGACAAACAACCAAAGAGAGCCAACTCCACCAGAGCTACTACGTCATGAGCAAACAATCAATGTAATCACAAAAGGATTAGAAATAAGCGGAGTTATGCACTCTGTAGCAAAAAGGTATACATGGCAGAGTGTAAGACCACGAAACCAAACAAGTAGAGAAATTAAGCACTAACCCGTTCAAGTCATCAGCTTCTCAACATCTGAATCCATTATTCTTAATCCTCATCATGATGCACTAGTTATTTCTCTATATATTACTTGCTATTTTATAAAACGTATTCTTATTGATAATGGTAGTTCTACTAAATTCTTATTTTTTATTGCCCTTAGGGAAATGAAGATAGCAAAATCCAACATCACTAGGAGATCCACTGTCCTTATCAGATTTAATGGCAAACTTAAAAGCACCCTTAGTGAACTCGTGCTCCCAATGTACGCCAAAAGAGTCAAGCTCTATACCAAGTTCCTAGTGATGGACTACCACACTGTATACAATGTGATATTGGGAAGGCCATAGATACACAAGATGAAGGCAATACCTTCAACATATTACCAAGTCCTAAGGTTTCCAACCAAATAGGAAGTAAATGAAATCCAAGGGCAATGGAAAGATTCTAGAGATTGCTACAAACCACCATGAATAGGAAACCTATCTAGTTATAGCAATTAGAGCAACAAACTCCTTCAGAACCTAATCCTAATTAACCAAACATGGAGGAGTTAGATGAGGTCTTATTTGAGGAATTATATCATCTTCTCTTTTCATACAAGAGTAAGTTTAGCTCATATTTAGACCTTGTGATTGGGATAGTCTGGTTAGATGAGGTCTAGATCTAACCAGACTATCCCAATCACAAGGTCTAAATATGAGCTAAACTTACTCTTGTATGAAAAGAGAAGATGATATAATTCCTCAAATAACACTACAATTGTTTTGCATAGTTACACACTGACATGACCAGTTTTAATCTAAAAGTCGAGATGCACCAGTTACAGGTCAATCTTGATTACCCACCTATGAAATAGAAAATAAGGAGGTTTACTGTAGAGAGGAACCAAATCATAAATGAAGAAATACAGAAGCTTATTGACATAAAATCAGTCTGAGAAGTACACTACCCTGACTGGTTAGCAAATATTGTAGTAGTGAAGAAGAAGAACAGTAAGTGATAAGTCTGCATCAATTTTACTGGCCTCAACAAGGCATGCCCTAAAGACTCATTTCCCGTACTGCACATTGACATGCTTGTAGATGCCACAGCCGGGCATGAACTTCTTAGTTTTATGAATGCATTCGATGGATATAATAAAATATTAATGCATCTGGATGACCAAGAAAAGACAACCTTTGTGACTGAGCACAATATATTTTGCTACAAGGTCATACCGTTCGGCTAGAAGAATGCATGAGCAACCTACCAGTGACTTGTTAATAAAATGTTCTCCGACATGCTTGGTAAGATAATGGAGGTCTACATAGATGACATACTTGTGAAGTCTTTCATTGTAGAAGAACATGTAGCCCACCTGGAAAAGTCATTCAAAGTACTCTAAAGGTATAATATAAAAATTAATCCTTCTAAATGCTCTTTTGGTGTGGCTTCACGGAAATTTCTAGGATACCTAGTCACCCAATAAGGAATTAAGGCTAATCCATATTAGATTCAATCTGTCCTTGGCATACCATCACCTACTTGTATCAAGGATGATCAAAAACTCACAGGAAAAATTGTGACACTCAACTGTTTCATATACAAATCCCCAGAATGTTGCCATATTTTCTTCAAAGCTTTGCGTAAGTCTAAAACTTTCGAATGGATACCGGCTTGCGAGAAAGAACTGAAGCAACTTGAGGAATACCTGTTAACCAACCTACCTCTCTTCTCAAAATTGAAAGAAAGAGAGATGCTATGCATCTACCTAGTAGTCTCCAAAATTGTAGTTAGCGTAGTCCTAGTATGAAAGGAAGAAGGACAACAACACATATCTACTATGTCAGTAGAACTTTGCTAGATGTCAAATCGAGGTATAGCCAACTAGAAAAGCTAGCTCTTGCCTTGATAGTAGCCGCAAGAAAGCTCCGACCTTACTTCCAATGCTACTCTATCACAGTACACACCACACTTCTACTCAAGTCCATCTTCCACAAACCAGATTTCTCTAGCTAATTGGCCAAATTGGTAATAGAACTCAATGAACATGATATATCCTTTAAACCACGAACAACCCTAAAATCTCATGTATTAGCTAATTTTATAGTAGATTTTGTGCCTAGTACTTATGAACATATAGAAAAAAAAATTATTTTGCATGATGGGTGGAGTCCAATCTAGCATGTGGACTTCACACATGGACAACTCTAGCAATATGAAAGGGAGTGATCTAAGAATAGTCCTGACTTTACCCAAAAGAGATGTACTCAGACAATCAATATGATACGAATTCAAAACCACCAATAATGAAGCTGAGTACAAGGCCATGATAACTGGACTCAACCTAGCCAAAGAAATTAATATCAAATGTATCCTAGTCTAATGTGATTCCCAACTCGTAGTCAACCAGATGAAATGGAGCTACCAAGCACAAGACAGCAAAATGACTTCTTACCTTACCATGGTCAAGGAGCTACAATTATCCCTTAAGGAATTTTCAATACAACAATTGCCAAGAGGAGACAACAACCATATGGATGCATTTTCTAACCTTGGATCAGCCATTCAAATGACTCAGTCCAAGTCAATTCCCATAGTCTACCTGCAGTGGCTAGTAACATGGAAGGGTGAAGAGCACCGAGTGTCCAGCCTAACAAACGACGACTCGTGGATGACTCCAATAATAAATTATCTCCAGCAAGAGTTATTACTAGAGGATAAGAATGAAAGTCGCTGAGTGAAAACTAAAGCAGCACGCTTCTCCATTATTGAAAGAAATCTTTACAAACGATCCTTCTCCAGTCCATGCCTATGATGTATTAACACTATAGAATCAAAATAGATCCTTACTGAGCTACATGAGGGAGGGTGTGACAACCACTCAAGAGGAAGGAGCCTGGTAAATAGAGCCCTAATGGTAAGCTACTATTGGCCAACCATAAGGGCAGACTCCATGGTGTACGTTAAAATATGCGACAAATGTCAAAGATTTAACCAGGTATCACACCAACCACCAGAGCAACTTACTTCAATCATATCCCTCTAGCCTTTCATAAAGCGAAGGATGGACATTGTTCCTAAGCTTCAACCTGGACAAAAAGTCTTCATACTAGCGGTCATAGACTACTTCACTAAATGGATCGAGGTAGAGTCCTTCCACCGTATACGAGATCGTAAAGAAAAGAATTGTATCAGGAAAAATGTGATATGCCGATATAAGATCCCAAAAGAGATCATAACCAACAATGATTTATAGTCCATCAACATTGACTTCCAAGACTTCTATGAGTTTTGAACCATTAAGTTGAGTTTCTCGACACCAAGGTACACGTACACAAACGAACATGTAGAATCCTCCTACAAAACAATCTTGAACATGCTCAAAAAAATGCCTAGAATAAGCAAAGGGACAATAGGTAGATGAACATCCAGGAGTTCTGTCAGAGTTCGTGACCCAAATTCAATTTGTCCAGCCCGAAATCTTTGCGGTGCGATATATGTGGTGTTTTTTTGATTGGGAGATAGTAAAATTTTGACATAGTGAAACTTCCTCCTCTGCTAGTGGTTTTTCTTGATTAGGGTTTTCCACTTAAATTTGTGTGATATCTTGAATTTCTAAGCGACACTCAGTTCCTCACATAATTAAAGAGTCAATAATAAGATAATTGCATAACATTCTCTTTTATATACTTAGGTCAATTATATGCGTAAAATTTTGAGTATTCATTTTAGTATATTTTTTTTATTCCTATTGATTTTTGTTGCCAAGTAATTTTGCAGTGAAATGCTCGAGTTCTGCTCTTTGGTAGTAATTTGACGTGTGATAAGTCATTATTTTCATTTGATTATTTCCCATATTACATAATTAGACAATATTTAATTAAATAAGGTAATTAACTATGATTTCTTTTATAGTTCAAATTCTTAAGTATGTTTTTTGTTATTAAAAAAAAATATATATATTTTTGAGTGTGATGAAGCACATTAAACTTGGAGAGTAAATGTTATTTATTTGTACAATTTTTTTTTTCTTTTGTGCATTAGGTAGGTATACTATGTTATTTTAATAAGTGTGATTATTTTTTTTTTTACTATTATTATTTATGAATAAGTTCCTTTTAAAAAAATAAAAGAATAAAATAAAATAAATAAAGTAGAGATCAGTTTTATTAAGTCAGCAAACCATTTTTAAGATAGGATAAACTTGGGTTCAAGTTTTAGTGCGATTTCTTTTCTCTACCGCCAACAACTCTTTTCACCATCGTTATCTCTTCATCATCTTTGAGTAAGTTACGCTTAAGTTATATATATACTATTGTAAATTAGATCTCCATATAGTCATATCAATGAAATAAGTATATAATTAAGTTGATTTAAAACACTTATAGGGTAATCTTCCTGATTATTCACTTACAAGTGACATTTTTTTTTTCCCTGTTATGGATCATGTATACTCAGTTTTTCATTTCTAGTAGCAGAGTTTATTCATGAGATCAAGTTGTATGTGTGTTTTTATGGAAAGCTATTCTTGTTTCACGTGAATAATTGTCAAATCTGAGATAAGTGCCTGGGTTTTAGTGAACCTAATTTTAGTGGTTTTGCTTGATTATTAGCTTGTCTAAAGGTATATATATATATATATATATATATAATCAATGAAAAGTTTAGGCTTACAATATGGATATGCTCAGATAAATGCTTACGCTACTGAGTTAGTTGTAATTATAATTGACTATTTATATGTATTATTTGCACAGTGGAAAATAGAAGCTTGTTAAATGAAGAATTCTATTTTTAAGGTTTTGTATATATGCTTGTATGTATATTAAGATTGGTTCCATTCATGTTTTACACATGTATGTTATATACTTAATAGTGTATGCTTTTTTGTTTTTAATTAGAATATGTCTAAAGAGTAGAATTGGTTAGTTAGTCAATATATTTAGTTTTCATAGATATTGTACTTGGACATATTTTACCATCATCCTTCAGGTTACATTGTTATAATATGATTCTTTGAAGTTAACTAGTATTATAACACTTAGTGATTTCAAAATTATGTTAGAAAACAAATTTGCTTCCAGTTTTTTTTTTTTTTAATGCTCGGAGCTATTTGAGACAAAGTAATTTAAAAATAACAATTTCTTTAGCATCATAAGCATATTGATTGTGTCTATTATTCAAAAAAATTAATAATCATAATAATAATAGGCACATGTCAGCTATACCTTGAGCAAAGAACATTTCACAGAGAAACACATATAAGCTTTGAAAAGAGGTAAGTAACATTTCACTTGCAATGTAAGAATTATTTTTTGTAAACTTGCGTAATACTTAAATTATATGAAAAATTTGTGTCTTCTATTCTATTATGCCTGAAGTATAAAGATCTAAATTTGTTATTCTGACATACATGAGAAATGATTTTGAATATGTGGTGTATTTATATTGCTTGATGAATATTGGTGAATAGGGTATGGCGGGCTAGCGCTCAAATATCTGGTTCCTTCAGGGACATTATCTGGTTTCTTCAGAATCACTATTAGGTTCCTTCAGGGATATTATTTAGTTCCTTCGGGAGCACTTTAATAGTAGTATAGGGAGGACCTCTGCAGTACATAGAGGAGTTTAAGGTATATTTTGGACTCGAGACCTCCATATGACGGCTTATGATTAGTTATTAGTTATTAGTTATCTGAGTGGCTCAGTATGCTATTCATGGTCTTTTCAGGCAATATAATACACATGAGGATTCCAATCATACAAATATATATTTTCTGATATATGCACGTTGCATTTGTACCCGTTACTTACTGAGTTCCATACTCATATGTATTCTTACATTGCAGATGATACTGTCGATATGTGAGTTTAGAGGAGGAGTGCCGACTTTCTGACTACGGCTTGTGTATATGAGCATTTTGACGCTGTAGTTTCCTAAAAGGTAATTTTGTATATATTTTATTTATGTGTGTGTATTATGTATATTTTTGAGAGGTCCACTCTGGGAGGATGTATATATATATTTATATATATATATATATGTATAAATTAGACTATGTATAATTATAAGTGAAATTTTCTTTTTCTTTTAAAGAGTTTAAAATGTTTTAAATTATCACTATTTTATTAGTTCTAAGTCGAGTAGCATCTCCCAATTTCACTAAATAATTATACAAATATCTATACGTACGTGTGTGGAATCAGGGGATGTTACAATCTGTGTATTCTTGTCTTTCATTTTTTTTATCGATTATTGTTTATTAATTTTTAACAAAGTAGTATCAGAGTATTTAATCCAGGTTTGATTACGATAATGACAACCATGAAGTATGATATTCCACTTTTGGATCGTAGCACCAGATTTTCATTATGGCGGGTTAAGATGCGGGCTGTGCTCGCGTAATTGGATTTGGATGATACATTATTAGGGATCAATATGATACCTTCATTGTTATCAATGGAGGAAAAGCTACGTAGGGATTGAAAAGCCCTATCTCAAATTCAACTACATCTGTCGAATCAAATATTACAGGATGTTCTGAGGGAGAAAACTACCGCCACTTTGTGGTTGAAATTAGAGCAAGTATGCATGACTTAAAGTCTGACCAACAAGTTTCATCAAAAGCAGTGACTGTATTCTCATCATATGATAGAAGGTACATCTTTCGAAGAGCACATAAACGTCTTTAAGGAAATTATTTTTGATCTGGAAGCTTTGGAGGTTAAATATGAGTCTGAGGATTTAGCGCTAATTTTACTGTATTTGTTGCCCTCTTCATATACGCCTTTTAGGGACACCATATTTTATAGACATGAATCTCGTACTCTAAGCATGGTTTATGATTCTCTACTCTCTAAGAAAAAGATGGATCAGATTGTTACAGGGACTGAGACTCAGGTAGAATGTCTCATTTCTAGAAGGAGAACGCAGGAGAGGAATTCTGAGAGTGATAATAGAGGTAGATCCAAATCTAGAAATAAAAATAAAACTTGCAACTATTGCAAGAAAAAGGGCCACATCAAATCTGAATGCTATAAGCTTCAGAACAAGAATAAGAAGGTTGCCCCTAATTAGAAGGGAAAACAAACTGAAAACTCTTAGTTGCCGAAAATGATATCAGTGATGGAGAACTCTTAGTTGCTTCTGATGGCGACTCCAAACCATGTGATGACTAGATTTTTGATTTAGGTTACACGTTTCATATGTGTCCTAATAGAGATTGGTTTAAAAAACATGAAATGATATCCAAAGATGTTGTGTTGATGGGAAATAATGCACTTTGTGAAGTTGTTGGTATTGGAACAGTCAAAATTAAGATGTTTGATAGAGTTATCAGAACTTTCAATGGTGTGAGACATGTTCCAAATTTAAAGAGAAATCTGATCTCTTTGAGTACTCTTGATTCAAAATGGTGCAAGTACACCGGTGAAGGTAGAGTTCTAAAGATTTCCAGAGGAAATAGCTATCTCTATTCCTTCGTTGTCAGATAATGAAGTCACTAGACTTTGGCATATACGTCTTGGGCATATGAGTGAGAATAGCATGGCTGAATTGAGTAAAAAGGGAATTCTTGATGGGCAGAGTACTAGTAAACTGAAGTTTTATGAGCACTGCATTTTTGGGAAGCAAAAGAGAGTAGATTTTCAAAAGGTATCTATAACATAAAGGGAACACTTGATTATATACATTCTGATCTCTAGGCTAGTACCTTCTAAACGAGGTGCCAGATATCTGCTGATGATCATCGATGATTTCTCCAAAAAGCTTTGGATGTTCTTCCTGAAGCAGAAGAATGATGTGTTACCTACATTCAAGGAATGGAAGACTATGATCGAGAAGCAGATAGGGAAACAAATTAAACATCTCTGCACTGATAATGGCTTGGAGTTTTGTTCTGATAAGTTTAATTTTTTTTGCAAGTCAGAAAGAATCGTAAGGCACTTAACAGTTCATTGTATTTCACAACAAAACGGTGTGGTAGAGCGTATGAATAGGACTTTGATGGAGAGAATACGTTGTATACTCTCTAATTCTTGTTTACCAAAGTCTTTTGGATAGAATCTGCTTCTATAGCCTATTTTCTGATTAATCGATCTCCCTCAACTACTATTGAGAAAAAGACTCCAGAACAGGCATAGTCTGGCACTCCTACTAATTATTCTGATCTGAAGATATTTGGATGTCCTGCCTATGCTCATGTTGATAATGGAAAGTTGGAACCAAGATCTAGGGAATGCATTTTTCTAGGCTATAAGGTAGGTGTTAAAGGATATAAACTATATTATCCAGAAATCTAGAAGATTATAATGAGTAAAGATGTTATCTTTGATGAATATGCTATGCTTTATGATTTACCTATTAGAGATTCTAATAGTAAGCATCAACAGAAATCAAACACTCAGATAGAGCTTGAGATTGGGTTAGACTCTACACCAGTGGCTACATCTCAGTTAGGTTCCTCTTTATCATCATCTCTACCACTAACATCACCATAATATTCTATTGCTAAGGATAGGCCTAGAAAAGACATCAAACCTCCATAAAGGTATGCTGAGGCCAATCTAGTTGCCTATGCTTTGAATGTGGCTGAAGGAATTGATTGCAGTGAAGAACCTTCTACCTATACAGAGGTAGTTAGTTGTGATGATTCTGGCAAATGGATGATTGCCATACAAGAAGAGATGGAATCACTTCTTAAGAATGGCACATAGGACTTGGTTAAACTGCCTAAAGATAAGAAAGTTGTTCGCTGTTAATGGGTCTACAAAAGGAAAGAAGGAACACTAAAAATTGAAGAAGCTTGGTATAAGGCAAGGCTAGTTGTAAAGGGCTATAATTAGGTTCTAGGTGTAGACTTTACAGATGTGTTTTCTCTAGTTGTAAAACATAGTTCAATTCGAGCTTTGCTTGGTATTGTGGCTATGCATGATCTTCAGCTTGAACAGTTAGATGTAAAAACAACATTCTTACATGGAACAGCCAAAGGGTTTTGTAGACTCACGAAAGGAGGACTATATGTACTTATTGAAGAAGTCTCTATATGGCCTGAAACAGTCACCCAGACAATGAAATAAGAGGTTTGATTCATTTATGACCACTCATTATTAGAAGTAGCTATGACAGTTGTGTCTACTTTAAGAAGACTATTGATGGGCCTTTTATGTATCTACTCTTATACGTTGATGACATGTTGGTAGTAACTAAGGATAAAAAAGATATTAGAAAGGTCAAAAACCAGCTTAGTAAGGATTTTGAGATGAAAGATTTGGGAGTAGCAAAGAAAATACTTAGAATGGAGATTCTGGGAGATAAAAAGGTAGGTAAATTATATCTAAATTAAAAAGGATACATTGAGAAAGTTTTATACATATTTAATATACAGAATGCTAAACCTGTTACTATTCCATTAGTAGCTCATTTCAAACTTTAATCTGCTTTATCTCCACAATCAAATGATGAGATTGATTATGTGTCTTGAGTTCCATATTCTAGTGTAGTGGGATCTCTCATATATGCTATGGTTTGTTCTTGTCCAGATTTGTCATGTATGGTGATTCCTAGTAAAGAATATTAGAAAGCAATTCAGTAGATTTTCAGATACTTACGTGGCTCTACTGATGTTTATTTGCAATTTGGGAGAACTAGAAGTGGAGTTGCTGGATATGTTGATTCTGATTTTGCTGGAGACCTTGATAAGAGAAGATCTCTTATTGGGTATGTTTTCACCATTGGTGGTTGTACTATTAGTTGGAAAGCTACCTTACGGACTACAGTTGCATTGTCTACTACTGAGGCTAAATACATGGCTATTACTGAAGCGTGTAAGGAAGCTATTTGGTTGAAAAGACTATTTAGTAAATTTAGTGAAGACTTAGAGATGACCACAGTCTCTTGTGACAGTCAAAGTGCTATTTTTCTCACAAAAGATCAAATGTTTCATGAGAGGACCAAACACATTAATATACAGTATCATTTTGACATTATTACTCGAGGTGATATAGTTGTGAGCAAAGTTAGTACTCATGATAATCCTGCTGATATGATGACCAAGATACTTCTTGGAGATAAGTTTAAGCATTGCTTAAACTTGGTTGGTGTTACTTACTGATCTTTTGTGGAAGAAGTGGAGAATATTTTTTTTTTTTGTCAAAGATTGAAGTCATTCATTAGCTAGAATTCGTGTCAAGATGAAGATTATTAGAGTACGTGACCCAAATTCTATTTGTCTAGCTCGAAATCTTCGCGGTGTGACAAATGTGGTATTTTTTGTAATTGGGATAAAATTTGAGATCTACGGTGGAAGCATAGAGATCGGGCTGATAGGGTTTTAGGGTCATTTTTCTTTTTCTATACAATTTTTTTATCCGTATATGTATGTATTTTAGCGTTTTGGGGATTCTATATATCTTGGTTTGACTATATAAAACTTAACTTCCTGTACCTTATTTTCGACATAGTGAAATTTTCTCCTCTACCAGTGGTTTTCCCGATTAGAGTTTTTCTACTTAAATCTGTGTGGTCTTGTTTTTCATTCTTTTATCGATTATCGTTCATTAATTCTTAACAAGTTCTATGGCCTTACCGAACAATAGTAAGAACCTTAATTGGAGAAACACTGTTCTCCCTACATTCAGAATAGAAGCAGTCATCCCTACTAAAATTGGAGTGCCAACAGCTCAATTTGAGTTCACGATAGACGAGCAAAACTAGAGACACATGAAGTATGAACTAGATTTTGTAGACAAAAAAAAAAAAGAAAAAGCTTTAGTGTGGATGGCTACATATCAACAAAGCGTAGCAAGATACTACAAAAAAAAAAAACATCCACACGCGGACATTTAGAGCTAGAGACTACGTACTTTGAAGAGTTTTTCAAAATACAAAGAATGCTGGAGTAGGCAAGCTTCCTCTAATATGGGAAGGCCCTTACTTAATCACCGATGTAGTAGGACATAGTGCATATAAACTCCAGACAAAAGATGGACGTGACATCAACAATAGTTTGAATGAAATCCACCTAAAACAGTATCACTTCTAAATTCTCTCTTTTCACTTCTTCATTTTCTAGAAAGTTTCTGACTTAGGCATCAGAGAGCCGATGGTGGCAATGCCATCTGTTAGTTCCTAATGAATTTTTGCAGTCTTCCATACTTAGAGAAATAATACACATCTCCAAAAATAACGAGGAGAATTATAAAACTCCATCTCTTAGACATGTTTACTCTTTGAATAAATACTAACTTAAGCATCAGAGAGCATTACTTTTAGGAATTTATAGCATTACTTTCTTTCACAATAGTTCGAATGAAGAGATTCAAAGAACCTTGCTGATGGATTCCTCTCTCAACCTTCGAATGCGGTCGAACTCATCAAAGACATTTAAATCAAGTAAAGCTATTTCGTACATTGTAAAAAGGCTAGAAACTAAATATAAAATATTAGAAATATATGGTATTCAACCATATATTGACTACGAGAACATATTCTTTTGTAATAATAAGACTACGAGTCTTAGATTTGAATAAAAGTCCTTTATGGGACACATTTCACATCAGTTTTTAAACTACAAAGTACATGTGAAGATAAATTAGTTTTGTAAGGTTATACTTAGACTGGGGGGATAAAGGAGAATATTAAGAAGCAATAAAAATACAAGTAAATACTTATCAAGTTCCAAACAACAAAAGAAAGTAGAATAAGAAAGAAAGAAACATTGTACTAAAAAGATATTATAGTAATCCAAAATGCTCAAGCATAACAAAAGATAGCTCAATCCTCAGCTATATCAGGAGTTTCAATAACTGGCATTCCTCCAACTGAGGCAGATAAAGTATCCTCATTCTTCTCATCTTCTTCCTCCTTTTGAGGATTCTCCATTGCCAAGAGAGTCTCATAATCTTGAATATACTTTGAAGTATTCCATTCAGCAGCTTGACCAGCAAGGTAGTCCTTCGCCATCTAACCACGAACCTAGATTTCAGATTCCAAAGCTACCACAACCATTCTCTCTTCAAGCTCAGCATTCTAACTTTGAAAAGCCTCATTCTCATTGCAAAGAGTCTCAATTTGACTCAAGGCTTTGTAAAGAGAAGCAAGAGTTTCATCTTTTCCTCACTTGGCCTCTGCAAGCTTCTCCTTGAGTTGTAGCTTGACAGCCTTAAGTTCTTCACGAGCACCCTGTGCATCAAGATGATGAAAAGAAAATTGATCAGGAGCACTTACAAACTGATCTTTCAAAGTCTTAATGCACTTCTTAAAAAAGACCACGCCTTGGAGAACCTGACAAATAGAATGACATTTAGTATGACAACACACTTCTAGCTTGTAAGATAGTAAAAAATCAAATATAACTCACCGAAAAAGTTTAAGTCGTGTCTGATTTAAAGTTAGAATCATCTCCAACCTAATCTATTCTATCGTGATCATCAAGAAATAGTGCCTTGTCCACCTCTCCCCAAATAGGAGCCATCTGGGAGGAACTAGACCCAAAAAGGAAAGCCAAGGCTAATATCGCTCGTATCTTGAGTATTCTCCACAAGAACATGCTTCTTCTTTCCTCTTACTCTACCCTTAGTAGGGTCAGCAGCTGCATTAGAAACTGGAGAAATCGGAACCTTTTGAGGAGCCTTTCTTGAGGTGCCTCCCTTTTTCACGTTAGACTTATGCCGCATGAGTTCTTCAAGAACATCATCACCAAAAAAGGGACCAACCGTGACAGGTTCTGACATAATATGGTCTGCAAATAACCGTTCAGTAGGATTTAGCTCTGGAAGAATCGAAAGATGATAACCTAATACCTCGAGACTCTTCCTGATTAGAAGTGTCAAAGTAACAACCCTACTAGAAGGATAAGTTATACCATTAGGAGGAACTGACACTTATCTCCACAAACTACTCTTCCTCAAAGAACTCTATGACAAAACGTTCTCCCAATACCTCTATTTAATAGATAAAGAAAGAATAGCACCAATAAGCTCTGGAGTACCTCGTGGACCAAAGTGGTCTACTGCAACTTTAATTCTGCCTATAATAGCAAAAAGAAATAAGTTAGTCCTCTAAAGAGAAAACAAAGCAAAAACTCAAAGCCATTATAAAATAAAAATAATACTCACACCCACTTGTCCAATAAGATGGAATTAGAGAATCGGCCCTCAACCCTAAACTCCTAAATGAAAGAAAAAAAATAATGATTCTTCCAATATTTGTCACCATCCTTAAGATCAATAATGAGATTATGTTCAGACTTATGACAGATATGATTATATCGCCTTTTTTCTAGTAGATTTTCTTTGGTACAATAACAAAAGAAGATGTCTCTAAGACTAGCAACCAGCCCATATTTCTTAGCAAGAACTTCAATAGCTAGTAGAACATACCAAGTATTTGGCATCAATTAGCTAAGGCAAAGTATAAGAAAAGTATAATATTCCTCTACCAATCTAGAGAGAAGGAGGCAAAGCCCAATTTAAAAGGAAAAATATACATGCATATCCAACCAGGGAGCTTTGAATTCACCCTCTCAAATTTATAACGAGCATATAACTTCACATCATCAGGTATCCTATAAGTACTACAAAAAGAAATAAGTTCATTCGGACCTATATTTGACATAGGGTTTTTGATTAATAAATTCCCTTACTTGTCTATTGGAATGAGATCATCGACGTCCAAAGAATATAAGGCTAAAATAACATGAGGAAGATGCACCACACCCCTAGGAATATGACATTCGTTGTCTATAAATGTTATAGCATTATCAACTGGTACCCCACAAGAACTTCTTGAAGAAGAATATACTTCTTTCTCATCCTCACTATCTGATAACTCTAGTCTAAAAGTAGACATAATATCATCTATGGGTGGACCTAAAACATGAAATCATTAATCCTAATATTAGTATCTCTCCACGAATAAAAAGCATATCGGACATATAAAAAAGTAAACTCATACTACATATCTTAAGATTGTGTGCCTAAATTCACAAAATTATGAGCACTTATCCTACCCAGAGTAACATATTGACAAAAGTAACTATCCTAAGAAAACTCGACTTGGTCGCATCCATCCTAGAGATATACATTTCAATCAACCAAAAGTAATAGTATATAGGTGCATTCATTCCAATCATATTCTATATTTGAGCAGTCATCCCATGAAATCTAATACAAACAACTCTATCCTAATCCAATTGCCATAAGCTTAGGCAAAAACATAAATAAGATAAGGAAAGATTAGAATGAAAGATTGAAAAAAAAAAGACCATTCGAAGAAACTCTCAATGGATTCAAGAACCTTTAAAGAACAATCAAAGGAATCGAAAGAACCTTCAAATAAAACCTAAAAAGACATTCAAAGTAAAGAGAGCTTACTAAGGAATTTCTCCAAAAGAATTGGAGACTTTCCCCAAAGCTCCTCTTGTAAGAAAGAGAATTGTGAGGAGAGAAACTCTCCTTACTTATAGCCATCAACACTTTTCAGATGAGTGACAAGTGTTCACCATCTATAGAGCACGAAAATCTATAAGTAATAGATAAATCTTAGACTGAGAAAAAGAGGATTACTCAGTCCATACTCAAACTAAGATTTCAAATCATTGCAAGTCATATCCGCACAAGAACACATGCATGCAATGCATGTTCAGGTATGCACACAGACATGTGCGCACACAGGTTGGGTCCGCACGCAAACACGTGTATGAAGGTCAAGTCCGCACGTGGGCATGTGCACACATGTCATGACCGCACGCGAACACATGTGCGCATAGGTCAATTCCGCACACAGAAGCGCACATGTCATGGTGTGTACACAGAAGCGCACATGTCATGGTCCGTACACAGAAGCACACAGATCGGGTCTGCATGCAGATGCGCAGGCAATGTCTGGTCTGCACACAGATGCGCAGGCTGGGTGCGCACAGAGACTCGCGCATGCATGTCATGGTCTGCGTGCGCGTGCATCCCATGTTCGCACACAAACGTATAGGCCAGGTCCGCACGTGACTTGAAAAAAGCTGTACTAAAGTGTTTGGTAAACTGTATGTCTGAATTGTTATGCAAATATAAAATGATCAAAATAAATATTATAATACAATTATGCATATTTATAGAAAGAGCTCACTAATATTTTTTTACAATTATGCATATTTGTACATACTAAAAATATTAACACTTTTTTTTTAAAAAAAATAATATGAAAATAAACTCAATTAAATTAGTTACTTAATTAAATTAATTTTATTTTATTTTAACTTACTTTATTTTCATCTAAATTTGAAATTTTAATAAAAAAATCAATTTGGTTACTTCAAAATAATTAATATGAAAAGTATTTTAGTCACTTATGATTTAAATATTTTTTTTATAAAAAATTGATATAAAAATAAATTCAATTAAATGTGTGACTTTTTTACTTTTAAGTGAGGGTATTTTAGCCATTATGATTTATTCATTAAAAGATGGTGTAGATTCCAGCATAATCGGCTAGTTTTGAATTTTGTCTGTAATTTTGTCAAAAAGTATTGAATAATCTGATTTTTATATTTTTACCAAATACTTTTTGGCCTACGGATTATTCGAAAAATATTTTTAGTTTGTTACGAAGTTAAACAAACTGGCCTATGGTATAGATATATTTTTTGAGTATATTAGAAAATGATATTTTCGAAAGTATCGTAT
This sequence comes from Parasponia andersonii, assembly GCA_002914805.1. Classification (NCBI taxonomy): domain Eukaryota; kingdom Viridiplantae; phylum Streptophyta; class Magnoliopsida; order Rosales; family Cannabaceae; genus Trema; species Trema andersonii. The sequence goes on from JXTB01000048.1 coordinate 372,544, forward strand.
TATTATTTGATGGTTGTCAAATTATATGTGCCCATTAATTGGTCCTGTATAAATGTCAACGATATTCTATATTATTTACAATTTGAAATCTCGATATGATATCAGGGTAAAAGATATTCTTCCTAAAATGTTTGCGATTTGTCCACGATGCCCACAATTATCTATAATGTAAATGAATATCTAGAATGTTTCTAGAAATATTTATATATTGTCAAAATTAATTGGCAAATTTTTCTTTTCGTAAATAATAATAATAATTTTTGTAGCACATTTTCTTCTTTTTTTTTTTGACAAAAAGTTATTATATTATATACAATTTATTTATGGGTTAGTAATAAGAAGAGATTAAAAAATATACATGTGGCATATTAATAATTACATCAAAAATTATTCATAGTAGTATATTGACAAATGTCCCGTTTAGAATTTTTACGTCAAGATAATAACTTAACTAATATTTTACGATCTCCTAGAAACTCCTTATTCCTTCTAGAAATAAAGGCATTTAGCGTTTGAAATCTTTAGCATTTTGTATATTGTGATTTATATTATTTTATACCTTATTAGTAATGAGTACTTTAAATATTAATGAAATTATAATATATAATTAATGTACTACACCGTTGATTCCTAGTACTATCTTGAAGACGTGATTATACGACACATTTTTGTTGTTATTTTTATTATTAATAATACATTTTTCCAATTTGTGTATTGTAATTTAAGTTTACGATTTATAAAAAGAACATAATTAAAATCAATTAATATTAATTATTTTAGTATTTCATAAAGTTAATTGAAAAAATTAGAGTAATTTTTAAAATACGATTTTTCTATGATATTCATTAATATCGACATTTCTCAATCATTTCATCCTTGATACATTTACCTTGAAAGCACCCTTACACTTTCAGGCTGAAACCGAGTTTTGTTGTTATATGGCAATTATGCACGTTCGATAAAAATTATTATTATAATTATACATGAGTTGTTTATGATATTGGGTCACGACTCGTATTGATGAGATATATTTACATATTCCACTTCCCCTAACTAAAACTAAATCAGTGTCGACGACTCATATTGATGAGATATATTTACATATTCTACCTTCCCCAACTAAAACTAAATCAGTGTCGACGGAGGTTTTGTCAACAGAAATTATGACTAAAGTAGAATCAGATTAAATTGTACGTGATGATTGTTTAAAAAATACAACAAAAATGAATTTTATAGTAGTTTAGTCCAAAAAAAGTGGCCTACGTCCATTGTAGTTCATTATTGAGGAGTATTTACAAAATGAGAGCATATCTTTTCTTAGTTTTTTTCTAAAATGTAACTGAGAACTCTTATTTATAGAAGAGTCCTAGTCACTTATAATTGTCGCATGTTGCATGATTATCTTAAAAATGATAAGATAAATACAATTATTATTTAATAATCTAAATTTGAAATAATTATCTATATTTGAATTAATTATCTTAATTCAAATGATAATTATCTTAGTGTCCGCTGAATTATCCATATCTAAAGAATCAGTTGAGATCACATGTGTTTTCATATTAGCATTTTGAATATTCTCTTGCTAATTGCTTTCATTTGCGAACAAACTAAAAATAAGTTTGCAACTTATTAGCTGAAGAAAATAAGCACACAAATTGTCAACTAACTAGAGAAAATGAGCTTGCAAATTATCATCTGGTTGGAGTAAGTGAACTTGCAAAATGTAATCAGAATGAAATATATGAGCTCACAAAATGTGAGCAGAAGTAAAATAAGCTCAGACATTGTAAGCAAAAATGAGGTGTGAGTTTACAAAATGTAAGTAGAAGTAAAATGAGCTCACACATTGTAATCAGAAATAAGTGAACTCACAAATTATAAGTAGAACTTCTCAAACTGCATCAACTTGCTTGCACTTTCTTGTGATGACTAATTTTTTGCACACAACATTTGCTACCTAGCTTTCAAAGACTTTTATAAAGCCTTGGGATCTAACCAATTTGCTTGAACGAATGCAAAATCACCAGAGAAAATATACTTGCCGTCAATTTGAAAATGAGTTGTAGTGCGTGTGACTTGTGGAAGTTTTGTCCGGAATTTGTCGCCACGTCAATTACAATAGTAATTATTTCATTTTTTTACTGTTTTTTCCATTCAACTTCTGCATTCCCATAGTTATTTGTAATTTTGATTGGGCTTGTGAATTTTAGGTTTCAAGATGATTTCTTACTTCTCAGAGTTCCTTAGCTTGCTAACTCCAAAGCTCTTGAGCACTTCTCAAAAATTTGCTTGCAGCCTGATATGGTCGACATTGCAAGTATATCCAATAGCTGCTAATATTACCCAAAATTATGCTCGCGATTTAGCTAGGTTGTGAGATATAGTGAATAACAAGAATCTAAACTTGTTGGGTCAAAAGCTCTTAGCATATACATATTTTGCTCGGTAAAAGTTGAGGTATGGAACTAACCATGGTGGCTAGTTCATGTAATAGGATGAGCTCGTGAGCTGTTTGTTTGGATAAACCAACCGGTATTTTCCTCTCACTTGTTCACTTATTTTGCACTGAAAACATATTGAGATTGCTAGTAGGGGAGCATTTTCTAGCTGCAATTTGTACTCTGTAGTTTGAGCTTGCAAATTACTAGCTCACTACTTGCATATCAACCCGCATGCATTACCCATCACAGTTTGTACTTCTTTTTCCAAAGCTATTATAAAGTGCAGAGTGAGTCTTCCAGGTGCATGCACATGTTTCACTTTGTTTATTGATTATGGTCTTCTAGTGAATTTTCGTTCGTAAGTCACTAACTATCTCTTGTTGCAAAATAGAGTGTCGCCTTACTTTTGAATGCATTCAATTCTAACTTCACTATGTTGAAAAATGGTAGCGACTATAAAAAGAAGGTAGAGTAGTTGACCAAGAGAGTGGAGACGGCGAACCAAAAGGTCAACAAATTTTCAGAGGAGAAGTCCTTATTGAATGCTAAACTCAAAGGCACCGAGAAGGATTCTGAAGAGCAGAAGAGAGAGATCATTCGTTTGTTGAGAAAAACAAGTTTGCTCTTGGCAAAGAAAAGAGGTTGCGATTAGCGAAATTATTGAGCGTGCACTTTATGGTTTTCAAAACAATGATGAGATGGCAGAATTCTCAGAGGTAAACTATGAAAGTGGTGAATCTGACATCTTACATAGTATTTGGTAGCTGGACTACGAATTTGATTTCTCTCCTTTCGGTGAGGGCATTGTTGCTCAAGTAAGAGAGTAGGCAGAAGCTAAGGCCGCATTTGCTGAAGCAACTAGTCCTTTTAATGCTAAGCTGAATGAGGCAACCCGAGCGATTAGTGAGGATGAAAAATTGATTGTTGATGAACAGACTTAAGAGTAAGCTATTAAAGAGACTTCTCTATACGTATAGCTCTTTTTATGTTTTGTTATTTGTTGGATGTAAACTTTGGATAAGAGGTGCTCTATTTTTTATCATATCCATTGTCTGTTGTTTGCATAAATTTCTATACTTGTAAGCATTTTGCATGTAGGATTCATGTGAGCAGGACTCTTGTGAGTAGCGTTGTCATGATGTATGCACTAGTTGGTAAATATGCCATCGAACTATGCTTTTTTGAGCTTGTATGTATCGCTAGTAAGCATTCAGAATACTCTTATTCTTTTTACCATTGAGTGTAGCAAGCATTTGCTTGTCTTTTACTCTTTTGAATAGGTCGGTATGTGTATCAATATGTATCCCCCGCTTTATGTTTGCAGTACATAAAGCATTAAGAAGGGGTATTGCATACCTTGTATTAGATACATGTATCAACATGTGTCCCTCTCCACGACCATAGTGCGCGTTGCATCAGGAAGATGTGTTGCGTATCTTTTTTTAGAAGTTTACACACTTGTACCCACTTTACTAATTTTTAGCGGAGCGCGCATAATCTAAGGAGTGTTGTTTAATAACTCCTTTGTACCCCCAAGTTTTGAAACTGATTGTAAATAATGAACTTGGTAATTGAGAGCATGCTTTGGAGAATGTACGTCCCAACTTAGTGTTTTAAATGAGATCACAAAGGTAGACATAGTCATTGTATGCAATTGCAATAAAAGAACTCAAATCTTTATTAATTCAAATCAGAACTACAATTATCAAAACTAAAAGCTTAGAGAATATTCAAATCATTAAAAGAGAAGCAAAAAAAAAAAAGCATGGAAATGGAAACTTCCCAAAATTTTCAATCAAATAGAAAAATTACTGATAATAACGGCATAGATGGTTTGCATTCCAAGTTCTAAGAATTTGCTTGCCATCTAACTTCTCTAATTTGTATGTCTCAGGCCACATGATGCTTGCAATAGACATAGTTCCCCCATATTTACTTGTAACTTAATCATCTCCTCAGTAAGTCCAGTAGTAGGTTTATCATTGTTCATTCACGAGCCGAGGTTGTCGTTAATTGCTTCATTGCTTGCAAGCTTTAGGTCAGCCACCAGGACTTGGTTAAGTCCTTTGCTTTTTGAGGCTATCTTTATGGCTTTGTTGTAATAGACACACGCCTCATATTGACTTCCTCGCACAAGTCCAGTACCTTCCAGAGTCAGAAACTTTATAGTTAAATGGTAGATAGATGTAACTCCTTTTCAGACTTTTCAAAGTAGGTCGCCCAATCACTACGTTGAATGTAGACAGGCAATCAATGACTAAAAATTCTATAATGACTGTTGAGATACAGGGCTCATCACTAACTATAATCGGGAGTGAAATTGCACTTTGTAGGATGAGAAAGTCTCCTGTAAACCCATAGAGTGGAGTGATGATTGCTTTCAAGAGGTCTTCGTTCAGTCCTATCTTTTTGTATGCATCTAAATATAAGATGTCTACAACATGCCATTATTAATAAGCATTCTGTAGAGGTTACTATTCCCTATTTTGGCTTTGATTACAAGTGCGTCACTGTGAGAGTGGTGCACAAGTCGTGCATCCCTTTTAGTAAAAGTGATGTCATCACATTTTCTTGCAAATCTCCTGGTTGGCCTTTCACTAAGATGGTGAATGTTGGTAAAGAGGCCGGTCTTGGCTTCTTTGACATATCTATCCTGAGCTCCTTTGGACTGACCACTGATGTGTAAGCCACCAAAAATAGCCCTAATGTCGCATATAATATCTTCTACTTGTCGTTTATCTTCTTCGCATTCTCTTCGATCACGAGTATCATTCTTGTATACAACAAATTCTTTTAGGTAACCCCTCTGAATTAAGTCTTTGACTTCAGATTTGAGTGCAAAGCATCGGTTGGTATCATGCCCAATCTCTTTGTGGAATTGATAATATTTCTTTGGGTCTCTCTTCGATGCTTCTGTCTTGATAGGAGGCGGTGTCCTGTAGTTGAGTTTCTCTTTTGATATTGTATACACATGCTCTAAGGATATAGTCAACTCAGTGAAGTTGTTGTAATGTGGAATTGACGATTTTTCCTTATTACATGACTTCCTGGGAGAGGATTCACGTTCGTTGTTATGTGCTCAAATTTTTTGTGGAGTTGTCATCTTTCGTCTTGCGCAGTGCTTCCCTCGAACTTTCCACTCTCATATGTTTATTAGCTCTTCTATAGAATTTTGTCATGGTTTTGCAATCTCACCTTTGAAGTTTTTCCCAGAATAGGGTTTCATCTCACACTCCTGCAATCATGATGCGAGCACGGCCTCATTTGGTGCATGACAGATATGTACAAGTTCTGTGTTGAATCTGGAGAGGTAAGACTTAAGAGTCTCGTTAGCTCCTTGCATAACACTAGATAGGTGAGCTAATAGCAAGTCGAATTCTTTGGTGGACTGGTAGTGCCTAAGGAATGCAGTGCTAAACTGAGGCCACGTAGTGATAGAGCCAGTCTTAAGAGATCTAAACCATCTCTTGGTGCCTTTAGTGAAAGTTAATGCAAAACAATGACATTTAGCAAAATCTGAGACCTAGTGGAGTTCCATTAGGTCATTGAAATGGTCTAGATATTCTTGTGGTTCACTCCTTCCTTTATAAGGTATGATTGTTGCCATTTTAAAGTTAGGTGGTAATGCTGCTTCTCGTATGTCTTGATTAAAAAGAGAATCACGGTATCCTACATTGAGTTTATCTTCCAGTGCCTTTAGTGCATCCTTCAAATCATTCATTTGTATCTCTCCCATGTTAGCTATTGTTAACCCAAGATTGATAACCCAAGAGGGGGATGAATTGGGTTTTAAAATATTTTAAGAAACTTTTCAACTATTTAAAACCATAGACCACTATTTTGAAACTTTTTAGCTAAATCAATAATAATGCCAAACATATAGCAATAATAGCAAGTATATTAAGCACACTAAATATCAAACACTCAATTAAATAGCTTGTAATAAAGTAAAGAGTGTAGGAATAGAGAAAATGCAAACTCAGTTTTTACGAGGTTCGACAAACACGACGGTTTGCCTACATCCTCAGTCCTTGGCAACTTGCTTTGAGTTTTCCACTATTGGATCAAGATTATGAGCTTGACTGACCCTTTTACAAACGGAGTGAATTCTTCTTAGGCACACCCTAGCCTTTACAATAGTCTTGACTCCAGCTCTATCATGCCTAACTTTGGATTGTTTTGACTCCGGTGAGAACCTCGTCTCTACAGATTGCTTAGACAATAGTGCTAATCTCACCAACTCATGGGTTATTTATGACTCTGGTGGCAACCTCACCTAAATCGGGTTATTTATGAATCCAGTGTCAACCTCACCTTACACTCAATGGTTTTTCAATAAATAAGAGTGAACACTCACTCACAAATTCTCCTTACAGAGTAATTAATATAATTTTGGCTTAGGAGATTTAAGAACAATGTACAATGAATGCTCTAAGATTGGCTCAATATGATTTAAAAGTATAATTGATGTGAAAATAGGCTAAGACACTTTGAGAGCAGATGAGTATCAATTTAAGTTCATACTCTTATTTTAAATACTATCAAATGAAGCTCTATATATAGATATCCAAGAAAACTAGCCGTTTATAGTTGTTATTAGCTTTCTGCCAAATGTTTAGTCGACCAAAATTGAAGCTGGTCGACTAAAAATATAGCCGTTAGACACGTCAGTTCAGCCTCAACAGTTATTTTTGGCCACTGGTCTAAAAAGTGGTCGACCAATTTTGGTCGACCAAAATCACTGTTGGTCGATCAAAATAATTTTGGTCGACCAAACCCATTTTTGATCGTATTTCAGATTCTGACAGAATTTTGGCATTTTTCATATTTTAACAACTTTTGGTGTTTTTCAAAAACTGACTTCTAAACTTGTTTTAAACCCTTTAAAAACATTAGAAATCAATTTGAGGAGAATATTTTGGCTATTACAAACTTGTTTTAGTTTCACAAAGATATTTAACAATAATTTAGAAAGTGTTCTTCCTAAAACACATTCTTGTTTGCAAATAGAAAATCTTCTTTTAGTTTATTTCAAATAAGCATAATTTCAAATATATTTGTAATTTATTTAAACTTAAGAAATCATGTTTTAAAGAATATTTTCCTATTCAAAGAGATCATTATTTTCTATTTTCAAACTTCTACGATAAAATAACTATTTTAAGCTTAATATAGTTTAAAAACTCTTTTGAAAAGTCTGAGCCAATGCAAAAAAATTTATGTGTAATGAATTAAACCAAATACAAGACTAAATTTGAAATATACCATATCTAAGTATGGTCTTGTATCTTGATTATCCATCTTTAAGCTTGATTCTAATAAGTCCATATGCATCCATCTTCATGCTTGATTCCTTGATTAACTTGAGGTAGAACTTTGATACCATTTCACTACACGCTCAAGTTAAATCATTAGTACTAAATCAAATATTCGTTATCTTCAAAATAAGAGTGATTAAGATTGAAACCTTAATTTCTCAACATCTCACATGTTACCTATTAAGGTTGGAGATAGAAATGACTGAATAGGTAGGCGATGGATTTCTCCATGGTCATCAATCATAGAGTCGGTGGTCAGCATTCCTTTGCACATTATACTACAGTACTGATCTCAGTTGCGAGTTGTGATGATCAGTTTCCTGCCATTCATGCATGTGACTCTCCTCACATTACTCTCGATGACTCTCTTCTCGCCGCTCATTGTTGTGGTTTCTGAGATCGTTTTAACCTCCGAGTCTATTGAAGATATTTCTTTGTTGTTCAGCTTGGTCATTGCCTTCGTGGCATGGTATTTTGTCTCATAAGTCTTGACTACGTGATAACCTACTTTTGAGATCTTCATTGTGCACATCTTGAGATACACTTACACGAGTATGGGTGTTTTCTTATTGTGTGCTTCCAGTTCTGGATCTTCTAGGGGGAGATCTCCTCTGTTGGTTGCGTACAAATTGACTACGTGCAACTCTATCAATAAGAATTACATCTTCAGGAATAGGTGCTTGTTGAGTAATAGTGATTCCTTGCAACAAGGCATTTAGGGTATCCTGGAGATTACCCAAAGCAATGGTAATTTGCTCATTGTTGAGCACTTGACTTCTGGTAATTTTGACTGCATTCAAGCCGATACGTCCTATGTTTGGAGTTGTCTGGTTATTGTGTGCACAAGGAGGAGCCACCGAATTCTTTGGCAGATTAATGGTGGTAGGAAAGGTCGTTTGGTCTCTTTGTTGCATGTTGCTAGCAGTTGGAGCAATTCCCTAGTTACATACTTGTGTAGTGGCAGCAGCGGCAGTAGTAGCCTTGTGGGAAGCTCTTTGGGAATTGGCAGTTGTTTGATTTGCCATGGTGGATTCATATGAGGGTTTACTAGAATAATCCTCCTTCTAGCGCCAATTGTTGACGGAGGTTTTGTCAACAAAAATTATGACCAAATTTGCAAGCAGAATCAGATCAAATTGCGTGCGATGATTGCTTAAAAAAGAAAAGAGAAGACGAATTTTATAGTAGTTCAGCCCAAAAAAGATGGCTTACGTCCACTGTAGTTCATTATTGAGGAGTGTTTATAAAGTGAGAACATATCTTTTATTAGCTTTTTTTTAAGATGTGATTGAAGACTCTTATTTATAGAAGAATAGTCCTAATTATTTACAACTGTATGCACCGCATCAGGTGACATGATTATCTTAAAAATAATAAGATAAATATAATTATTATTTAATGATCTAAATTTGAAATAATTATCTATATTTGAATTAATTATCTTAATTCAAATGATAATTATCTTAATGTTGGCAGAATTATCCATATTTAAAGAATCAGTTAAAATCGCATGTGTTTTTGTATCAGCATTTTGAATATTCCCTTGCTAATTACTTTCATTTGCGAACAAACTAAAAATGAGCTTGCAACTTGTTAGCTGAAGAAAAGAGGCCCACAAATCGTCACCTAATTAGAGAAAATGAGCTTACAAATTGTCATCTGGTTGGAGTGAGTGAGCTTGCAAAATGTAAGCAAAATGAAATAGGTGAGCTTACAAAATCTGGTTGGAGTGAGTGAGCTTGCAAAATGTAAGCAAAATGAAATAGGTGAGCTTACAAAATGTGAGCAGAAGTAAGATGAGCTAACACATTATAAGTAAAAATAAGGTGTAAATTTACAAAATATAAGCAGAAATAAAATGAGCTCACACATTATAAGTAGATATAAGTGAGCTCACAAATCATAAGTAGAACTTCTCAAACTACGTGCACTCAATTCTTGCTTGCACTTTTTTTTACACACAACAATCAGTATATGTGGTTTCTAATTATCTTATATCATTTATACTTATAAGTTTCCTACCAAACACACTCAAGTTAAATCATTAGTACTAAATCAAATGTTTGTTATCTTCAAAATAAGAGTGAGTAAGATTGAAACTTTAATTTCTCAATATCCCACACGTTACCTATTAAGGTTAGAGATAGAAGTGACTGAATGGGCAGGCGATGGATTTCTCCATGGTCATCATTTATAGAGTCTGTGCTCAGCATTCCTTCGCACATTGTACTACAGTACCGATCTCAATTGCAAGTTGTGATAATCAGTTTCCTGCCATTCATGCATGTGACTCTCCTCACGTTACTCTAGACGACTCTCTTCTCGCCGCACATTGATGTGGTTTCTGAGATCGTTTTGACTTCCGAGTCTATTGAAGATATTCCTTTGTTGTTCAGCTTGGTCATTGCCTTCGTGGCGTGGTATTTTGTCTCGTAAGTCTTGACTATATGACAACCTACTTCTGAGATCTTCATTGTGCACATCTTGAGATTGTATGCGACGTACACTTACACTAGTACGAGTGTTTTCTTATTGTGTGCTTCTAGTTCTGGACCTTCTAGAGGGAGATCTTCTCTGTTGGTTACGTACAAATTGACTATGTGCAACTCTGTCAATAAGAATTACACCTTCAGGAATAGATACTTGTTGAGTAGTAGTGATTCCTTGCAACAAGGCATTTAGGGTATCCTGAAGATTACCTAAAGCAATGGTAATTTGCTCATTGTTGAGCACTTGACCTCTGGTAATTTTGACTGCATTCAAGCCGATAAGTCCTATGTTTAGAGTTGTCTGGTTATTGTGTGCACTAAAAGGAGCCACCGAATTTGTTGGCGATTAATGGTGGTAGGAAAGGTCGTCTCTTTGTTGCATGTTGCTAGCAGTTGGAGCAGTTCCTTGGTTACGTACTTATATAGTGGCAATAGTGGTAGTAGCAGCCTTGCGGGAAGCTCTTTGGGAATTGGCAGTTGTTTGATTTGCCATGGTGGATTCATATAAGAGTTTACTAGAAGTACTCTCCTTCTAGCACTAATTGTTGATGGAGGTTTTATCAACAAAAATTATGACCAAATTTGCAAGCAGAATCAGATCAAATTGCGTGCAATGATTGCTTAAAAAAGAAAAGAGAATACGAATTTTATAGTGGTTCAGCCCAAAAAAGATGGCCTACATTCACTGTAGTTCATTATTAAGGAGTGTTTACAAAGTGAGAACATATCTTTTCTTAGCTTTTTTTTTTTAAGATGTGACTGAAGACTCTTATTTATAGAAGAAGAGTCCTAGTCAGTTACAATTGTATACACCGCATCAGGTGACATGATTATCTTAAAAATAATAAAATAAATATAATTATTATTTAATGATCTAAATTTGAAATAATTATCTATATTTGAATTAATTATCTTAATTCAAATGATAATTATCTTAATGTTGGTTGAATTATCTATATCTAAAGAATCAGTTGAGATCGCATGTATTTTCGTATCAGCATTTTGAATATTCCCTTGCTAATTACTTTCATTTGCGAACAAACTAAAAATGAGCTTGCAACTTGTTAGCCGAAGAAAAGAAGCCCACAAATTGTCACCTAATTAGAGAAAATAAGCTTGCAAAATGTAAGCAAAATGAAATAGGTGAGCTCACAAAATATGAACAGAAGTAAAATGAGCTCACACGTTGTAAATAAAAATAAGGTGTAAGTTTATAAAATATAAGCAGAAATAAAATAAACTCATACATTATAAGTGGAAATAAATGTGCTCACAAATCATAAGTAGAATTTCTCAAACTACGCGCACTCAATTCTTGCTTGCACTTTTTTTTTGCACACAACAATCAGTATACGTGGTTTCTAATTATCTTATATCATTTATACTTATAAGTTTTACAACCCTACTAGAACCAAAACCAAAAACAAAAGTTTTAAAACCCTGTAAAAACCAAAACAAAAAACAGAACAAGACAACACAAGGGTGTTTAATGCACTATATATGAACTCATTTCATTCCAGCAATCCCACAACAATATTAATTATAAGATCTAAATGCAAGTAAATAATCTAGATAACACCTGACTGACATTTGTTATTTTTCTTCGGAAAATTCAAGAAAATAAAATTTATTAGGATCTAGGATAATGTAACTTTATAACTCTTTTAGATTACTGTCGCGCGTGTTCGTTAAAAAATTAAAACAAGTCTTAAAAGCCTGCAGCTGCTCTTATAGGTATTGATCACCTCACCTGGCAAAAGGAAAAAGAGAAAAAGGACAGAGAGACAAAACAAAAGTGGAATTAAATTCCTTATGTTAAGCATCTAATTATATCTCTATAATATCTATGAAAGCCACCACATGTATCAAAACCACTTGCAATGGCTCCAATTTGTCATAATTGGAGCAGCGAAAAAGCAAGGAATATACTATATCTCGGCTGAAAAAGAAATATAATGAATATACTCGAAAATGTGGGCTAAATTCCATCCCATTGTTATGGTCAATTTAATGATTTAGAGATGTTAAGTGGAAGTGAAACAACGAATATGATTAGAAGACTTAAACCAGGTCAATGAACTGCCATGAGTGGAGCATACTAGTGGAGCCTGACCTATGCAAACCAGGTCTATATTTGACATATTTGTTTTTTGGGTTCATTATTTTTCCAAAGGAAATAACACTATTGCCCCGCTATTCACATAAACAATAACCCCACCAATCCCTTCACAAAAAAGTACAAATAAAAAATACAAGGCAAAACCAAAGGAGAGATCACCATTGAGGTTCCATTTGAAAATTGAAAAGAAGAAGAAAAGAAAAAGAGAAAAAACCATGATCATTACTATGTTATCGAGTTCAAGCTGCACAATATTCGGCACTCAACTTGTAACATAATTATTATTTCTATCTTTTGGTCTATTAGTCTGATTCCAAGTTGATCCTCTATTATCATAATTTCCATTAGTAATCACTTTCTTAATCAAATAATATTAATTATTAGTGGCACTCAACCTTTTGCATAAAAATTTTGAATATAACGATGTTCCATGATTTTGATGTACTATTTCGATTACACAGTTTGGTTGGCGTAATTTTTTTAAGCAAAAATAGAAGTTGCCTAATTTTAATTATGAATGATACATTTTTGTCGTTTGAGAGGCACAAGAATACTTTAATAAATTATTAGAAAGTTACAACAAAAATTGTATTTCGCTTGAATGGGGAGAAATTTTTGAAAGTTTCCCTTCTTCGTTTATCATGCTTATTTACATGTGACTTGCGTCTTATGCACTAGAGTCGTATATCAAAATAATCGATTTGATATAATTGAATTTTAGGCACATCTTAACTCTTAAGTAAATAGTTGTCTTTTAAATATTGTAATAAAATGATTGGTATATGTGCATATATCATGTATAAAATATATGATGATTTCAATATAAAAATTAATATACTTCATAAATTAAAACTGTTATATAATTAGATATATCAAATATTCAAAGATTTAATTTTTTTAAAAAAAAAAAGAGAAAAAATAGATATTTATTAAAATAAAGCATAAAAGGTACTCTCTTAATTTTCAGGGCATAGCAACCATTTATTAACAATAAACAGGCGCAAAATCTTTTCTTTTTTTTTTTTTTTTTGAAAGCTCAAAAAATCAAATAACATATAAATCACACGAAGTTTATAAAAACAAAATAAAAAAGTATTGTAAAATTCACTAATAAATACAATTGATTGCATTGGTCAAAGGCAAGGAATCTCAATCGAGGATTATATGTGCACTAAAGCCCCTCCATCAGTTTCATTTGGGCAAAATAGGGGCCCCACAAAAGTTGAGGTATAAAGGTCAAGTAGCGAGTGAGTGAGGGAGTGAGTCTGGTCCCCTAGGCTATAATATAGACTAGCAGTAGCCTCCACAAACTACAAAGTCTAAGGTCATAGCAAATGTGTGGATCTGTTTGGGTCCAGGGTGGCCTTCTGGCTCAGCCTTTCCTTCTATCTTTCCACCATTACCAACATGTTCGCTCAATTTAGAGGCTCTTCTCCTCAGCTTTCCCAATTGAACCGGATCTCTCTTCCTTCTTCTTCTCCACCAACCCCATTTCCCAATAACCCACCTCAAATATGTCTCTGACTATTAAACTCCATGTTTTTACATCTCACTCTCACTGCCTCAATCTCAACTTTCCCACCAAGCCAACCCCAAACGGTTTCACTTCATACAACCCCAAGATTCGACCCAAACCCATTTACCACTCCGACCCATTCGTCTCCATCGTGTATAACAAAAAACCCAACATGCATTCTCCGTCTCGGTCGGTCCAGGCTCCGATCAAGAGCTCTCTCATTGAACCAGACGGTGGGAAGTTGGTGGATCTTGTGGTGCCGGAGACTGACCGGGCTCAGAGGGTCTTAGAGGCCCAAGCTTTGCCTAAGGTGAGCCTCACCAAGATTGATCTCGAATGGGTTCATGTCATCAGCGAAGGATGGGCTAGCCCATTAAGAGGGTTCATGAGGGAAGACGAGTATTTGCAGAGCTTGCATTTCAATTCGCTGAGAACGAAAGATGGGTCTGTGGTGAATATGTCTCTTCCTATTGCGTTGGCCATTGATGACGAGACGAAGGAGCGAACTGGGTCTTCGACCAATGTGGGGTTGGTAGGCCCTAATGGAGATTTGATTGCGATACTTCGGAGGTCAGTATATGTCAAACACGATAATATATTTTAATCCCGTTTTCATGTTTTGATTCGTTTCTTGTATGTTTTGTTATAATATTTTGTTTAAACTTCACTTGCTGTAGTAGTTTATGCACATGTCACATGGCTTCTATAATAATTGTTTTTATTATAATTGTTCTTCTTTAGAGGATTTCCCAGTTCCCCGGGTGGAATGTTAGGAAACCTAATTTGTTTATTCGGTGCTATCGTTGAAAATCCGATGTAAGAACTGAGAAGTATATAGTTTATGATTTTATAATTCAAGTGGGGTTACATTATTTTTTAGTGACATCTGATATGATATCCGTTATCGTCTATTTTTGACTATTTAGTATGGACATACTAATCAGATTTTAGTTCAGTTTAAAGGTAGTAGAACAACTAGGGGAATAGTAAATATGCATCACAGCTGGATTTGTACGGTGTGTGAGTACAATGCCCAAAATTATCTGCCTGATGGATTAGATACTTTGTTTTCTCTACTACTGTGGTAAGGGGTTGTTTAAGAACAAAAGTCTTGGTGCAAAAAAACCAAGCATAACATGTCTTTCTTTCTCCGATGGGTATCTCCTATCTCTGTTTCAAAGTCATGCCTGTGTGTGTGGAAAAATCATAACAACAATGCTGGATAATACCGCACACATGGTGACATGTGTCGCCACATATGATGCTCTCAGCACAGCACCATCTACTACAGTGTTGAAAGCATCCCGGAAATAGAGGAAAGAATTGTAATTAGAAAGTTTTTGGAAAAGAAAAAAAATTAATAATAGAGTGAGTGATTATTTTTCTTGTATTTACTTACCTATAAAAATTTGGAATTTGAACCAACTTAATACTGTTCTAATGTTTATTTACTAATTTGCTAATAGAAGCAAATTAAGTCAATTACAAAGTGTCCTTATACTTAGCCAAAACCATGAATAACATGTGTATTTTTCTAAGTATGTATGTTTGTTTGTTTGATTTATTTTTTCGGTAAAGTATTTTTTTTTAAAATTAATAAAGGCATATCAGTAGTGTAATGATTTATTTCAATAAGATGGGAATTAAATCATATTGTGGTTCATTTTCCAATTTCTCCAATCATGTGAAGTTTACAAAAACTTGATTTCTAATTATACAAGTAAACACATTAGCAGATAGGAAAGAGAAACACTCTCTTAACTCATTATTCTTTATGGCCTATTACAGATCAGTAAACTTGCTTTTAGTATTCTCAACATTAATTTTTGTCTCCTCTTTTTTTCTTCTAACCCAAAAGTCTTGGTGCACTTTAGATAGTGCATGAGGAAACCAACCGACATTGATTGTCTTCTCTTGACTGATTGAATATCTTAAACTTTGATGGCAGCATTGAAATATACAAGCATAACAAAGAAGAAAGAATAGCAAGAACCTGGGGGACAACTGCTCCAGGATTGCCATATGTTGAGGAGGTTATTACTTCTGCTGGAAATTGGCTTATTGGTGGAGATTTGGAAGTGCTGGAGCCCATAAAATATAATGACGGCCTCGATCACTACAGGCTTTCTCCTCAACAACTCCGGAAAGAATTCGATAGGCGCCAGGCTGATGCAGTGTTTGCTTTTCAGTTAAGGAATCCTGTGCACAATGGACATGCTCTATTGATGAACGATACACGCAAATGCCTTTTAGAAATGGGCTACAAGAACCCAATCCTTTTGCTTCATCCTTTGGGAGGTTTCACAAAGGCCGATGATGTTCCCCTGGATGTTCGGATGGAGCAACATAGCAAGGTTATTTCCATGGATTTCCTAATTGCTCTTACTTGCATGAAAAAATGTACCGAAATCTGCTTGTTTTTACTGTTGGCATTGAACGAGTATTTTTTATGTCAGTATAACAGGACTTAATAGTAAGATGTGCTTTAAAATTGTGGTAAGGTGTTGTTCTTGCATTTTTCTTGTATTTATTGTTGTTTGGGGACTGGTAGCTTTTTCTAGCTAATGCAATCAAATACTCCATAAAATTCAATCAAATTTATTTTTTATTTTTAAAACTAATGTTTTTGGCTCAAATTTTGTGTTTTCTCCAGGTACTGGAAGATGGAATTCTTGACCCTGAAACTACCATTGTGGCTATATTCCCATCACCTATGCACTATGCAGGTCCCACTGAGGTTCAATGGCATGCTAAGGCAAGGATAAATGCTGGTGCAAACTTTTACATTGTTGGTCGTGATCCTGCTGGTATGGGTCACCCAACAGAAAAGAGGGATTTATATGACCCTGATCATGGGAAAAAGGTCTTAAGCATGGCTCCTGGACTTGAAAAGCTAAATATCTGGCCATTCAGAGTAAGTGAAGCCATATTCTCCTTGTAGGCTTTAGCTTTGGAACGTATTACCATGCCATAAGTTTTAACACTGCTCCAAAGAGGGTTGCTGCCCAATAATTGTAGCGATCTCCCATTTAGCCTACTGAAGCATTTTGCGTTTCGTTATTCCATCAAATGAGCTGGTCACATCTGATATCTCTTTAAACATGAATACATAATTGCTATTTAGAGTTTCTAACTTTCTGTCTTAGATAGATTATGTCATATGATGGTTATAATTGCCGTTTATGCCATTTAATCTTCTTCTTGCTTCATCAAATGCAGGTTGCGGCATATGACACTGTACAAAAGAAGATGGCATTTTTTGATCCTTCACGCGCTAAAGATTTTCTATTTATCTCCGGAACTAAGGTAAAGACACTTGCCATTTCATTTGACTGAGTATTGATTTTAGTGGCATTTTGATCGGTTGTGTGCCTCATTCACAAGTGAGTTTTGTGTAAAAAGCCAAGACACGAGCAAAAGGTGACCAGTTCAAAGCAATTCTAACTGTTTGGCCAAACAATCTACATTCTACAGGAGAGTCATATGATGGCAAAACCTTGATTAATAATGTCAATGCAGGGCTCCCTAATCCTTTCGCTTATCGTTTCAGATGCGGAATTATGCAAAGACCGGCGAGAACCCACCAGATGGTTTCATGTGCCCTGGAGGATGGAAGGTCCTCGTCAACTATTACGAGAGCTTGCAAACAGAAGAGGCGTCACAGCAGCCAGCTGTTGTATCTGCTTAGATAATTAGAGTTTTGAGTTTTATGAAATAGGAGCGTCTAAATGGGGCCAATTGAAGCATAATTAAGGTTTTGCACGAAGCCAGATTGTAACTGAGCAAGTGCAAGGGTACTATTACGTCATTAGGCTTTCATATCTAATGAAACCAGGTCCTGTTTGCTAATGCTTGTAAAAAGGATATTGAATTTTTTTGGTTCATTTTTTTACGGATACTAATTTATGCAATGAAAAATGAAGCTATTTTGGGCATATTTTCTTGTTATATGTGCTGAGTTTGAATCTGACCCATTAGCACTCAAAATATCCGGGAATTGGACGGGACTAGGGGATTTTTGGGCTCGAATATAATTTTGAAAACCACACATTTCAGGATGTTTCTTTCTTAAGACTAATAATTTTCAGTTTTGACAATGGCTGGTATTTACGAAAATGTTTCATGGGCAAAAAGATAATTTCGTAATTTTGTCATTCAATGTAATTTTGTCTTTTCTTATTCCACCCACCTCCGGAACTAATTCTCATCTCTCTCTCTCCATTTATGAAACGAAAAATAGGCATGCTTGCCGATGAATTGCCGATAGAAATTAATCTGTGGCATTAACAGAGGTTTATATTATATGTAACAAACAAGAACTTAGTATATATATATATATATATATATATATATATATATATTATTCTAAATTTCATATTCTCACATATATAAATTTACCATTAATTTGAGGAAACGTTGAAAAACAAGCCAGATATAGATCCCAACTATTTGACTGTGTCCTGCTGTAGCTATCTTGGTGGAGGAGAAATCATATGGTTCCTTCCAATTTTCTGTATGTCTTAAAATTATTAAAACGCCTATTTTGTTAAGAATTAAGTGATTCGTATCAGATATAATTTTATATTCTTAACATGAAAGCCATTTAATCTGTATTCACAAATCCCAAATCAATTGTTTCCAGCACCCATTGAATTCAAAATTAAACCCTTGCAGCTATTATAGGAAGATATTGTTTCTGGGTCATAGTTTTTAATCAACTGACTTAAAAAAAAAAAAAGAGAAAAATTTTATAAATCATGTAATCATTTATAGGTGAAAAAACAAATAGTTTTGATAGATCAAGAATTACACAATGGGTGTAAGATTGTCGTATTGTTTTTATTTATTCGTTCGTAAAGCCTGTTTAGAATTTTTTTTTTTTTTTTAACTTTTTGTTGAATCTTTTCTCATGATCTTAATTTTAGGAATTGTGTTTAAGAAACGGATGTGTTTATATCAAAGATGTTTGTTTTTTCTTATTGTTGAGAGAGATGAGTGTGGAGATTTTCTTTAAATTATGTACTTAAAAGTAATTTTAAATAAAAATTATTTTGGTAATAAAAAATATTTTTAAAATAAACAATGAGACTCGTAGACAAATGGGTTGACAATAAATAGACCCGCTCTTTCCTAAATCAAGAGATCTTCTCCATATTTTGGACTGGGCCTAAACTCTTGATTGTATGTGCGGAATTCAGATATGGCCCATGAGTAGTCAAAATATCTGGTGACTTTTGGATTGGGCTAAGGGGAAACTATGCAACATGCCTCTTATCAAAGCCATGTGTTAATAAATATCTTTTTTTTCTCATTTTATTAACTTGTATATCCTTTCTAAGTTATAATGATTTGAGTGTACCATTATACCCTTATATAAGTTAATTTGACATATTTATATATATATATATAACTGATTTATCAATATACATAATTCATTTATCACCGTATATAATTAATTTACCAATATATAAAATTCATTTACCATACTGGTATATAAAATTTATTTATTATAGTATATAATTTATTTACCAATATATATATAATTTATATACCATTGTATACAATTAATTTACCACTATATATTACTTTTTCTTTACAATTATAAAATAGTAGGTGACTTATTCACGTTGATATACTATTCTAAATAATAAATAGAGCCCTCCATTTTTCCTACAAACTATCCCACTTGCCAAACAATTTAAGTTCTTACTCTGCCTCCCTCAACAAAGCCAAGATCTTCTTTTGATAAAGTGCTAAAGTGGTACTTCTTTTAAAAAAAAAATATTTGTCTTAAATCCATATATGATAAGAGCTACTAGAAATAAAATCAAATTTTAAACTCAATTTAACTAAATGTCTATTTATCAAATATTATAGCAAAATATTTCATATATATGTTTATATACCAAGTATAAAAAAATTATATATATAATACATTTCAATATAATAACTAAAATTGGTAAATAAATATTTATATACTAAATATAAAAATATATATCTATAAATATTTAACTATAAAATTAAAAAATGAACATCTACTTCTTTTATCGTACGTGTATAATTGGAACACCTGAGTAAGATCGGCCCATGAATTCATGCAAACCCAACATGACCAATCACACGTACGTTTGTTATCTTCCACCTTATCAACAGCTAAAGGCCGAAGGCCAAGCCTTTTGCAGAGTACAGAGACTCAAACCATAATTGGTATCTCCCAAGACCATTGCCGACCACAAACCTCGGGTCGCCATGCCCATTCCGTACACAATCCCGGCTTGCCGACCTTCCCCTACGGTTTCACCGTGTGAGCCGACTACCAATGGCGTCTTTGCGCTCGAGATCTGCTATGGCCTCCAAATTGATAGTTCATACACTGGGTTGGAGTGTAGGTTTTCTAGAGAGAGGAACAAGAGACTAAAATCACGATTGAGCTGGGGCTTTAGGGCTGGATGGGCAGCTTTGGGATTTAAATATGTAAAAATAAAAAATAAAAAGGACATTTTCATTCTAGAAATAAGAATGGGATATCTACTTAACTCTGCCCCTAAAATGGGAGTATTTTTGTTCAAACCCGTTGCCCTAAACGTAATGGTTAGGGCTTCTTAGCCAAATGGCTGAGTTTTGAGTGCAAGTTTAAAAAATGACCATTTTTCAAACACTAAGAGATGTTATCCTCAAGTGTAGTTAATCGGACGAGGATTTGGTTCACCATAGTCCATATTGCCAGGCCAGAATGCACATGCAAATGAATTATGTTAGAAGCTAATTTAGGGACCTAAACTTGGATGCTGAAAGTGAAAGAGTCTAAATAGAAGACGATTTAAGCGCAGTGCCTTCAGATTAATTGCAACTTTGAATAAACGGCTTCTTTTGAAAATTGTTAGTTCTTCCATTTTCAAACAAGATATTTAAAGGGTTTTGACAGTATTGAACTTTAACTCACGGATGCCTACTATATAGCATTAATAATATCCAATAATGAAAAGGAATCTCAAAAAGAAAAGGGTCACTATTTTTTCCTTTTGGCTAGAATAAATAATAGATCTATTATTATTCAAAACTATGTTGCATGAAGAAGTGAGGTACTTTATCCTGTTGTAAGGTACATTATTATTTGTTTTGTAGTAACATTGCCCACTCGATAGGCATGAGGATAGCCCAAGCCTTGGTCTCACTTTCATAGGCTAGGCCAGTTGCGGTCGTTATGTTGCACATTCTCAACAATAATGCCCTATATATAACTCCTTTTGAGGCTTGCAATTTCTCACTCTACTAATAGCAGCCGAGGCTCCTCTAATATTTTTGTACCATTAGTCGTTTCATAATTGAATCTACAAAATCAATTCATTTAATAGCTACAGGATTTCTTAGTTAAGAGATGCCACGTGTCACCGTGAAATTTTAAGCAATCATGGATTATCTATCTATTTTATAGTTTTCGTATTATATAAACTTACACAGCTTTACGAGATGATTTCTTTTTTTTTTCGAAATAATAATTGATAATTTCTGATTAGTTAGAACTTAAGTAGTATTTGACATCACTTTTAATGGTATTTTGTATTATTATTTTTCTTTATATTGCTACTCTTTCTGGCATCACAGCTCTTTTGTACAAATTTGCATCGGTGTTATATTATTATGTGATAATATTTAGGCGTAGTCACATAATTATGATCTCGTCACATTGACATGTTAGACACTCTGACTAACATGTCACTCTCTCCCGTGCTTGAATTCAAAAAAAAAAAAAAAACATGTCACTCACACAACAAATCAACCAAGCTGGCTCGGAACCCTCAACAGAAGGAGGTTCCCCGATGTGGGTCAATTGTGTTTTAGACTAACTTGAATTCCACATCCAAATTTCCCCCCATATATTCTGCAACACACGTGAACGTACCTACGGTTTGAGGTATATCTATAGAAAGTCTTTTGGGTGCTTTGGTTTTCCAAGGGTGAGCTGTAATGGGCCATGCCAATGCCAATTCCATTCGCATATTTTTCTCCTATTCAATTCCAAGAAAGATATAAAAAATTAGTATGTGGCTTGAAAAACGTTACACATTGAATATATATATATAGTCCTAGGTCCACATTGCCACAGGCACTATTTTTTTTCAGCAAAAATACGGTTTTTGTCCGTTTAGTCTGTTTCGAGTTTTTCTAAGGATCCAAACATGTTTATGTCTGTCTAATCCGTATCCCAAAGACACATCATTCTCAACTCAAGACTCAAACTAGCTAAGCCTGCCATTTTGGTAACATGGGTCATTAAAGTTAGAAAAAACTATAGTGTAAAATGTTGGGTTTGGTTATAAAATTGTAGGTAAGGATGGTAACCCATATCGAATTCTTTTAACACCCATTTTGTCTCGTTTATTTGCCTATTATGTTCCCAACCAAGAAAATCCTCATTGAAAGTGCTCAAAAAAGAAGCTTATAGTTTCGGGTTTAGGCTGATTCTGTCTTTTTTATATTATGTGGGTTGTGTGTATTTAGTTAGCTTGCAAAGCAGTTGAGATAGCATTCCATTTATTCTGCTTAAATTGACTTTGTTACACTTTAGGATAAAGGAATTTGAGGACGACAAACGAAACGTGGTCGATTTTGAACGTTCTGCCTTGTAATATAAGAAATTTTGCCTCAGTTGATAGATAAGTTATTGCTTGTCACTGCCTTTCGGCGAGAATATAAAGAGTGGGGTGGGGTCCATATCCTTAGTTTGACTCTGTTTTTATCTTTAGTTCATGAAACGTTTTCATTCACAGAAAATGGGGTGGCTTCTTTTGAAGTTGGTCTCACTCGTGGCCTAGCATTTTTCCAGCTCATTTTTTCAAGTCTTGGTTGAGCATCTTCTACGGTTTCAATTGAATTTTTTAGAAAAATAATAAAGAAAAATAAAAATACTTGCATGTCTTAATCAACATGAAGAACATGCTAAGTGTACGTATTGAGTCTCATTATTTAACATATAAATTTTACAATAATTACCATATGGTTAAAATGTGAAATTAGATAATAAAATTATAGTGCAACGAGAGTAGAATGGTATAGAAGATAATTAGAATGGTATAAAGTATAATGCATTCAGTAAAAAAATCAAATGTCTCCTATAAGAATTTATTTTATTCAAAGATTTTGTTGAGACTGTAGAAGATTCGCATTGAAAGAGTCATAAGTCAACTTAACCTCATTCAGTGGTACTTCTGATCAAGTTTTGCTCAATTTATAGCCTAGTTCAAAATTTAATTATCACCCATTGTAATAATTACGTTGACGTGTGAGTCTTGCTTGCCTTGTATTGAGCATCTTCTACAGTCCGTATACATGAATTATTTAGAAGAAAATTAGTCTAATTAATCAATCTTATTTCTGTTCAATCACTTTTCTTCTAACCAAATAAGTTTCGTTGGTTTCACACTTTATTTGATTTTTCATTATCAAAAATTGACTATGCTACGAAAAATTGAAGATAACTACTTTTTTTTTTCATTCCAACTACTTTTTTTTTCATTCCAAACAGCATCGGATATTATTATTTTTATATCTTGTATTTTGACACTTTATTCAGTTTATACTTTCTGTTTTGATTATTATCAATATTAATCCTTAAATTTAATATTTATTATAAATTTATACCTTGATATTAATTTAGAGCAGTTAATTTACCAAGATGATTTAATAAACTTATTCCCGGATTATTTTTTATATGATTTATTTTCAATTTTTTAAACGTACTCTAAATTAGTATCATGGTATAAATTTGTAACAGATTTCAAAACTAAAAATTAATATTAATAATAACTAAAAAATAAGATATAATTTGACCAAAGTGTGAAACTATTGGTATAAAAGTAATAATATCTCAATTTAACGGTGTTAATTCCTTATACAGGCTCTTGATGGCTATATCCAAGCACTCACAAGTTCAACTAGAGATATTTTATTTATTTATTTATTTATAATGCAAATAAACCAGACAGAAAACTATTTATATATGTAGCACTTGTATGTATGTATACATGCAATAATGACTAGAGGTACCCTAATTAGTCTAGTAGCGGCTATGTACGTACGGCCCAAGTACCAGTTAATGAGATGATAAATGTGAAAGCAAGAAGAAGAAGAGGACAGGGCCGGACGAAGCCGTATATATAAATTTTACATGAAGGCATTTAATTATAAAACAGTCTTTTTGGTATGAAAAACTTTTTTCTGGGCCTTAGAACATGGGGGTTGGGGGACTCTCTATATTCCAAGTCAAAAATCATCATTATTCATAGCCAAAGGCTATGACATGGCAGTGCCTTTCATTTAATTTTCAATTTATTTCTAATTATGACTAGCTCCCATTCGGTTGGTACAGTTCTGCTGCTATTAGAAGGGACCACTTTCCCATTTATTCCTTTTTTCCATTTAATTGAAAAATCGAACCATAAAAATATTAAGTGCTGTACTTGTAGTTGCTAGAAAACATGTGTGGGAACAGTTCCATATTTTTCTCAATCTTAGATCATGCTATAATCATATTAATTACAAACATCTTATATGCAAGCATAATAGAATTTGATGAAAATTTGACACATTTAGAGTATTCTTTCAATAAATCTTAAGCAGCAAAAAAAATCTCCGCGAAAAAAGAAAATTTGGCCTGTTAATATGTTTTTTAACTTAATAATTTGTTGCAAGGGATCATTTGTTTTAATATAAGT
This sequence comes from Parasponia andersonii, assembly GCA_002914805.1. Classification (NCBI taxonomy): domain Eukaryota; kingdom Viridiplantae; phylum Streptophyta; class Magnoliopsida; order Rosales; family Cannabaceae; genus Trema; species Trema andersonii. The sequence goes on from JXTB01000048.1 coordinate 397,145, forward strand.
GCAATTCTAGCCTGATACAAAATTTTAGCTTCGTTAGGTGGGGACAATGAAAATCCATCTCTGAACTTCAACGGCTAAGAATATTCCAATGATATTTCATATTTGGATACTAAAAAATATGTTAGTAAGTAGTAACATTTCTCTTTCAAACCTAAAGATATGATATGTGTACATTATATAGTTTAATTGTATTCCTCTCGACCACTTCTCCACACGCTGTTCTATTTCTGGCTGAATTCCAAAGTCCGAGATGGACCAAATGGGACCTCATTGCCCCCCTTTTTTAAAGGGTCTGTTTTCAGTTTTTACTTCTGTAAAACACTTTTTGGGTCATCATAAAGATTCTAAACTGTTCAGATCCACCATATTGGCACATTGGTTGGCCAAAATATTGAGTTTCCAAAAGCCAAATCTACTTCTTCCACTAAGATAACAATAACGTGGCAAAAGCTGTTGTTAAATGCCATAGTAAAACCATCTTTAATGGTGGTCAGTACTGGGGTTGTTTTCCTCACATGCAACTTGGAAACGGTATACCTAACACAATAAGTACTATCTTGTACTTAAAGGGAAAATAAATAAGGAAAGGAAGAGAAAGGTCTACTTAATGTTAGCATGCAATAGTTNTGGAATGGTTGATGGGTTAGTTTTTAATTCTCAATTTAGAATTGACGTATATTTATATTTTATAATAATGCAGACTTAGCGTACTCTAAAAGAAAGTTATAGAACCATTAATTGATGTTTAGTACCACATTTACTTTTAAATGTGGTTGTTACATTTTTATTGGGAAGTTCCAAACACCAGGTTGTGCATTTTATTATTTTTAAAGAATAAAATACTAAAATCTTACACTAATGATGTGACATCAATTTTAGTAATATAATTTTCAGATATCATTTTACTTTTAAATAAGGAGTGTTGAAATGCACGCCACATCTCAAATGGTGTAAATTTTTTGTACAAAATTTTAATGCTATCGTTAATCCTTATTCCAACATGTGCCTTATCTATCCTTCAATTGGCAGATGCTACTAAATTTAATCTCTAGCTTAAAAAGGATGATAATATTAAAATACCTTGAGTTTTAACTTTTTTGCAAAAAAAAAAAACTCTGACTTTTGAATATTTATAAAAGAATACTCTCACTTTTAAATTCTTGTAAAATAAAATCTTAATTTTTGAATTTCTACAAAATAATACATTCATTTTTGAATTTTAAAAATTAATATCCTAATAATTAAAATTATTACAAATTAATACTCTAACATTTGAAATTCCTATAAAATTATAATCTTAATACCTGAATAGTTTATTTTAATAATAAAAATATAGTAGCAGTCAACTTAATTAAAACTAATTAAATAATAATAATAAAATTTATGAAAAATAATTGTTGTTAGCTTATTTCACCTTTCATTTAAAAAAAATAAAAAATTAGAACAAGAGGTAAAAGTAGTTAATTATAGAAAAAAAAACAACAGGAGAGGTGAAAAATTGTGTTTTTTCAGCAATTAACTAAAAAAATTATTATAAAATAATTTTCGATAATATACTAATATCTAAATATTTTTAATAAATTAATGAGAGATGTTTACATCTTTTAATTTGCTCATAATATAAATATGCAAAGAAAATAAAAATAAAAAATATTAATTTACAAAAATCATAAATATCATAGTATTAATTTATAGAAATCGTAAATGCGAGGATATTAATTTGTAGAATTCAAAAAATAAAATTATTAATTTGCAAAAGTTTAAAAGATAAAATATTTTTTACAAAAAAAAAGTTTAAAATAAAAGTATTTTTAATTCATTAATCCATCTTAAAAAGTTGCAATTCATCAATTAAATACGACTTAGCTTATTAAAACATGTGAAACAACAAGTGAGATTTCTAATATTATTCATACAGTGAAAATGTTAAACATTTAATTAACATTTAAATGCCATGCGCTGTGTGAGCATGTGAATGACTGAACTTTCTGTCATTTGCGATCCACCAAATCACCATCCAGCATTCAAGGATTCAAGAAGACCCAAAACCCAGAGGGTCACAGCACCAAGTGGCCGTACGCGTCACTATTATCTGTTCATTGAATCATATTTCTGATTCTGATTTCAGATTCTGGCGCTAACAAATATATCATAATTTTATATCTTGGGAATCTTTGCACTTTTGTTGCGTTATTTTAAGTTATTAGCTTTTATGATGAAAATTCAGATTAATTTATGTACCATTGAAAAATCGATAACTTTTTTTCAGATATTACCTTCGGATATAAAACGTGGAACCCATTTCGTTGAACTAAAACTAGTCATGATGAAATTCTTGAAAGGTTAGTAAAGTGAACTAACGAGTAATAGGCTGGCTTATATGATATGGATTATTGTATGTAACAAGCTAATTTTTATGTGGATGATGAATAAGTAATCTATTTTATTGAAAATAACGATAAAGTAGGAGAAAGTTTAGTCCCGCGGGAGATTGCCAAAGCTGGAAAACAAGGTGGTGGAGGAACGTGTCCAAAATCCCAAAAAGACGGAACAAACCAAGTATCTGAATTTTGAAACTTGAAATCTTTGTTTCAAAACGGAGCTGTTGATTTAAAACACAAACATATGATAAAGTTCATGGCTGTTCAACTGAAAACGATTTATTGGAACTTAGCAGTACCAGTCTTTACCCTTCTAAAACGTCCCTATTTCCAATAATTTAATTAAAGCGTATCATTAGTGTAATTGCATCCAACTTTCTTTTCCATTCTATTTTTGTTAGCTTTATTATGAGTTATGAAATGAACATTTGTGTTTGGTTAAATGCGTTAGATACGTATGACTAATTCATAATCCTGTAACTTTTCATTCATTATAAAAATGTTAACTTTTTAAATGTTATATGATGAGTTCTTTTTTTTTAATTATTTTGCATACTTAACTATCACTAAAATGCGTTTTTGAATGTCAAATCTCCTCATAGACACGTCAACATAAACTTAATTAAAATATGACAATTCACCCCAAAAAAAAATGTTGTACGTTTGTCTTTTTATCCTATCCTGCCACAAAATTGATAAATCCAAGAGTTAGATACAACAATGAGTGAATAGATAAAAACTAATGGCAACGGTAATTTATCAGCCAGGTTTGCTAGGGTTGGTTGAAGCAAACTTATCCTAGTTTGATCACCTTATATAGTAAAAACGATCTCATAAAACATACACAATATACAAATGTATACATTAAATAAAATAAATAAGTTACAAATAAAAAAAAATGAAGATAGCATGGGAAATTTGTGGGATGCTTCTGAAAAAAAAAATTAAGCTTAAAAAAAGACAATTAATGGGAAAAGTAGTACGGGGACGAAATGTTATGTTACAGAAAAAGTGAAGAGAGGTACATGAAAGAGATAGGGGGGATAGAGAGGGACCAAGTTGTCCTTTGACATGGGCAACGATTAGAAATAAACCCAATGGAATTGGCTCCCCCCATGTCCTTAAAGGCCAAACCCTCTCGCTCTCTCTCTCTCTCTCTCTGGCACACGCACACAGCCCCAAAACACCCGTGGTCTGTTCTATGTCCCCACATGCCCTTCTTTCTCTCTCTCTCTCTCTCGATAGCCCTCTAAACCCCTCTCACCATAAATACACCCCCTTATATTCCCAGACTCATTCACAACCCTCACACTGGCCTTAACCGCAAACCTTTCTCATACCCTTTTCTCTTTCTCTTTTCTTTCTCTTCATCGATCACCCCAAAAATCAAAACAAACCATGGCCATCAGATCAAAATCAAACGGAAGAGGACTCCCCCAAACTGCGGTGCTGAAGCAAATCCTAAAGAGATGTTCTAGCTTGGGCAAAAAACATAACCAAGGCTACGATGAACAAGGCCTCCCTATGGACGTACCAAAGGGACATTTTGTGGTCTACGTTGGAGAAAATCGAAGTAGATACATTGTACCCATCTCGTACCTCACTCGCCCCGAGTTTCAAACCTTACTCCAACAAGCCGAGGAGGAGTTTGGCTTCGACCACGATATGGGTCTCACCATCCCTTGCCAAGAAGAAGTTTTCCTCTCCCTAACATCCACTCTCAGATGAATATTCAGGGACTATAAACGACATGTCGTTTTCGGCACTCACGGCAACTACTCGCTAGATTTTTATTTTATTTTTAAGGGGGTAAATGGTTCAAGAAGAAGCTGCTTTGATTTAGTACTACTGCTTCTTTATTTCATTTTTCTCCCTTTTTTTTCGTTTTTTTTCCCTTTTGGGGGTTGGTATTAATTTTACAGTGACTCTGACCCAAAAAGAGGAAAAACCCATGAGTATTAATTAGTATAGGTGGGTTTGAATTTAGTATGTAAAATTGTAATTTAAATATATAGTATGTTTGAAATTTTCCTCACGGTGGTGTAGGCCAGACCTGTACTGTGCCAATTTGTTACCCTGTGAGAGAATTAAACTAATACCAATGATATTTGGGGTTGTACCCTTTTTTCTCATTCTGGATTTTCTATTTAAATTCGCTGTTTTTTTATTTTATTTTATTTTTTATTAATATTTTTTGGTGGGATATTATTCCTCTTGTTTTGATGGTTTTTGTCTGATTTGCCCTTATCTTACGCTGTGCTGTCTCCGGTTAACTCCACAGTTTTGGCCGTTAAAACTGTTGAACTATGATTCCCAACGGTTAAACTTACACGGAATGATCTGTCACGGACCCAAACAAATAATATTTTATCCAAATATTTGTAGATCGTTTTGATTCATTAATTATATCGTTGAACTGATCTTCCAAAACATTTTATTTTAAAATACGAAATTGGAAACTTCGCCTTATAGATTCGATATTATAAAGTGAAAATAACTTAGATCTGAAACATTGATCCAATTTCACCCAAAAAAAAAAAAGAAACATTGATCCAAATTTCTGTTTGCAACGTGACACTTATATTTTTCTCCAGTTATTTGTTAGTTTTGTTTTATTTTGAAGGATATATTTTCTATTCTCGATCAAAAAACTAGTATTCTTTCCTTTTTCGACTCGACACAACATGGATTTACATCCCCAAAAAAAATAAAAAATAAAAAGCACAACTGCTAGTTTTACTAAAATACTCATTACTAATTTCATACATGAACTATTTATATATATACCGCAATTATTTACATTTTAAAGAACAGTCCTAAAAAAAAATCAGAATCACTACAGAGAGATTAAAGAAAACAAATAAGATATTTATTTCAGTTTATTAGTATGAAATTGTGTCACAATTATGAATATGCTGGTATAATGTTATCTTTTTCTTTAAAAAAAAAACCCTTAATATGATTATATAAATAAAAGGATAATATCAAAAGAAAAGCCATCGCCTTTAGGTTTTTTTAATCAAAAAAAGCTCACATGTTTTTTATTTATATCAAATTATACCTTTATTTTATATTTTCCTATCAAATTGAAACGGGCTCACAAAGTTGGAAATTAAGTTTATTAAAAAAAGATAATTTTACCCAACTTATAAAACATATATTACTGATAATAAATATTGAAAATAGTCATTCTTGTCTTTTTTTTTATATATTTTAGATGAAACTAATAATTATTAAGAATAAAATCTTTTTTCATTCTTTTTCTTTTTAGCAATTAATTGTTTTGAATCATTTAAACTCATTTTAGTGTCAATGTTTATTATTTTCATTTAAAATGACTAAAAAAAGAAAGAAAAATGGGAAATTTTTAAAATATATCTCTCTTTTCTCTCTCTCTCTCTCTCTCTCTCTCTCTAATTTAATTGTTTTGAATAATTTAAACTCTTTAAAAGAAAAAAAAAACAAAATGAGAATTTTTTTAACTTTTATCATTCTTGTTTTAAAATTATTTTAAATAGTTGAAACTCTTAGTATTTTTAGTAACTACTATCTTCACTTAAAATATATATATTTTTAAAAAAGATATACAATAATAATTGGTTTCAATATTTATTAGTTTAAATAATATTTTATGATTTAAAAGTAAAATTGTCTTTTTAAACTAACTAAAGTTCCAATTTTAACTAAAGGTGTAGGCTCGATCTTATTTGATAAAAAAAATACAAATTGAAGATTTAATTTGATATAAGTACAAGGGTGTGGGTTTTTTTTTATAAATTTAATTTGATATAAATAAAAAGGTGTGGTTTTTTTAAAAAAAAATAAAACACTAAAAGTGAATTTTTTTTTTGGATATTATCTCTGTAAATAAATAATAGGAAAATTCTAATGTAGGAGTGGCAAAAACTCTCCTACACGTAATAGAAGCTTTTTTTCTAATCGAACAGCTTATAAAGGATCTAAATTTAAAAATATTTGTCATATGGTATACTTTACTCCATTAGAACACATCTCTAAATGCAGTTATGGATTTAACTTTTTTTTCCATAAGAACTAATGGATTATGGGTGGGGTTCTTTGTAAAATATACCTTTGTTATAATGTATTTTTTGAAATACACCCCTCTTAATAATTTTCGGATAAGTACCTCTTTTTAAGTTTTAAATACAAAAATGTCCTAAGCACTTTTCTCATTAAGGGTCCACATTGCGACTACATACGAGAGGTCAAGTTGTTAGATATCTTATCTAGTGTCTCTCTATCTAACACTTTCTCGACACCATTTTATTGTGCAAAAATTATATATATATATATATATATATATATATTCTTTTGAGCAGCTAGATTGTTTATCTTGTACTACTTGTCACTCTGTCTAACATAATTAGATATCCTGTCTAGCATTCTTGATATCATATCTGGTGTTAAACACTTTTTTGGGGCAAGTTCATAGACACATTTTCTAGCTCTCAATACTCTTGTTTAGCATTCTTGACTTAATGGTATATAAGTCTCTTTATATCTCCATTTTTTTTTAAATGTATTTTATCTAAAAGCTATTAAAAGTGGTGTATTTCCTAAAACTTACAATTAAAAAGATGTATTTCACCTCATTTTCCATTACATTATTGACAAGAAAATAAAGAAAAATAAAAAGTCTTTTTATTATCAACTTTCTTCCTGTAATGTGATTGCTCTCTTCTCTCATCTTCTAAAGCTCTCTCTTTTCTCCCTCAGGATGGGAGATGAAATATTCCGATAAATAGTGAAAAAACATAGGAAACACAATAATAGAGTACCTATAGAAAAAGATATAGAAGATATAACAGAGACTAAATGCTTGTAGAGAATAATTCAAAGGTTCTCATGCAAAGCAACCTATATTTTTTTTTTCCCCTTCTTCTTCTTTCTTTTTGGGAAGATGATCGTGCGTTTTTTTTTTTTTTTTCTTTTTGATAACATTTGGAAAGGATAAAAAGAACAAAAAAATGGAAAGAATATGGGATATATTACGTCATAGTAAAGTATCCAGCGTGTTAAATTGAGATTGTTTATTAGCTATAAAATTAAATAAAAAAAATGGAATAATATCATTTTTATACTTTATATTTTGATATTTTTTAAATTTATACATTTCGTTTTGATCATTATCTACATCAACCCTTGGATTTAAAATCTATAACAAATTCATAACTCGATATTAATTACTAAGTTGATTTAACAAATTTATTCTCGAATCAGTTTTAATTTAATTTATTTTTAATTTTTTAAAAGACTTATTAATAAATTTACTGTTTTAAATTAATACCAAATATAAATTTATAATTAATTTTAAATTTAAAAATTAATATTGATAATAACCAAAATATAAAATATAATTTATAATATAACTAATAAAAATCATAATATCCCATAAACAATCCCCGTAAATAGTAACTAGACAACAATTTTTTCTGATCTATCTACGTTACAGGGACGTGGAGAGCGCCTACCAATAAAATCTTGTAAATCGTCGAGGATTGGACCTGATAGTTCGCTAACAGCAGATTAAATTGTGGCCCACCAAATTGGATGGCTAAGATTTCAGATCCACTTGGTAATTTCCAATGAATAGGTTGCAAATTGGACCATAGCAACAAAAATATATTAAATTAAATAGAATAAAATAAAATAGGACCAGCATTTTAATATGGTAGGATATTATCACACACAACAAGCATCTTAGATCAGAATCATATTAATTCTCAATTCAGTGGTCCAAAAATTTGCCTTTTAAGTTCTGTGGATCCCAATACCGTACAGAGTCGAAGCTTCTTCTTGACCGTTGGATGTATGACTTTTTCAAAATATTTGACCAAATTTAATTTTTCTACTTAAAATAAAGAACAAGGTTTAAAAAATAATAGTAAATGTATGTTCACTTATATTAAATCAGATAAAGTTACAGACTCAATTGGTTGAAAATTTTCCTTTAACCATACAAGTTTATCATCTATTCTTAAAGCTAATTTTGCTAGTTAACGAGCAGCCATAATTTCTATGTGAACATGTATAACAGAAGCCCCAAAGTAAAAAAGATAACATACTTCAAATATTTGCTATAAGATTGCAGTAATTGCTAAAACCATATGGGTACATGAACTGAGATATACTTTCCTATTTTGCTGTCTCATCCACTTAAGATTAAAATTAATTTTTTTAATTGATATTATATTTTGTATTGAGTTATCTATTTTAAGTGAATGAGTCCGTAAATGAGACATTGGCATAGATTCATAGGTATATATTAACACAATATATCACAACTAGCTTAGGTTTGGGATGACAACATAATAGGTTTCACTAAAATTAGTTACACTTTATTACAATTATTATAAATTAAAAGAACATATAGTTTCGACTTCACTTTAACCTATTAGAAGACTGGCATCCCAGATAATAGATATTTTTACTATTTGAACTAACTTATTGACTGTTCGTCAATAATACAATCTAATTATTATATGAACAAACGTATTTATTTGTATATTTTTGTTGAATTATATACGTATCTAAATTTTATATATATATATATATATAACCGGGTCCGGTACGAATAGAGTACGTTGAGGAAGTACCTTATACTCGTCTCTGGCCCGCCCGTTTATCTGAACAATTAGGTACTGCCATCCCCATTAAGGGCATGCATCGGCAGGTAAGTAAAGTTACCATCCCTACTCAGGTTTTTCTTAATAGAGTGTTGTACTTTAATTAATTTTGGCATGACATGATTTTATACAACATGACATTTAGAAACACGCAATACTGCACAAGTTTATATGATTATCAGAAACTTAAGAGGGAAATTACAAGTAAGCAAGATTTAAGGGAGATCATTGACCTCGTAGTTTTCTTCTTTGTATTTTCTCTTGCTTATAAGTATTTCAAGGAGAGAGTGAGAAAGAAACAAGAGTAAAATAACATGGCTAGCTAGTGGCCTAGTGGTCTATCACCGTCTTTCGAGAAGGCATTACCAAGATAACATTAAGAAAAAGTTGTTTCCTAAGATTTCATTCAGTGAATCGGGAGAGAGCAGATTTTCTTAGTTTATCCAATAATCACGCTGATTCACACAAACTTTTATTAAATGTATTTGTTTATACGAGTTACTATAGTACTATACTCCACCCTAAAATTAGGCTTGAATAATTATCATGTCTCTAAAACCACCTTAAGCTAGGAATTGTATAATGTTTATAGGAAAAAGTACCCAAGTACACATTAATTTTTTTTCTAGATTGTCACTTTTTCATAACCAAAAAAAAAAAAAAAACCCTGTATGATTGGAAATTACAATCTTGAATATATTCGAACATAGAATTGTTTTTTCGGGGTCAAATTCCCTCTGCCCAACACAACCTATCAAAACTAGTGAATGATAATTCACATCAATAAACATTAAAAAAACTTATTCAAGCAAAGATAAACCTGAAAATCTGAGCTAATAAGGAAATAAGAATATTTATTTCACTAGCCAAATAGACACAATTTTTATCATATAGATTTGTATTTGGTTGCTGAGCTTCTAATGTTTACGGAAGTTAAATTTATATATCTACATGAATATTTTTAAGTGAGTAACTAATTTTAACCTGTTGCGATTTGCTAGCAAGGAGAAATTTAAAGCAAATACAAAATTTGAATGTTAATTTGAATTTAGAGGGAGAAATCTCTCTCTCTCTCTCTCTACTTATGTCGACTGGTTTGAGAGGAGCAGGTGCAAAGTATTTATGTCTGTCTCTCCCTCCATCACTTTTTCTCTCTTTTTTTCAATTGCATTTGAAACCACAGTTGGAGTTTAAGATTTTTTTAAGTTTTGTAACCCACCGGAAGGGTGATCTCTATCTCCGATTGATTTTTTCTTCCATTTTTCTTTTTATATCTTCGTTATAATAAATCCTTCTGTCATTGTGAAGATTATATACCATACATACAGTTTCTATAGACGTTTTATCCCACTTGAATCTAGATATGTATGGATTTTGTTGCAATTTGTTATTTTTTAGGTTCTTTTCTTGGTGGTTATGAGGTTTTTTTTTTCAAATTTGAAGCTTTAAAAGCTAAATTTGTAAGATTTACCTTTTCAAAACTTTTGTTATGAGTCTACTAATAGACACCATGAGTATATTGTAGTGACTACTGATGGATGCTAGAATTTTGTTGTGGCGTCTGCCGATGAATGTTAGAATTTATTGCAGTATTTACTGATGGATTCCAAGAGTTTGCTGTGGTGTATACTGATAAATATTTGGGGCCTACTGAAAGTGTTTACTGATAAACATCGTTAAGGAGTTGTTGTCTCTCAACATGGTGGAATTTGTTTTGTTTGTTTTTGCCAGACTAATAATACACGTACCTTATTGGTTCTAGTCCCATACCTATTCGTTGTGGGTTTTATTGCCACTGTTATTTCTCGGGCTCTTTTGAACCTTTGTTTTATACTTTGTTTAATTGATGGAGCCTTTTAATTTTTTTATAAATATATATTTTTTATAAAAGTGGGGCTTAACTAATGACCATCACTTACTACGAATTTAAAGGAAAATAATACACACACACACTCTATCAAGGTTTGAACCTCTGACCCCCCAAACTCACACACATATCCCTTAAACCTTGGACCAACTGAGCTAGCCTCAGTTGGCTAATTGTTTTTAAATATAATACCAATGAATTTCATTGGTATTTTTTTATTTATGATAAATATTATTTTAGTCAATTAAAATTAATCATGTATCTCTTTTTATGCTAAAATGAGAGAATAAAAAATTAAATAATAAATATTTATTTTATTATTATTATATATATAGGGCACCAATCCAGTAGGTATTTTTTTTTACCTATACATAGGTATCAATTTGGACAATGAAAATTTAGCATGTATATTTTTTTATTATAAAAAATAAGAGAAAAAAAGAGCATTAATGATGCACGTCTTTTTATGTATTTCATTATAGCCATTGGACGGCTAAAAAAAAAAATACCTATCCATAAGTAAAGAAAAAAATACCTATTAGATTGACAACCATATATATATATATATTATATATATATATTAGGTTCTAATCCATTCGGTATTTTTTTTAATAATTCATAAATATTTTTTTTTAATAGTTGGATCATGATTTAATAGATATCATAATTTGAGTAGTTAAAAAAATAATAATAAAATAAATATTTATTATTTAATATTTTATTCTCTCATTTTAGCATAAAAAGAGTTACATGATTAATTTTAATTGACTAAAATAATATTTATCATATATAAAAAAATACCTAAATTCATTGGATATATATATATATATACCAACGGTGATTCTCCTAATAGTCTTAGATTAAATTTATTACATATCCCGGTCAACGAGTAACTTGTTTCTTAGTACACGGATTCTTTTAGCTTGAAATCTTAACAAATGGATTTGTTTTCTGGAGTTTACATAACAAAACCGCAAGAAAAGTTTGTCCTAAGACTAAAATAAACTCGCTAATTAATAAGAAGGTCCTACTCTGAGTTGAAAAATCAGGAAAGTTCACATGCCCGATAGTACTAAAATCTCGGACAAAGGTTTAGATCTAAAATTCTAAAATAAATATATAGAGAGCAATAATTTAACAGTCTGTTCATTTGTATTTTTCCCAACATGCTTTACTCTCTCAGGTCTTTTCAACATTTTTTCTCGTGCATTCATGTCTGCCCTTTTGGAAATTTCTTCTTTTGTTCGAAACGTACATTATCGTAAATCCCATATATAATATTACATAATATGATCGACCCAAACGATGACATTTTTTATAATAATTCTACTATATTCGTACTTATAGAAGTTAGAAGTTATGTACTCCTGTGTATATATAATCTAACGACTACGTAACGTACTCCTGTATATATATAAAACTATTATAATTTAAGTGATCGAAAAAAAAAATAAAAAAATAAATATTTATTATTTAATTTAAAAAACGTACATAATAAAATTAAATTAGACAAAATAATACATAATACTTATAAATAAGTGAAAAATATATAAATCCTGAATTAGTGTTATAGTGACATATTATATATATAAATATATATAAAAGGATGATTATCATCATCCACAAGAAACATGTGACTATCAAATTCAATTAGCTTTAATGTCACATTATGTTTACAAAATATGGGCATGAAAGCCTCGTAATGATCTCCCTAAAAAATATATAAATCCTGAATTAGTGTTATAGTGCCATATTATATATATATATATATATATATATAAAAGGATGATTATCATCATCCACAAGAAACATAGTGAGTATTAAAATTAGTTAGCTCTAATATCGCATTATGTTTACAAAATATGGGTGTGAAAGCCTCGTAATGATCTCGCTTCATATTGCCCAAAAGAATTTGGAATCCTTTGAAGAATACCCTTTTTACGTAGTGATTTTGTAGAACTACACCCCTCTTCATAGTTTTTGGGTATGTACGCTTTTTAAGTGAAAATTTGGTTGTCAAGACTAATATGCCCTTATGCCCTCGACTGACTCTTTTTTAGATTTTTTCTCATTTCCATTTTTCTTCTCCCGTACTTCCTCCTTCACCATTATCACATCATTGCCACCAAAAAGTTTGGAGTCACCAGAAAACATATTTTAGCCGAAAGCGGAGTAATTAGAAAGCTTAGAGTCCCGATTTCTGCACTTTAAGGGAGAAAAACATGGTCCTCCATTTTGAAGGTTGAAGTAAGTTGAAGATGTTTCTTTACCATTAATCTTTCTTTGCAAATGTGAGTTTGATTTGTGATTTGGAAGTTATTTCGTGGTAAGACTTGAAACTATAATGAAAAATAGAAAGTATTTTGCCAATTTTTGAGCCTGAAAACATGTAAACTAGAAACTGGATTATAAAATAGTGAGTTTTGCGATGAATACGAAACCCAGATCTTGATAGACAAGACTATCTAGTTTCTAGATAGCTTGTCTAGAAGGTGAAAAATTGTATAGTATTAATTCCACTCGATAGTATTGTCAAGTTTTATCTAAAAAGCTGCATAAAAAACCCAGATCTAGATAGACAAACTATCTAGAAGGTGATAAATTGTATAATATCGACTCCATTAAATAGTATTGTCAAGTCTTGTCTGAAAAACTACATAGAAGAAAACCATACTTGGATAGAGAAATCTGTCTAATTTATAGACAACTTGCCTAGAATGTGAGAAATTGTACAATATCGACTCCACTTGATAGTACTGTCGAGTGTTGTTTGAAAAGCTGCGAAGAAGAAACTTATATTTGGATAGACAAGTCTGTCTAAAAAATATACAGGCTATCTAAAACGGAAGAAATTGTACCATATGGACTCCACTTGACAGTATTATCAAGTCTTGTTTGAACAATTGAACATCCATGCTGTTGACACTACATAGACAATGTTAGACACAATTATCGAGTCATAAACCAGTAATTGTTGTCTAGGTGCTAGACACTGTCTTGACTATGCTAGACACACTGTCTTTATAATCGACACTTCTGTTGAGTGAGTAGACACCAATGTCGAGTCAATTTTGTGTATAAAAAAGTTATGTCTAAACACTAGATACTGTTGTCTAGCAACTAAAGACACATGTCGAACCATTAGAAACACATGTCTAAACCATTAGGAACACATGTCTAGCCATTAGAAATACATGTCTAGCAACTAAGGATACATGTTTAACCATAAGAGACATATTTATAGCTGCTAACACATGTTAAGCCTAACTAAATTTATTATTTTATGCTTTTTAATATATATTTCTTCATTTAATTTGTAATTTATTTTCTGTTCAGGTATGTCATCAACACTTATAATCATATTATATTAAGAAAAGAACTAAGGTTCTTCTTGGAATTGGAATGGAGAGAGACAACGATCAAGATGTATTTTTGGTTGAACCAAACATTATTTTCAAGTAGTTGGTAGATGAGATATATCAAACTACAAAAATCGACAATGATGTCTTTGACATAGAATTGAGTTACAAGTCAAATATAACAATAGATATTGTTCCAATAACTATAGAAAATGGCACAGATGTTATAGTCCTAGTGTGTCATAATTGTTAGTCTTTCTTATCTTTATGATTATAGTTGTTGTGTGTTATGTGTCCCAGAGCAAGATTTCATTTACTGTAGTTTATTTGTTACTTTGTTTGATAGTAATTTTAGTAGTTTTTTTTTTACTATATTGATTTTGTAATTTTATGTTTTATAAGACCTTGAATTATGTCAAAAATTATATTACATTTCTAATTTTTTACCACGTTTTGCTAGACGCCCTCATCGGCTTAATCGACAAACGTGTCTGTAATAATAATAACCATATCCAGTGTACCGACAACCTTATCCTTGCTTTAAGAATAATTTGATTGCATTAGACATAGTATCTAGTAGATAGACAATTAGTCTGTACGCCTAGATAAATATGTCTACGGGATAGACAAATTGTCCATAACGATAGACACATACGTATACCATATAGACAACCTGTCTGGAAAGAGAGATATAAGTATCTATTATATAGACAGTACCGTCGAGTGACTTGACAGAGGTGTCATATGGCTCGACACATAGATGTAAGTACAAGTTATTGAGCTTTTTTTTGGAAAAAAAAAAGATGTTGTAACTTAATATAATGAATAAATATATAATGTTGTAACTTAATATAATTATTATTCATTACGCGTTATTATTGAGTTTGTAATTAGAAAGAAGAAAGTTATAAGTTGTGACTTAGTTTCTTAAAAAGCAACAAGAAGAGATATTTTCCATTACAGTAGATATGATAATTCAGAACTCACTAACTTCACAAATTAATGTAGTTATTATTTATTATACTTAGTTATTGAGATGTTATTGAGTTTGTAATGATGACATTTTCATTATCATAATAGGAAAGTTTCCAATAGTAATGCACAAATTATTGTCTAAGTTTCCGCTAGTAATAAAAAAAAGTGGTGACTAAGTTTACAAAACTCACTGAAATTGTAACTATATTGTATTTTATTTGGTTTATGACAATTTGATTGCATTAGACATAGTATCCAGTAGATAGACAAATAGTCTGTAAACCTAGACAATAGTGTCTACAGGATAGAAAATTTGTTTGGTACCGTAGACACATGTGTCTATTAGATTGACACTTATATCTGGAAAGCTAGACATGTATAGAGAGCCAGACAATTTGTGTCTAATATAGCTAGATTCTTGTTTGGAAAGAACAAAGTTGTGGCTAAGTTTCCAATCGTAATGATAACATATTCTCATCATAGTCGCGATGATAACTTAAAACTCACTAATTTTATAATTTAATATACTTATTACTCATTATACATAGTTATTGAGTTTGTAATCTGGAAGAACAAAGTTGTGACTCAGCTTCCAATAGTAATGGTGCCATATTTTCATTATAGTAGCGATAATAATTTAAAACTCACTAATTTTGTAATTTAATATAATATAATTATTATATATTACGTCTAATTATTGAGTTTGTAATTATAAAGAATAAAATTGTAACTAAGTTTCCAATAGTAATTGTGACATAATTTTATTATATAGTGACTGAGTTTCTAAAAGTAATGAATAAAGTAGTGAGTACATTTACAAAACTTACTAATGTTATAATTATATTGTATTTAATTTAGCTTATATCAAATTTTATTTCATTATAGTTAGTATCTAGTTGATAGACAGCTTGTTTGGAAAGTTCGATAATATTATCTAGCAGTTAGACAATATGTTTGGAAACGATACAATAGTATTTACTCGATAGACAACTTGTCTTGAAAGTTAGACAAAAGTGTCTATCAGATAGATAATATATCTGGAGAGTTAGATAATACTTGTCTAATAGCTAGACTCTTTGTTTAGAAAGCTCAAAATTATGACTAAGTTTCCACTAGTAATGGTGGCATATTTTCATTATAGTAGTGATGATAATTAAAAACTCACTAATTTTGTAATTTAGTGTACCTATTACTCATTATATATAGTTATTGAGTTTGTAATTTAGAAGAACAAAGTTATGACTAAGTTTGCAATAGTAATAGTGACATATTTTCATTATAGTAGTGATAATAATTCAAAATTCACTAATTTTGTAATTTAACATACTATCTTTATTATGCATTACACCTAGTTATTAAGTTTATAAATATAAAGAATAATGTTGTGACTAAGTTTCCAATAGTAATAATGACATATTTTCATTATAAAGTGATTAAGTTTCTAATAGTAACGAACAAAATAGTGACTAAGATTACAAAACTTACTAATTTTGTAATTATATTGTATTTAATTTGATTTGTACAAATTTTAGTCTATTATACTTAGTATCCAGCAAATAGACAATTTGTCCAGGAAGCAAGATAATAGTATCTACCAGATAGATAATTTTTCTGGGAAACTAGACAATATTATCTATCCAATAGACAACCTATCTGAAAAACTAGACAATCATGTCTACTGATAGACAACTCGTCTGGGAAGTTAGACAATAGTGTATACCAGATAGACAACTTATCTAAAAAACTAGACATTATGCTAGACAATAATGTCTAGTGTATAGATATAATTGTCGAACTTTCTAGACATTATGTCGAGTCATTTAATTGTGTTGTCGAGTAACTTATAATACTCTAGAAATTATCTCAGTACTAGTGTCTAGTCACTCGACTAAACTGTCGAGAATGATAGACAATATGTCTAGCATAGTCGAGATAACGTCTAGCACCTGGATGATAATAGTTGGCCTATGGATCGACAGTTATGTCTAGTATTGTTGATACAGTGTAGATGAATAATTGTGGAGACAAGATTCGACAATCATGTCAAGTGTACTCGATATGTATCATTTGTCGAGTTCTAGACGCCCATGTCTAGTCTAGAAACTAGATACCTATGTCTATCCCAATTTCAATTTTTTCTTTGCAGCGAATCTCACCGTTTTTTATCCTATTTTCCAGTTTACTGCTTTTTATGATTAAAAGTTGACCAAAAAATTTCTATTTTCGCTATAGTTTTAAGTCCTACGAGAAAACAACTTTTAATCTACAAATCAAACTCATATTAACAAAGAAAGAAGGGACATTTTGGAGCCGATGGGTTCCCGGTTGAGATTGGATGGAATTTGGTGCAGTGGAGGTGGGCTTTGACTACAATTGTCGTGAGTAGGGGTGGAGTCCGACTGGGATGAATTGAGAGGAAGGGGAAGATCAATGCCTTCATTTGAGAAAAAGAGAGGAAAAAAAAATTAAAACCGCTTTTTCGTTTTTTTTTTTTTTTGCCTTTTTTTTCATTCCTTTTTTTTAAAAAAATTTAACTACAACCTTTTCATTTCAGACCCTAAGTCTTTTCTTTTTTAAAAAAAAAAATTAACTAAGGCCTATATGTCATTTTACACTCACTTTATTTAAAATGGGTTATTCTAGCCAACAAATTTTAAATGGGGTGTATTTCTCAACTATCAAGAAGCGGCATTTTACAAATTTCCCAAAGAATTTTTGTAACTTCTATTAGTATATATATAGATAGAAACTTCTATTAGTATATATATAGATAGAGATATTACTTGATGGTGTCAAAATCTTTATTAGTTATAATATTCTCGACCAATCAAATTACATAAGAGGCATGAAGAAACAGTGAAAGTCCACTTTAATTGGTGATCTTAAAATCCGAGAGCCAATTACGCATATAGTATAAACATGTTTGCTTCCGTGCATGGATGATATTATTCATCAATGCCACTTTGTATGATCACGAGGATTTGGTGGTTGTTGGTGCTGTTATTGATTTTGACGTTTGCTGCAATCATTTTTAATTATAAAATAACGTTAATAAATGTATCAAATTTTCGTTATTATTATTATTTTTTCCCGGTCAATGAAATTAGAATGAGAGAGATGAGTCGAGGTGAATTGGACAAGGTGGGTAGTATAGTAGGGTAGACATGTTTGGTGTTGGAGTTACGTGGGAAGCTTTTGTGTGTCTCTGGCTAACAGTGGGATACCACTTCTGTTTTCATTTTCCTCTTCAACTGCAGGCAGCACAACCAAAAGAGTACTGAGAATTATCAGAAATCCCAACTCAAAATCATCAATTTATACTTACAAAAATATCATAGACAGTACTATATACACCTCTCTCGAGAATTTTTGTGCAATATAAATCTATTAGAAACATTATATCTTGTTAAAATAACCTTGTAATAAAAAAGGGTACAAAATGAAAATCTTATGAGTTGTGATGCAAGAGTTGTGCATATCTATTAGTAATGTTATATTATATCAAAATAATATCAGAATTGAACTACATACAAGATTTTTTTTTTGAAAAAAAAAAAGAAAGAAAGAAAAAAAAATCTTATAAAATGTCATTAGCTAGTAATAAGAATATATAAGGTAACCAGTTTATAAATGTGTCCAAGTTAAATTAACTTGACATGAGTCCATGAATTTCCGTTGGTTCACATTGACTCATATGTGTTGAATTAGGCAAATTAATCCATGGTTTAAGAATAAACTGTGGTCAGGATTGGTGTGCTTTATATGTAGCATGCATGTTCCAGCTTCTTCAAGTACTTGACCTAGAACTACTCCCGATATCTGATAACTAAATTTTTATTATAAAACTACTCGATAGAGCAATCAAATTTGAACTTCTCCAACCATAAAGACGTTTGTTGGAATTATCCAAACGTAAGAACCTAATTATATATGGTTTCTTTTATCCTCAATACTTATTCAACTTTTTTTTCTGAATAATTTTATTTTAATAAAGAACGTAATAAAGGGACAATTCGATGGCGCCTGAGCTATGTCTAGTTTGTTTGTTTGTTATTTTACTTTATTTTATTTTTGTTCTTTTTTAAGAAAAAGATTAATCATAGCAGATCACAGGGCTCCAAGTCTAAAAGTAAAACGAGAAGACAAAAGAAAACAGCACATGATCAAATTGTCAAGAGAACAATAGAGAACTGAGACAAATAACCTAAACCTCCTCCTCCTCCCAAAAGCTAACTATGAATCAATGATCTTCTACTTGAGTTGTTAATGCTCAGTAGCTCATAATAGTAGGCCCATTTAGAGTGACTTCCCTATTCTAACGGCTAACCTCTAAAACCTAACATCCACGGGCCCTTTGCAAAATGGCTGAATTTGAGGCATTGTTCCAATATATATTCGTTTTTCAAATATTGTAGTAATATGTTAATTTACCTAGTATAAAGCCTATACTAAATCTAGTATATCAATTGACATACCAATGCAATAACTAATATATTTGATCATTTAGCTACAAGAAACTAAGAATAGATAAACAGTCAAACAATCAGATATCTAGGGCCAATTTGATATTGTTGTAACTGTGCTATGAGCATGAAGCAGTTTTCAAAAATAACTATTATCATACTTCTCAAATTCTACTTAAAATTGCGATTACACAACCATTTTTAAAATCTGCTGATCAAAAGTAATAACATACAAATGCCTTCTCATTCCTCTTTAACTTTTTTTCCTAACTACTTTTATAAACTAAAAGCAGAATCTAGAAGCCTTCTCAAATGGATCCTTACTCAATAAAATGAAAAAGAAGTATACCCACTATAATTTCTCATAATTTCTCAAAAGAGAAAATGACACTTTATACAGTCTTTTAAAACATATTTCTCAAAATACAACTTCTGAATATTAAATACTTTTTCGCACGGTCGATAGAGAAATAATTCCATTTATACAATCTGCAGTACCGTGCTAAAGCTATAAATTTGTCCATCTTTACATAAATGATGCAAATTAAAGAAAACACATGTTGGTATAATGGTTGGACTAGAATTGGCACCATAATCTAGTTGGGTTCAATTTCCTTCACCTTCAATTTATCTATATACCGTCTCTTTCCTTTATTTATTTATTTATTTCTCATTTTCTTTTTTGAATTCATTTTTTATAATCCATTTTCTATTTTTTTCTGCATTGAATATTATTACTCCTTTTTTCTTTCCTTTATTTATTTCTTTTTAATTTTCTTTTTAAAATTATTTTTATAATCCTTTTTAATTTTTTTTACGCACTCAATATTATTACTCCTTTTTTTTTTTTAAACCTTTGTGTCATTTTCTTTCATTTTCTTTCTTGTATTTATTTTTACTTTTTCATTTTCTTCTTTTTTTAATTACTTTTTTTCCCAATAACTTTCGCTCTCAATTTATCTATTTTTTTTTATCTCTTTATTTATTCCTTTTAGATATAGAATAATTAAAATATGTATATAAAAACTTAACATTGCCTACTAAGAAAGTTGTTGCCTTCGAACTTCTAGAATTTCTCGTCAGTTACTTACATACAATGTATTTTGCTATAAGGAAATCAAACTAGTTTCTAAGAAATCTTTTGTGGTTTCCTATGATTTACTTATATAAAAGGCATTATGCTAAAAGAAAACTAAACTAATTTCTAGGATACTTTTGTAGTTTTTTATGATTTTCTTAACTATAGGATATTTTGCTATATGGAAACCAGTTACCTCTGCAGTTTCTTATGATTTACTTAGTTATGAGACATTCCAGTAAAAAGAAACCAAACTAATTTTCTGAAAACCTTTATGGTTTCTTGTGCTTTACTTACATAGGATGTTCTGCTAAAATAAAATCAAATTGGTTTCCTAGAAACCTTTGTAATTTTTTATGATTTACTTACATACATGACATTTTGCTAAAAAGAAACTAAACTGGTTTCTAAGAAACCATAAAATTTATTTACGTGTAAGATATTCTATTAAAAAAAAAAACTAAACTGGTTTCCAAAAAACATGTGATATACTTACGTACATAGCACTCTGCTAAAAGAAAACTAATATGGTTTCTAAAAAACTTTTGTAGTTTCTTGTAATAGCATTCCACTAAAAAGAAACTAAACTAGTTCACAAGAAAATTTTGTAGTTTCCTGTGATTTACTTACATACAGGATATTCCACTAAAAAAAAATCAAATTAGTTTATAAGAAATCTTTGTAGTTTTTGTATATAAATAAAAAAAAGATAGCTTATTTACTAAAATGCCACTGCATTTTCTAGCTCCGAAAGTATTTGGAAAAATGTCCTCAAAAGTTGTATGAAATTTTTATTATTTTTGAAAAGTCATAATTTTGGTGATATTTTTTGAAAAATAAGTACAAGTGTCCAAAGTCGTTCTCAAAAAGCAATAGTCGCACCATAAGTAAAACATACCTGGGCCCAATCAAACTCCCAAAGTTAGAAGCTGGGTTTTTTAAGCCTAATTGCTGAGTTTTGGGTACTTGTTTAAAAAAATTCCTTTTTTAAACACTTTAAGCTGGACTGTTTTATAAAAAAGACAAACTATATTTACATGATTAATATGAAATTGATATACTAATACACAAACTAGATATAAAATTTATATATACACGTAAAATTGATCTACTAAAAAATGCCAATTTAACGAGAATAAAAAAATCATTTAGTAAATAGGTGAAAGAAAAAGGTCATTTCTTCAAATAAGGTGAAACAAATGACCATTTTTTAAAAATACTCCTAAAATTTTTGGAGGCCCAAATTTAAAATTGGGCAAAGGCTCCTCTTAGGCTATGTTTGGTAGAAAGGACAAGGGAGAGGAAAGAAAAGTTTTGATGGAAAAATGGAAGGAAATTAAAAATTTGTGTTGTTTGGTAGAAGGAAAAAGAGAAGTGAAGAGAAAAAGGGAGGGAAAAAAGTGCTGGGACTCACTCAAATATTTTCCTTCAAAAAACAAAGAGAAAAGGGCAAGAAAAGTTTTTTTTTACTAATGTTTTAAAATGAATTTACCAAATTAACTTTGTACACTATTTTTAAAATTTTAATGAATTTACCAAATTAACTTTGTACACTATTTTTAAAATTTTAATAAAAAGGGCAAAACAATCATTTTAAAATATACCAGTTTTCTTTCTTTCTTACATACCAAACAACAATAGAAAAATATAGTTTTTATTAATTGATGAGATACTTGAAATAACCAATCAAGTTGCATAAGTTTATCTCAAGTAACTAGATTAATTATGAGGTAAATTGTTGATATACACGAAAATTTATTAACCCTATCCTCAAACGTAACCCAGAGAAAAAACCATATGGGAATTAGAAAAAAAACTTATATCCGTATTTTTGTAATTCTTTTTAGTATTTATAGGTAAAAGTGTTAGAAACCCTAATATTTTTAGTACCGATTACTAATATTATCATAGTAGTCCTTGAAAACGTTATTTTGAAAATATCCTAGACAATTCATTTTGGCCCAAATTACTAATCAGGTCCATTTCCCTACAACCCAAATACTGTCGGTGAACTGTGAAACTTCATCAAGTGGGTCAAGGAATGTCAAGTCGTCGCTACCACAGAGAGAGAGAGAGAGAGAGATCACTTCTCTGCCAATTGTAGCACACTGTCCACTGACCGTAACTTGAAAAACAAACACAAGATTTGGCCAGCAAAAATTTAGGGATGTGAAACACTCGAAAAATCAATTTTATTTAATTACAAGTTCCAGAATCTAAGCAGGAACAGTCGGGCAACCCATCAAGTAATGTTCCAAAAAAAGATTTTGAAAAAAATTTCAAGCGGTGGCAGACTGTATTTTCTCTCATATATATATATATTTGTAAGTCTGAACATTTTTCACAATATTTTTACCAAAAAGAATTTCACAAAATGGTCTTTCCTCATAATTGCCAGAGAGAATGAAATCTCATACAAGTATTACTGACATATTATATATTCAAAATATGTTTTAAAATACTTACTATGTCACGTTCCAATTTAACCAAACTACAAAAGACGAGCAAAGTACGAAAAAAATTAACAGATTTGGATATCATATACAGCCATTTTAGTTACAAAACTTAATCTCAACTTTGCAAATGTCTTCTTCTGAGATTTGAGATTCACAACCGAGAATATCCCAAGTAAGGATTCTGGCTCTAAACACAAATGAAGGATGTGTCCATCTTTGGTAGCTTATCATTTATTTCTCTATGGAATTCCAACCGCTAAAAACGTTGTGTAACGTGGCTTAGGAACCGCAAGCCTAATGACCGTTCTTTCCCTTGGAGGAAAAGAATCTGCTGAATCCGCGGGAGTGTTTCTCTGGCGTTGCAGAAGAAGAAGTTGAGGAACCTGACTTGGGGGATTTCTGTATCGGATTCTTCGAATGGACTGGTGACTTCAACATGTTTGCTTCTGTGTTGGATGGGCTGCATGGGGTGTTATACACGTCGATGGGGGACTCGGCTCCCATTCTGTTAAGAGTGGCAGAAGCACTTTCTAACTCGGCCTGATCAGACTCTGGCAAGTTCAGGCCGCTGGTAGTAGGCTCATCCTCGCCGTCACCCTTTTGACTCCTCTCACTATGTGGAGATCCCATGAACTCTGGTTGAGGACGCAGATTTTTCAACTGCTTGCCAAGAAGAAATATGGTTTCTTGACACTCGGCTAGCTTTTCCGCTGCAGCTGCCAACTCTTTTTCCTGTGAAAACAAATAGTTCATGTATTCATTTTAGCTTTTATACTACTATTGTTTTTTTCTACTAGAAACCATGCATAGAAATTACATGTTAATGCTACACTATGCTATCTCAACGTAGAATTTCAGGGAAGGAAAATAAATCCTCACCTGGTTGGTCTTGGCTTCATTTTCACAGCAGCTCTCGTTCCTGACAAGATTAAAAACAAAAAGCTCAGAAGTTAGAAACAGATCCTATCAGATCAAGCACGACAATTTAGTCAACAGGACTTGAAAGAACTTATATCTTTCATCCCTTGAACTCACCTTTGCAATTGCTCTTGAAGCTCTTTACATCTTGCCAAAGTATCCCGATGATTCCTCTTTTCGTCTTGAAGCTCAGTTTCTATGCTCTCTGTCTTAACTCGGAGTAGGTTCAGCTCAGTTTCCAACTCCTGGGACCTAGTTTCAAGTGACCTGTATGATTCTGCCATGCACTTCAGCTGTGTCTCAGACAAGCTATTTGAGTTCTGAGCAGAAGCCAATTGTGATTTCGCTTCCACAAGAAACTGCTCAGTTTCCTGCAACTGAGACTTGGTCATCTCCAGATTTTCTGTACATCTTGCTAGATCCAATGCAAGGCTATCTTTCTCTGACTTCACTTGCTCAAACTCCTCAACTGAGATTTTGCATAATCTGGTATTTGACTCGTAGCTTGATACTACTATATTTCCATCATCAGGAACCTCAGGGTCCGAAGTAGAACCAGATATGTGGGCACAGCCATTTTGGTATATTTCATTTGAATCCTTTTGAACAACCTTATTTTCTGGTAACGCAACCTTGTCGATGCAATCTGGACTGCTAGTTTCCGCTTCATTTCCTCTGAAGCCGAGAACATTAAATCTGAGTTCACTGGCTTTCGCTAACACGTGAGAAAGATCAAGAACAAAATCAAGTAAACTCAAGTTGCGGTGCATGACTTTATTAAAGGTGACAGAGAATTCTTCAATCCTTTGGCTGAATCCATTGCCTTCAGTAAACTTGTCATGGACTACTATTGCTTCTTTTCCCAAGAATAACACAAAATCATGAATCTGAGATATGGCGGCTGCTAAAACTTCGCTAATATGCCCACTTTCTCCGGCTGGCTGGTAGAGAACAATCTCCTTTTCGCCAGTTAAGCCAGCATCTTCTGGATTTGCCTGCCTATCAAACCTGGCATCAGAACAATGAACATCTTCAGAAATACAATTCACTGTGTGCTGGTGCACAGTATCATGTGTTTCCTGGACAGCACGTTTGATATTCTCCAAAATAGTCCCCACATCCATGTCCTTAGACATAGACTCTAACAGTATAGAGATTCTTGATCGAAGCTTAATCAATGGCAGCTCTACTCCATTAGATACAGGACTAAGTTCAGATGATTTACCATTAGAGGTTGGCTGTTGATTTACCAACGAATTTGAATCACAGAGCAGTTCTGAATGAATGTCTTTGCCAGTATTGACTTCTGAAACATCATGGTTCACTACTTCAGATATCTTACTGTTTGTCGAATCTGAAACAGAGATGGCTCCATTAGAATCATTTGACAAACAGGCCAACTTCTCCATTTCCAAAAAGTCATCCATAAGATTTAAATGGTTAGGTTTTTCAGCCTTGTTTGAATTTTCATTATTCTTCTCTTTCTTGAGCTGAGAGAGCTCAGAGATCAAGGTTGTAGCCCAAGACTCAGAACAGCTTCTGTCATCGTCATTTCCATCTTCAGACACGGAGGTTAAGCTGGGTGGGTTGCTAGCATTCTGACTGAAAGAACCGTCAGTGGTTATTGGAACAATACATTTCAGAGACGTTTTATGTTGATTGCTGATTTGGATTTGTGCTTCTAAACTTTGAAGCTTGCTGGCTGTCTTAGCACACATGTTTCTAGAGGCCTGCAATTCACTGTTGCGCTTCGCCAAAGCTTCTTTTAGCATCTTTGTTTCTTCTTCCATTCCTAATAAGCGTTCTGTAAGAAATTCATTCTCCTTCTGATATTTCTGTATGTTGTCAAAGGAAAACTCAGTCACTGGGGAAAGGTGTGGACTAGAAGGCTTAACAGGAGACCTTCTGACTCGCGTTTCTCCATAATCAC
The DNA here is from genome assembly GCA_002914805.1 of Parasponia andersonii. Taxonomy (NCBI): domain Eukaryota; kingdom Viridiplantae; phylum Streptophyta; class Magnoliopsida; order Rosales; family Cannabaceae; genus Trema; species Trema andersonii. The sequence goes on from JXTB01000048.1 coordinate 423,219, forward strand.
GTGACTCACGTCCTAAACTCTCAACCTCTAGCTTCATTTGGGCAAGGGCAGCAGGACCTGGTAGCTTCTTCCGCACAAGACCACGTAATCTCTGGCACTCTGCTTCAAGCTTAGCAATTTTTTTGACACCCTCCATGTGCTGCTTGTTGGCTACTTCTGCAGACCTTATACTCATGTTCTTTTCTTCATTACGAATTTCTAGCTCCTTAGAAGCAACATGAAGTTCATATTTTAATGAATTTATTTCCCTCTCACAAGATTCAATGTTGCTTTTCAAAAGCTCAATCTCTGCCTCAGCTTGTGACTTTTCTTCACTTACCTTGATCAGCATATTTGAGCGCTCTTGCAAAGATCTTGATATAGCAGCATTTTCAGCAGCAGACCTTCGGAGTTCTTGATCAAAATTTTCTAACTTTGCTTCCAGCTCAAGCTTGATCTTCTCACATTGTTTGTTTTTAGTAAGAATAACGTCTTGCAATTTTTGCTCATGTTCTTCCTTCAAATTTCGTATTTGTCTCATGCACTCTTTGAGAGCGCCATCCAAATGTGATGCCCGATCTTCAGCTGTAAGCTTTGATAGTGTCACAGATTCTAGATGATTTTTTAATGCAACAGCTTCTGCTTCTGCCTTTTCCCAACCTGCAGTAAAAGAGGTTCTCAAATTGATTAACTCATGTCAAGGTGAGAAGCGTTAACTATGCTTTCAGGAACCTTATTTCTTATGGTAGTAAGATTACAAGAGCAACATACCTGAGACAGCTTCTTCAGCAACTTTAGCATGTTGTTTCACCAGGTTGTCCTTGTTAGTCATCTCCGAATGGGCTGCCGAGAGCTTTTCATTCAATTCAGTAATCTCATCCTCCAGTGTCTTCACTTGGTCTTCATATGTCTTCACTTGATCTTCCAAACCATTCAGATGTGAATATTGTTCCACCGAAATTTGAACATAATTTGGTTTTTTGTATGTATCCTATTCTCGTGAAAAAAATAAAAGAACTAATTACTTAAATGTTCCAACAAAGTTTCAAAAACAAAGAAGCCGAAAATAACTACCAATACTTAAGAAAAGAAACAAAACAAATCACAGAAAATAGCAGTTAGCCTTCCTTTTAGTTCAAAGATTTTCCACTCAAAAAGAAAGAGAGAACAATCAGCCCAGCATATAGGTAGAATGTTGATCCCCACAAAACAGCATACACAGATATGAATCTTAACCCCAAATGAGAGACAGAGAGAGAGAGATGCCACAACATCAGGAAGTTCAAGACGCATACTTTGTTAGATTGAATATCAATGCAGAAATTTGTGTCTCCGTAACTTGCTTTCAATAAAGCTTTTTGCCTACTTGCTAAATTGAATGTATAGTTCACAAGAAATTGTCCATCGACGTTCAAAATTCCTCAGAAATACATATTACTAATTACGAGCTTCCAAACAAATGCCAAATACAGCAGCAAATACAGGATTTCAATGGTTTTCCTTCTAATAACACTTGTACAAATAAACATACCTCACCCTGGCTTCCAGCTGAAGCCAAAGAAGCAGCAGCCGCATCTGCTGCTGCGGCTGCTTTTTCAGCCGCAGCCTTGTCTGAGGATTTCTTCTTCCAGGGCCAACTCCTCCGGTCCATTTAGACAGTAATGTCTGCACATAAATGACCTTAAATTAATTAAAATAGCAAAACAAAGGATTTAGACCATGTGACAGCCAATTTTTCACAATAAAGCACCACAGAAATTAACTACAATGCAAGCAAATTTTTTACTAGTAAAATAAAAAGGAATATGAGAATAAACACAGGGTGGAGAACTGTATACCAGAAAGCATATGAAACTATAAGAAAAAACCCATGTGTGTGTGTGTGTTTTTTTTAAATAATACGACACAAAAAACCAGGGAGTACCCAGCAGCTCACTTTAACAAAGTGGATAAATCTCTCCAATTTTATGACATAATGTTAATGTTGCTCAGATATTTCTGGCGTCTACATACAATCTAAAATCTTCTTATTGTTAGAAATGGGAAGCATCTACAAATTTATTCTATTTAGTTGGTCCGTTTCACATACAGCATTCTAAAATTCACGTAAATTATCAAAAAACCTAATTACACAAACAAATTAGCGGTTTTGGGTTCAAAGAAAAACATAGAAAAACTGCGATATTGAAGCCAAATAAGACTTATAATTAAAAAAGTTCGGAAAAAAAAACCATATTTCCTCTTTTAAAGCCGAGCAGAGCTCAGCGTAAGACGAAATTATCGTATCGAATAATCTAACTCATACAATTCAATAGACTAATCGAATCCAAGTTAGAAGGACTGTGATTTTACTTGACAAAACTTAAATGAGCGAAAAAAAAAAAAAAAAAAAAAGAGTGCAAGAGCATTACTATAAATGGCAATGCTCTTATACCAACCATGAAAAAATACGTATCGAAGACGGTTACTTTTTGAAGCAACCCCACTAAAAGGTACATTGAGCTAAATGAGTTCCAACGCAAATTACTCTATAATTGTAGAAAACATCAAACCCCAAGATCTATACGCACAACTCTCCATTGCTGAAGATCCTCTTAGTTGCACAAGATTTTAACTCTTCATACCAAAATTTGTTCAAATTAAATGGAAAATACTTTTGTTTTAAGCAGGAAAAAAAAAACTAACATCTATGGCGAACCAGAATGATGAGTGAGAGTATACATAACATGTAGCCTCCCAAGTCCATAAATAAATAAATAAATAAAAAGATCAAATTTTCTAAGCAACGATGACATATATACGCATACCTCAAAGCGCAAAATCAGACATTATTGGAAATCAAATTATTTCTCTTTCTTCGAGAGACTAAAAATCAAATTTGACACTCACAATATAATTCAAACAGGAAAAATAAATTAAAAAAGAAAAAAAGAAATCAAAATGTACGGGAAAAGAAAGAATCCAGAAACAGAACCATTACCGACATAAATGAATTTTTTTTTTTCAAAAAAGCATATACATACATATATTCTCCAATCGGATATAGCTTTAGCCTCACCAAAATCCAAAGCTTGTCTTCAAAACGAAAATTAGAAAACTCGAAACTTTTATTATTATTATTATTTTTCAAATAGACACAATTGGTAAACAAAATAAAAAAGGAAATGCAGAAGAAATCAGCTCACCAGAAAAGAAAAATGTATGTAGCTAAGAAAATGGTGAAAAAGTAATATAGATTGAGAAACTGTGAGACGAGACGAAGACTCAGTTCTCTGTTCTTTCTTGTCTTGGAGATTCAACAATGGAGATCCCTGATTAGGCTTTCTTCTCCCTCGAGTTTCGATTATAAAAAGTAAAAATGAAAAATAGAATGAGCAGAAGAAGTAGAAGAAGATGGAGCCGGAGGAGCGGGAGCCGCTGGTGACGGTGGTTGTAGTGGTGGTGGAGGTGGAGGTGGGTAAGGCTTGGGTGAAAATATTCGGACTTAGGTGTCACTTAAAAGGCAGGGACGTTCTAAACTAATATACAAATTAAAAATAATAATAATAATAATAAAGCTCCAAAAACGCTGCCTTTTTTATTTTTTAATTTTTTTAAAAAAAGGGAGGAAAAAAAAAGATAAAATAAAGATAACTTTTCTTTTTGGTGTGTGCTTGTAATTAAATAAGAATCTGGGATATTTATTACGGGAAGCGACGATGGAGTCAGACGAATTGACGTATTTACCCCTGGGAAAGTGGTAAATGGCGGACAGGTTAATGTTATGTTATGAGAGAAATAATATAATATTTATTTATAGCTTTTATTTACGCTTGTGGGAGAAGCAAACGGGTTGAGGTGTGTGAGCTGTATCCGATAATTGGAAAGTGGTTTTGTTCTATTTTATTTTATTTTATGGTTTTGACAAAATTACGACTTGGACCACCGCCGTAGTGCCTGCTGCTCTGCTCCAGCTCATCACTTTGGTGTTTCGCTGGCTTTGCCAAGCGCGCTCCCTTTGCGGCTCTTCTCCCCTGGATTGCGACTTTTTTTATTTCTAAAATATATTCTGCTATAAATAAACGTGTATTATACAATTCACCATATATTCATTAATATATTAATAACTTTTGGAGAATAATAGGATGAAATAAAATATTAATTAAGATATTTCCTAATTTTATGTAGATTTTTACTATTTATTTTGGATTAGTAAATATAACTTATAATACATATTTTTTTATCAAGTATTTATTAACGTGTTTAATAAATAAATAAAAGTATTTATTAACCTGACATGATTTAAATTACATAAATTACTTTACTCAAAACAATGTATCAAAGGAGCTTAGTTAATTGTGTTCCTATTGGTAATTTGTTACTCTAATTTATGCTTCATATTCTTTTCACTTAAAAAAAAAATAGGGCTAAATCCTAAACTATATGGATAATACGTGTTCTTCTCATTGATTTTCGTTTTCCTTTAGGGTTATTATTCTATTCCTCCTCCCCTCGAAAAATAAAATATTGTATTGTTCCTTGTAATTAGGAAAACAAATCTTGGGTTTCTAATTTTATTACAAATTATGATGGAAATAAGAGATTTATACGATGGAGTGTTTTGTAAGAGAAGTTCGAGTATTAAGTAAGGTTTTAATAATTTTGCAATAATTTTCCAAGTTTAAGGTCATTTTATTAAGATTAATCTTATAGGGCACTTGTCCATTATCTTATGACATAATATTTTATTATTTGATTATTATAATTAATAAATTAGATCATAACTGAGTTCCGTTAATATGTAATTAGAATCATTCAGTAATAAACCGCCGTTTAATATGGTGTTGGACATCATACGATATCCATAGCATTGTTCTTTTATTAATTTAAATAACTAAATAGGTATGGCTCATTTGGAATTGCTTTTAGAAAATACTTTTAGTTTTTAAAAATGGTTAAAAAAAACAAGTAGAGACGTGTTTGGTAAATCTTTGAAGTTTTGTGGCAAATTTTGAAAGTTATTACACTATTTTAAGTAGATTTTGAAAATTATAATAATAATTGATTTTCAAAGCTTATGTTTTTATGATACAAATGGTATAAAATATTATTTTATAACACATTTATAAAATATTTAAATATTATTTTTAAAAATATAATTTAAAAATAAATTATTTTGTAAATCAAATTTACTAAATGCGTACAACGCAGCAAAGCAATACCAAACTCGTTACTTTTTGTTTTTGTATCCTTAATTCCAAAGTTTCTTAATTTCGTTGTTCGGATTGTTTGTAACATTTTTTGAATTCCCTAAATCTATAAAATTGTCTCCATGTGCACTTTTCATCACAAAATTCGTCATGAAATGATGAATATTCTGTCGACAAGTTGGAAATTGTACAAAATGCACACAGACTTTTTTTATTAAAATAAAATGATATTAACTACTAAGATAATTTTACAGGTTGGGAAATTGCATGTGTCATAAATTCAAGTGAACTTAATTAGAAAAGTACTAAGACCAGTTTTTTATATATATATATATAAAAATTTCTCACAAGTTCAGAGAGTGAAAAAGAAAATCTATTTAGTATTTTTCTAACAATTTTTATGTCGTCATTTTTTATTATTATTTTTTTTTAGATTAAGAAAGTTATGTGGTGATTTTATCTGAGAATACATATACCGAGACCTATACTGTGGAAAATTGATGTTTGCACTTATCGATTAATTTACAAGAAATCTTCAGATAAACAACACAATTTTGTATTATCCAATATGATCTGCCTAATCTTTGACTCCATAACCATAAATTCCGGAAACATAGTAAGTATAATTACTTTATTAATGTTTAATGAGTACTGCACATTACAACATTAATTTTATCTTGTTATACTAACTTAAAATTTATATTTTTTTTTTTCGGAAAAAGCAAACTATGCTTTCAATATTTTCAAATTATGAGCCTGTTACATGTTAAATTGATTTTCACATTTTCCACAAAGAGTGGACTCGCACATTATTTGTTCAATAATATTCTTATTTTCATTAGGTTTAAATTATGGATAATAGAGTGATGGTTATTAAAATATTTTTTGATTAAGAAGTATTAGGTTTAAATACTGAAGACGTCGTCATTTTGGAGAATAAGAATACTCAAAATCAAACTCAACAAAAATGATTGTATTATTAGACAAATAACGGAAAAGTCCACCAGTTCGAGGAAGATATTCTTCCCACGTATCCCTATTAGACAATATCATGTCCTATCTAATTCATTAGTATTTAGGTCTATTTTTATAGCACATTTGTAACTTATACAAGGCTAATCCTGGTTCTTTCCCTTTCAGCTAAAGAGAATAAGATCATCAATCTAAATTGGACATTATCGATGTGGATTTCTTTCGACCAAAGCAAAATATGACAACTGAAAGACACAGCGAATGACCCCCCCCCCCCCCCCCCAAAAAAAACAATTATTAAAATTGTAATTTTTCCGAAAGTCCGGAGAATTTGATCAATTCAGGTTAGATTTCCAGTATCTAAACAAGGAGGGCATTTCTGTCGTTTTCCTTGAGCTCAAGAGTCGTTTTCTGCTGCCGCAGGCGTTCATTATTGCGTTTCCTTCAATTACCAAACCCACACTGACTTAGATGTCCAAAAATGCACACGCTTCAGAAAAATTACTGGAACTAGTCCACAGCACAAAATATATGCTAGTTTTATTTCGTCACTTTCTTATTCTATACTCTCATTTGTCAAAATTGTAATATTTCATTTTGAAGGCACATCTTTGATGAACTGTTTTATTTTAATTTTTGTATGCAATGCATATAGTAACATATATGAGGAGGATTCTGTTAGGCTTGGACTTGATTGACGAACCTAGCCAATTTGTATCATCTGTTGATTTTGATCTTACAATAGGACCCATTCTAATGGACGGCAACGATCTTATTAGCTCGCTTCAGGGCTCATACTAATATTAGTTATGACCCTCAAAAAAAATAAAAATAAAAATTGTGTAAATGAAAATGTTATACCACAGAGGGTGCACAAAGGAAAAGGGAAATAACACAGGCTCAGAGTGACGGAGAGTAACCACAAATTGAGCAATATGTACCGAACAGAAACTAAAAGTGGGGTACATAGTAAATAACATTAACTTGTAATGTTAGAAAGCACGTGCGGTGGAAATGGCTAATTTATATTGACAACCAAGAGACTCTATCAGTCAAAATAAAAATTATATTAACAATCTTATTCATGTTTGTAGCTAGCAGATAGCTATAGATTCATAATTGATAATTTTTTTTTGGCATTTAAAGTAACTAATAAAATAGTATTAAACAATTTTATCAACCATATTATCTATTTTACTTTTTCTCTAAAAAAGTGAAAATAAGAAACGTTTTATGGGTAAAAATAAAAGTAATAAATGTTATTATTTAATTTTGAATCGAACACCTTTCAGTGTACTCTAAACCCACATTGAATACAGTGAAGACTTTTCAGCATTTTGGTTCTCCCTTTTCTTTTTATTTTGTTTTATTTTTTAAAGGCTATTTTTGGTTATTGATACACTAATAATAGTTATTGACCGTTGAGCCTCTCCGTTCTTACTTTGATAATTAAGTTGCTTTTGGCTGCTTGAAAATTAACGTTGATGTTAAAATTTCGGAGGACTATAGGTGGATATGATAAAGTCTGTTATCCGAGGCTCGACAAATTAAGTTCTTGCAGCCTGTTGTAAAAGACTGAAGTAATTATTTGATTCTTATATTATTGAATTTTTTGCTATCAGGGAAAATCTTTATTTTACCATTAACTCGTGATTCATTATCGCTGTATTGAAAAATGGCTCTCTTGCTATTCGAGCAGTTTAAATTAAAAATAATAATTTATTTATAACCGGTCTCATTATAATAGATATTATTTATCGCTGTATTGAAAAATGGCTCTCATGCTATTCGAGCAGTTTAAATTAAAAATAATGATTTATTTATAACCGGTCTCATTATAATAGATATTATTTATTTGTTGAGTATTAACGAGAGTGATTTTTACAACTTTATTTGTTGTTCAAGAAATAAAATAATTCATTTGCTCGTTGAATTTAGTTTTTCTTTGAGCTTTTTATGTTTTGGATTAAGCAAATTTCGAATTATATTACCAATTTTGTGTCAAATGACTCACACTTTTAATACAATTATCCTTTTCTTTAAAGTGTTAAAAAAAAAAAAAGTTATAACGTTAAATGCACATCATCAGACTTCAGCAATAAAATATAAGGTCCATGGATTTTTTTTGTTTGGTACACTACGGCCCTACTTGCTTGCTTTAAAATAGTGATTTTGTTTTTAATTGAAAAAAAAAATGAAATACAAAAATATTTGTTTTAGGGAAAAAAACATAAAAAATATATTTTTGTTTGGGAGCGTGAGATCTTAACCAATTTATGATCACTCATGACACCAAACTCCAGTTTTACGTTTGTTTGTAAACTCTGACCTAGGAGCTAACAGTGACCCATATCTGGCAATTTCGTTTCATAATTGTACTTAGGATTAAAATTTTCACTTCCGCATTCCATAATTACTAATTTGTAACTAGTCCAATTCTGTCATTTTGCACAAAAATGACAAAATCGTCACTAACATTTTCATTACAGACAAAACTAAAATTAAAAGTCTAATACAAAAAGGGCATTTTTTTCCTGGCTGTGTTACACTGTACAAGTTCAAATTTTTCTATAATCACTTTTTTTAAAAAGAATGTTGAACCCAATAATCCTTTTTTTTTTTTCCCTTTAATCCAATTACTCTTGTCATTTCTGAGGAGTTATACTTTTAAAAATGATTATTTATAATTAAGCAAACGAAGTATTTTTATAGGACAGCATAGCGAGAAAGTGAGTTGGCAGTGTGGGACAGAGTGGCATCTAAAAAGATCACAGTTGTAACAACTGTAGTGGGAGCTTCACCTAGAAGTTCGTTCTTGAAAAAGTCAAAAACATCAGCGTTGAATGTTTGATCAGTCGTGTAACTCATCTGATCTGAATCAAATCTGACGCCTCAGATCCATTGTCAGCAGCCACCGCCTCGTCATTTCATTTATTTTTGGCACCTTTCCAATCTAGCCTCTTATTCCTTCCAACACCCCCCTTGAACCTTCTAAATTTGAAGCTCTCATTATTATTATTATTATTGTTCTGTTGTTGATTACGACAATAAAATCCCATTATATATGTTATTTTCATCAAATTATATAATTTTATTGTTATATTTGGATATACATAGTTTTCTATTTTATTGATATCTTAATTCTCATATTAGTTGATTTTTTTTCAATCAGCCTCGTATTAAATCAAGATATATTATATCTAAAAACAAAAAAATAATAAAAAAAATCACTGTCTAACGATTTGAACTGATAAAATGTTTTTGAAAAAAAAGATTAAAAAATGAATCTATTAGACGTCTAAATGGCTCAAAAGTTATCTCAAACATTTTATTCCTGTGAAAGTTTCATACAAAGCATTTTCTTTCAGATTTAATAATGTACTTATTTTAATTAATTTGTTTATTTTGTTTAATGAAAATGTTAAAGTTTCTAAAAAAATATTAAATAAATTTTCCTAGCTGGTATAAAGATTTCAAGGGTGTCACTAGAGCTTAAAATATTAGAATAAAATAAATTAATTGTGAGACTAAATTTACAATTATTTAAAACTAGTAAGAAGTCGATAAGTAGATGTAACATTATTATTAGTATGATAGGAGTTTAAATCTAATAAAGTTATTGAGATTATGATGTAGGATAGGATTTATCAACTTGATCGACTTCTTAATGGGCTCACAAATTGGATATAAATAAAGTGATTAAACATCTTAACCAATCACAGCGAATACTTGGACTGTTAGTTTGTTCAAGAATAAATATATAATAATAGTACACATGTAGCGAGAGGAAGCTCTTAACACCCTCCATTCAAAATGTTCTCAGTTAAATATATGTCATTAATTTTTTTTTTTTAAAAAAGGTCTTCATTAGATAAATCCGAAACTTAGTTAAGGCCATTTATGATATTTTTATGTAACGGGAGAATTATCTCTAAATGTGTCGAACCCTCATTAACAAAATATATATATAAAAAATAAATTTCTTAAACCATTCACAAAAATCCGAAATCTGATATAGAGCCCTACATGAATCCTCATTTTAATTAGATAGGTGGACAAGCCAGTTAATTAGATAGGTGGACAAGCCAATCAATGGCTACCACATCGTCTCTCTCTCTGAATTCAGAATAAATATCAGGTACGGTGAGGACTAGGAGGCGGCGTGGAGACCCCAAAACCCCAAAGAAATTAAGGGCCAGTTTGGTTGCGAATTGCTAGCACCTATCGAAGCTGTGACCTGAGCAGCTATGAGAAAAAGGGATTTACGGTTAGTTAGTTTGATATCGTTGTGTTGTATTGTNATTATTTATCTATATTTATAATTTTTTTTGCTTAAATTATACAAAAAGCCCTCACTAAAATGTATAAAAAATATATAATTAACTCACAAATTAGATAAAATCTAATTTGAGTCTCCACTGACCAAAAATTTTGACTCTATCAATAGTTATGTTATATTACAGTTCTACAGTAATCGTGTTATGAGTAATAAGTAACAATAAGAAAAAAGTTTAGACAGTAGTAAATTTAATTAGTAAAATTAAGCAGTATCTAATATTTGATAAATTATATATCATATGTGCTCTAAAATATTATTTTAGATAATTTATATAATAACAATAAAATTATCTTTGAAAAATAAAATTTATCATACTTCTCAATTTCTGTTTAATTCTCAATTTCTGTTTAATTGCAACAAAAATTCCAAAAACAAAAATTTATCAAATGTCAACTTAAAAGCTAAAAGAAAAATTTAGAAGCAATCAAACTGAATCCTAAGTATTCAGTAAACTTAATTTATAAAATTGTTATCTATTATACTATTTAAAAGCAATATCTAATAATTAGTGTGATGCTGTAAAATTTTTAGTTTAATAATTTGTATTATAAAAATATAATTAACTTTAAAAAATAATCCTTATCTACTTCTCAACTGCTGCTTAAAATGATAGTTACATGTCAATTTTTAAAATCTAAAAATAGTAACTTAGCAAGTGTCCCTCTATCGTTATTTTTTCTCAAACCACTTTAAAAGCAAAACCTAGAAGCAATTCCGAACATACCAGAACTAGAGCGCGTGAAAGAACAGCGATCGACACGCGTGGTGTAGAAGAAAGCATAACGAGAAAAATGCCACAAAATAAGTGGAGCAGTGGAGGAGAGCGGGGCAGCATCCAATGACAACGAGGTGAAAGAAGGAGACACGTGGTCCCCACGCTCCCGCACGTATATCAAATTGCACAAGGCTGTTTTTGGTTGGAGGGACTAGACATACCCACCTCAAAAGTGCTTCAGTGACACGTGTCACTCGAAAGCGACCACGTTTCGTATAACCCGGACGCTTATGCCTTAATCACTCGAAACTGACAGCGTCGGCAGAGTGACAGGTTAAAAAAATAATAATAATAAAAACTTTAAAAAAGATAAATAAAAAGTCTTATAAGCTCCCTAATGCAGACAAAATAGTAATTAAAGTCCCGGACTCATTATTATAACTCTCACCTCCCAACAGTACAAAACAAAACCCAAAAACATCGTAAAATTGCAATTTACTTTTTTTTTTTTCCTTTTTCATAAGATAGATTTTCTAATAAATTCTTTAATATGGACTTCAGAACTCTTTTAATGCCTTCTAAGTCCTATACTTTGCTTTCGTGCTTTTGGAGGTGTTAAATCTTTGTCCCTTGGTGAATTTACGAACTAGTTCTACTATTGCCCATTGGCCATTAGGAAAGTAGAAAATATTAAATTTTTTTTTAAAAAAAAAAAGCGAAAAAAGACTTGTAGTCATGCATTGCAGCCGGGGAAAATGTCACACGATATAATTTTCTATAAAGAATGTTTGTTTATTGGCCATATTACATTTATAGTGGTGCAATTATTTCGAATTTCCATACAAGAAAAATATTTATTGCGGATTTATAATCAAATTAAAATCAAACATAGGAATGAAAAAATAATAAGAAACAAAGCCTTAACTCCTGGTGTATTGTAAGAATTTTCTCCGTGAGCAATCTATGTATTGTTAATTTGTTTTCTTTGCGTGTTTACAACAATTGAAAATAATGTTTCATTGACATAAATTCATAGTTTAAGTAATGTTCAAAATTTGAAATCAAGTTTGCCCCTTACAAATTCTCAAAGAAAAAAAGGTTTGCCTCTTACAAACTCAATTAAGGACAATTAAGTATTGTTGTATTGTAGCTTTAATGTAGTAGTTGTTTTTAAAGCATAAATTGATGAAAGTTTTAGAAAAATTATGTGATAACATAAAAATTGGCTTTTTAAAAGCAAACTTTAATATACGTCTCAAAATTCTTCTTAACCAAAAGTACATTTTATTTCTTAGGAATGATGACACAAAATACTATGATTTTTTTTTATCTTTTTAATGCAAAAACTAACCTAATTAATTTTGAATTCTACAAAATAATATTTTGGCATATAAAATCTTTGCAAATTTGAACAATGAGCGAGTTAGAAGACACAAATACTCCTCGCTAACTTAGTAAAACCTTTTAAAACTAATATATTCTTAAAAAGATGTTTTATAATTTTTGTTTTACTTTTTATTGAAAAAAAAAATAGAAGAAACGTGCTAAAAACAATACAAGATAAAGTTAAAGAAAACGTCTCTTTTAATTTTGGGTTCATATTAGAATCAATAAGAAATTTTTTTTTTTTAAAAAGTTAATAATGTTAGGGAAATAACCTTCCTAGTAGATACGCCAAATTGCGAAAGCAATAAATAAAGTGAAATAAGAATATATAATTTACGTGATTCACCAATTTGGTTATGTCCACGAGCTTATTATAGATATTTCACAACAAGGAGAAAAACTTACACAGTATTTATAACAACCACAACTCACAACTCTGACCCTAATTACACTCAAGAATTTTTCTCATAAAAAAATTCTCTAAAAAAATTTTTAGTTAAAACTCTTTCTTTGTCTCTCTATATTGAGATTTTTTTTTTCTTTTTTCATTAGGATGCAAAATAAAGTTGTGAAGGGGTCTATTTTTAGGCTAAAACCTTTCTCCTTCATATGGTTAATAGCCTATAATGACTGCCCATCGTCAACAAAAATATACTTGGATAGTAGGAGGAAAAAACACATGTTCTCATATTTCATTGTCAAAAAATATGACTAGTCACTATTTTTTACTGCCTACATTCTTTAACAATTTGACTGTCTATATTCTTTGACAATATCCCACTTGAAGACTTGATTTCAATCAGTCTTCACACATCATGATCAATGTAGTAGTCCATCTCTCCTCTTCATGCTTACAGGCCAATAGAAGTTAAGCACAACTGCAGTTTATCAATGGTCATCGTCTTTCTTAGTATATCTGAATGATTTTTATTTCCTGGAATCTTGTCAAGTATTAAGACTCCATCTTCCAAAGCTGATCTGATGAAGTGATTCCGCACTTGTATATGCTTTATTCTGACATAAAAAATAGGATTCTTTACCAAGTGAATTGCACTATGGCTGCCACAATACAACACATTCTTCTCTTGCTTATAACCCAATTCCTCCAAGAAAGACTTTAACCATATAATTTCTTTGCAAGCTTTTGTTACGACAATGTACTCTACCTCAGTAGTTGAAAGTACAATAGTATTTTGCAACTTAGAAACCTAATTAACTGTTGTACCTATAAGAGTGTATACATATCTAGTAGTACTCATCCTATCGTCTAAATCACCGACCATACCAGTATCCACATAGCCTTGTAAGCCCAAATCTGTCTTTCTAAGACATAAGGCTTTGTTTGCAGTACCTCTCAAATATCTGAGCATCCCCTTTACTACTTCCCAATATTGTTTACCTAGATTACTCATATATCAGCTCACAATTCTCACTGCATGTACTATATCTGATCTAGTACACATCTTGACGTACATAAGATTGCTAATAGAATGCGCATAAGGTACCTTCGCTATATAGGTCCTCGTTGAGGGTGACTGCTCTTTGTTTAGTTTGAAATGATTGGCCAAAAAAGTACTCACAAGCTTTGCTTTGTCCATGTTGAATCTGTTAAGTACTTTCTTTATATATTCCTTTTGTGATAGTTTCATCGTCTAATTCACCCTGTCTCTAAAAATTTTCATCCTAAGGATTTACTTTGATGCTCCTAAGTCTTTTATTGATAATTCCTTTGACAATTATTTCTTGAGTTTGTTAATTTTCCCTATGTAAGTTCTAGTAATTCACATATCATCTATATATAAAAGTACAATGATGTAAGAATTGTTAAAACCTCTTCACATAGCTGCAATGATCTGCCTTACATCTCTAGTAACCATTATTACTCATGAATTCATCAACTTCTTGTACTATTGTCTTGGAGCTTGCTTGAGACCATATAAGCTTTTCTGAAGTTTCACACCATTTTCTCATTTTCTTGTACTTCGAAGCCTTGCGGCTGCTTCATATAAAGTTCTTCCTCCAAGTCACCATAGAGAAATGCCATTTTGATATCTAGCTGCTCTAGATACATGTCTTCCTTAGCCACTAACCCGAGTATTATTTTGATTGTGGTAAGTTTGACTACTAGAGAGAAAATTTCAGTGTAGTCAATACCTTCTTTCTATTGAAAACCTTTTACAACAAGTCTTGCTTTATACTATTTGCTACTGTCATACTTTTCCTTTATTCGGTAGATCCATTTATTGTGCAGTGCCTTTTTTCTGTCTAGTAGTTCAGCCTGTTAGGAATATGCCCTAGAAAGCAGTTTCTTTATTTGGTATTTTAAACAATGTTTATTGAATTTAAATGTTATTTATTTGTAGTTAATAAATTACATATTATGTCCCAATTATATGTATGTGGTGTCCATATTTTCTATTATGCAAACGTCTAAAAATTTCCATAGAAAATGATGAGTAATAAAAAATTATTCGTGTGAAGTATTCACATGTGGAATTCTTTATTTTATTATATCTAAATAAAAAGTTCATACTCCGTAAATAAAGATGGAATACTTTATTTTGCTATATAATGTAGTGTTGTTTATTTTAATGGGATTGATAAAGTTTCTAATCATCGAAATGTTTGACTTTAGATAGAAACACTAATGCATTATAAGAAAGTTATCAGTACATTAACCTGGACCAAGTGGAAATATATTTTGAGGTTAAATGTCATAACTCAAAATTGTATATTTCGCAAATCTAGCACTATTGTAAGATTATCTTAATCCTAGTAATAGTTGGACTTGCTTTTATAAGTTTTATCCTTTTGACTTACTAAAGGACTAGTTCTGTTCTATGGTTCAAACTCCAGTATCTTGTAAGATAAGATTTGAGAATTGACGAGAACGCCCTTTATGATTTGGATACTATACATATAATCACTTTGAGTTTTTTCAAAGACTTGGATAGTAAAAACTAGGTACCAGGTATTCACTTTGTGAATTTAATTATATTTGTATGGGCAGTTACAAACACCGTAGTCAATTATTATCCATTAGATGAAAACTAATAACTCAAAGGTAAATATGTACTAATACAGTAATTTCACTTTACTAATTTGATCTATTTAGCATATACTATTCCAGCAACTGGTGCTAGATCAAATGTTTTCGATGATATAGCATATTTTGTTCATATTAATTCTCTTTCGTTTGATGATCTTTAATTTCTATGATAATCTCTGTAGTTATATTTGGTCTTGTTCATATTTATGAGTATGCTCTATTATATAAGATGATTAATTGATTTAATAAGTCTAAATAATAATCAATTAGATGTTACTGTGAGTTTATGATCATGCATTTTTCATTTTTGATTATAATTCAAGTATGATCTTGATTTTCTATGTATTTATATTTTATGTTCTTGATAAAACTATATGTAGAAAGTTATTTGATCTTTAATTGTGTTATAGTTTTTGAGAAAAGCTGTTTAACAATTAAGCTACGGATTTTTCAAATTTGGAAACGGTACGAAATGGCGCAAGCTAAGAATTTTATGCACCGCTCGTGTGTGCCAGGGAGGGAAAACCAGCTTGCTAGCCGCACAGGTGGCTACCCACGCATTGGCCATATGGGAACAGACCGTATACTAGCCATGCGGGTGGCACTCTATGCGCTGGCTGCATCAGCATTGCACCGCTCCCCATGGCTCTATGGGCATTGCCTTACTCTTGTGGCTGCGCGGGCTTCGTCCCGCTTCTATGTTCGCTTCATCCTACTCTTGTGGCCGCGCTGGCATTGTCCTGCTCCCATGGCCGTGCGGGCTTCACCCCGTCTCGGTGAATGCCATCTTGTATAGTGGCCGCACGAGTGCTTCGCGAGTACGTGGACGCACCTAAGGTCGTTGTCTTCCTGGTGGATCTCGCCTCGTCCCGTTCTAGTGTTCTGATCGACGTACTGATACCATTGATGTTAGATTATCTATTTTAGATAATTTCTTATTTTAAATTTCCTTATTTGAATTTCGAATTAGAGATAATTTAAAAAATTTGAATTAGTTATCTTATCTGATTTTTGAAATTCAAATTTAGTAACTAATATAATAAGATAAGATTCTATCATAAAATTCGATATTCTCTAATTTTGAAATTTAAATACTTGAATTTAAATTAAGGATAAGATCCTTAATTTATGGTAAGATTTAAATTAGAGATAAGATCCTCAATTTAAATAAATTTAAATTAAGGATAAGATCCTAAGTTTAAATTAAGGATAAGATCCTTAGTTTATTGAAAGATTTAAATTAAGGATAATATCCTCAATTTAAATAAATTCAAATCAAGGATAAGATCACTCGATTCAATGAAATTCAAATTACTATTTAAATGTGATAAGGATCACAAATTAAATAAATTTGTTTTCAAATTTAAATACAGATAAGATCTCGCTATTTTAGGAAATCAAATCATGTTAGTTATCATTATTAGATAATGATAATTTAAATTAAATATGAAATAATTAATTTAAATAAATAGGATATTATTAATTAGATATTATGTGATAATATGCAAACTTTTCAAATTTAAATATTTGCTTAGATATTTCCTAAACAATTTATGTGATAATTTGTTTTGAATTCAAATATAGAGATATTCTATAAGATTTAGATAATTAAATCTTTTACAATTTAAATTTGAACTTATGAAGATTTCAAATTGAAATTAGAAAGAATATCTTATTTTTCCAAATCTATTTGAATTTGAATTTAAAGTTAGTAGTATACTTTAATGAGATTTAAATAGATGATTAGAAATTATGAGATAGCTTCAGTTTTGGCTAAATTTTGAACTTTTTATTTAATTTCAATGTGATTAAAAATGATGATTAGATATTATGAGTTAAATCTAAATTTAAATTTATGTGATTGAATAATATTAACATGTTAATTATTTTATAATTAATTTATGATTTGAAATTAAAATATTAAATTGATAACTAGAGATAATCTAGAAGATTTAATATGATTAAAATTTCAAAAGATTATTTATCAATTATTCAATAATTAATTCAAAGATTTAAAATCCAAATGTTGAATTTAAATCTGAAAAAGTTCTAACAAATTTAATGTGATTAAATCTGTAGATAATTAATATTAGTTATATAATAATTAATTTAAGATTTTAAATTTAAAAGTTAAATTCAAATCAATAGCTATTGTAGAGGTTTAACTTGATTAAATCATCTACAAATCTAATTTTAATATTATGAAGATTTTAATTAGTAAATATCAGCATTCTCCAATTTAAATTTAAATTTAAATAAAAAATTTATATTTTATTTTAATGAGATTAAAATAATTATTTGAAAATTATGAGAGAATTTCAAATTTGAAAATCCAATCAGTGGGAGATATTTTAATTATTAGATAATTAAATATATAATTCAAAATTTAAATTCCAAAGTTGAATTCAAATTTTGAAATATTCAAGAAGATTTAATTTAGATTAAATATTTTAATTAAATAAATTAGATTTTGTGAATATCTTAATTATTTAAACTTGAATATTATTTCTCATAGTTATTATTTAATAATATATTTTATAAAAATATTATTTAATTATTAAATAATAATAAATTCTAGAATGATTGATAATGATTAACTTTTCTATTTTATTAAATTCTGTTAACACTTGCTTACTATATGAATAATGTTGTATACATATTCTATATAGAGTATTTAATTACATCATCTTAGTAACATATCATATAGGATAGTAGAGCTACTCATATACAAAATATAAATATGCTTACATAATTGATTTTATGTTACTAAGTAAGTTAGATAACTGGATAAAATTATTAAATCCTTAATTATAAAATATTGAGTGAAAAAATGTACGAGATACCCATAGTCTCCATTCTTGGTTCATTATGTATTAGAATGAGTCTCGCCTTAAAATCTTGTTGAATTCTTGGAGGATTTTTGTCTGGGCAGTACTGGAAATGAATTTCTTAGGATAAGGTATTAGGTGGACTATATGAGACTGATCACCCATTGGAGACTGTCTTATATAGAAAGCTTAATCACTGAAACAATAGTTACACACTTAACTTGAAATATTGATATCCTCTCGTAGAAATTTTTGTCAGTAGAGTAGAGAACTAAATTAAATGGTAGTTAGAAATATGTGATATGAGATTTTTGTCTTATTTTCTAAATGAAATTATTTCAGTTTGACTTGTTAATTGTATAACCCCCATAAGAGGCTTATAATTAATGGTAAGTTGAATTACCATGAATATTAATGATAGTCTTAGGGATACTTCACTTGTATATTATAGGTTTATTTTACATTATGTTAATTATTTGAAATATTTGTTACATGATGTTTGCTATTATATGGATTATTTATTTTCGTTCAAGTAGATATGTCCTTAATTTCTTTACCCACTGTACTCACACATACATAACTTGTATGGTTAAACTATGTTAATGTAACCTACATTTAGTACTTATGACTGATAAGTTATTAAGTTTTTACTCTTATATATTCGCCATATTCACTGGAGAGACTAATGAAGAAAAATAAAGCATACATGTAGTGGGAGAATTCCTGGATAATTTATTGATATATGTTGACATATGATGTCTAATATATTATAGCATGAAATTTAAGGAATTAAAACTACAATATTATGCTAAATCTTAATAAGATATCTAATGAACATCTTCACCAAGCTAAAGTAGCTAAAGATGAATTTTCTAATTCTTGGCTAAAAGGAACATATTTTCAATATAGCACAAAAAAATATTGGAAGAAAATTATTAAAGATATCTATATAATACTTGATTGGAAGGTAATAATAATTTATTGTGCATTAACTTATTTTAGTCGATAACTTAATGAATCTTTGATAGGATTCAAGAATTATTAACCATGTTTGCATGTTTGTTGCAAAGGGTTCTAGAAAACTAAGAGGTTTAGTAAAAGTAAGTTCACTAAGAGTAGGGATTACAATGACTATAGTATATGTACATAAAATGAGAAATATTTAAATTCATATTAGATGGATTTATGAATTAGAACATTAAAAAAGTTGTCAAGCATTTGAGAAAGATTTGATTTTTGTTTCATATTTGATGAAACGATATTATTTTGTTTGTCTTAATGACAAAGTTTCTATGAGAAAGAATAATATTCTTAATTATACTAAATGATATTTTTTTATTAACCTATATTATTCTCATTGTATGATACTAATAATGATGAGATTGAATATAATAAATCTAATTGTAAGAAAGTGAGTAAGTACTAAGAATAAAACATATTTGTATTTCGATCATATTAACTTAAATATGATCCAAAGATTAGTTATAGATAGACATCTAAACTTATTAGAGGCCAAACCATTACCAATATGAGAATTCTATTAAGAAGGTAAAATGACTAAAAAGTCTTTTGTTAGAAAAGACTTAAGAGTGGAAGAATGTTTAAAAATAGTACATTCCGTTAACTATGGGCCCCTGAGCAATCAAGCTTAATGAGGTTTTGAATATATCATTATGAATAATTATTCAAAATTTTGTTATGTTTACCTAATGTTACTGTGAATTGAATTCTTTTGAAAAGTTCAAAAAATGAAAGCGGAAGCCAAAAGGCAATTAGGAAAAACATAAGCACCTATCAATTAGATCGATGCATTGAATATTTTTATAGACAATTCTTAGAAATATCTCACAGACAATGAAAACTTTTGGCTATAATTAAGTTATTGTTCAATTTCTTATTATTACAAAATATTTTGGGATATGTCTCGAAGACGGTGATATGCCTACTTACAGAGTTCTATCTAAGTCAATACCTAAGATACCATTTTAAAATATAAAAGAACATAAAGCTAGTTTATATCATATCCATATTTGTAGTTGTCTAGTATACGTGCTAAAATAGAAAATAACTAAGTTGGAATAATAATCTGAATTGTATTTATTTATAGTAAACTCAAAAGAAATAGATGGGTATTACTTCTATAGTACTGAAGCAAGAAAATATTTGTTAGAATAAATGTCTCTTACTTGGAAGAAAACTATATGAAGTATTTGACCCAAAAGTAAGTTATTTCCTGAAGAACTAACTGATGACTTCATCAGCCTATCTATAAAAGATAAAATAAAGTAAGTACTTAGGAATAATAAATAACTAAAAGATCAACATGTATTAGATCCTCATTGTAGTAAGAGAATTATGAGACAATTTGGTAGATATTTGGAAATAGAAAAGTTTAATAACCTAAAATCTGGTTACTTTATCTATAAAAAGGTAATAGATAATGTTGGTATAGGTCTCTGGCAAAAGGTAATAGAATCTATATTAAAATCTATGTACTCTAATAAAATCAGGGATCTTAAAGATCCACTTAGAAGGGTAAAACTTCTTAGGTATAAATTAGTCTAAAAGAGACAAAGATGAATAGATGGGGAAGTAAAGACTTTCAAGGTAAATTAGTTGCAAAAGAATTATATACAGAAAGAATGTCTATTATGTTTCTGTATGATTAAGTCTATTAATATACTCTTTTTCATAGTTGTATCTCTTGATAATGAGATATAATAAATAGACGTCAAGATAACTTTCCTGAATAGTAATTTTAACGGTTGTATCTAAAAAGTACAGTAAGAGGGATTCATTAAAAAAACTAAGAAAATAAAGTTCGTGAAACCTTAGAGATCTAATTTACAGACTTAAAAATTTGTCTATAATTTATCGATTTGATCGATACATAGACGAATCTTGTATCTATAAAGGATTTAGGACAACAAACTGATTTTTTTCCGGTTTATACATATCGATAATATACTAATCTTTGGAAATTATATAGGATAAGAATCATCAATAAGAATTTAGTTAGTGCAATAATATGATATTTATTATCTTTTGGGATTGTAAACTGTTATTAATCTAATCCAAAACCTAAATATAGAGATATAGTCAAGTATATTCTTAAGTATCTTCAGAGAAATAGGAACTATATACTTATCTATTTTGGAGAAAGATCTGACTTTTGTAAGATATATTAATTCGGATGCTTAATATGAAAATACACTCCAGAGGATCAATCTTTGGTTATGTGTCAACCTTAGTAAAGAAATATTATAATGAGTAAGATAACCATTGCAGAAAACTTTGCCGATTCATTTACCAAATCTTTGGCAATCAAAGTATTTGAGAATCACCTAGAAAGAATAGGATTGCGTGATATATACTACATATGCTTTAAAAGGTAAGTGGGAGATTGTTGGGAATATACTCTAGAAAGTAGTTTCTTTGTTTGACATTTTAAACAATATATTGGATTTAAGTGTTATTTATTTGTTGTTAATAAATTCCATATTATGTCCCAATTATATACATGTGATGTTTATGTTTTCTATTATGTAAACGTTTAAAAGTTTCCATGACTAATAATGAGTAATAAATAATTATTCGTGTGAAGAGTTCACATGTAGGAGACTAAATTCTTTATTTCATTATGTTTAAATAAAAAGTTCATATTCTGCAAATGAAGATGGAATACTTTATTTTGCCATAAATTGTAGTGTTCTCTATTTCAACAAGATTGATAAAGTCTCCAATCATCGAATTATTTGACTTCAGATAGAAATACTAATATATTATAAGAAAGTTATAAGTGCATTGAACTGGATCAAGTGGAAATAGAATTTGAGGTTAAGTATTGTAACTCAATATTCTATCTTTCACTAATCTAACACTATTGTAAGATTATCTTAATCCTAGTGATAGTCAGACTTACTTTTATGAGTTTTATCTTTTTGACTTATTAAAGAACTAGTCTTGTTCTATGGTTCGAACTTCAGTATCTTAGAAGATAAGATTTGTGAATTGACGAGAACACCTTTCATGATTTAGACACTATGCATGTAATGTCACTTTAAGTTTTTTTTTAAGGATTTGAATAATAAAAACTAGGTTTCAGGTATTCACTCTGTGAATTTGACTGTGTTTGTATGGATAATTATAAACACCGTAGTCAATTATTATCTATTAGATGAAAAATAGTAACTCAAAAGTAAATATGTACTAGAAGGATAATACGATAATTTTATCTTATAAGTACGACATTGCATCAGGGGTATATCTGCAGTTATAGTATATACTAAATGGATCAAGTTAATTAAAGTGTTAATTAGCTTCACAAAAAATATATGACATTTAGTCTAAGAGTGTAATATTAGGCCTATAGTGGAGTGCCCTAATATTAGTAGACAAGACTCAACTATAATTAAGAGTTAAATATGATTATGAGTAGTTAGCTCATTGGAGCTTAGACTATTTAGATCTATAAGGTCTCATGTCTAGCTCACATATAACCTAATTCTAATTGAATGATTAATTGAGCCTAGTAAGCCCACTAGAGTTTATACATCTCTAATACTTAAGAGAAAAGTTATCATAAGTCTCTGTAAGGAAGTTACATGCCTACTACAGGCACATTAACTGTACTTAATGTGAAACATAAAGAAAAAGAGAGAGCGAGTTACCGTGGAAGAAGTCGCATGTTCATTCATGGTTGCTGAGGGAAAGATACCCATGGTTATAGACATGTAGTTAAGGAGAAGGAAGAGCGTTTTTCAAATTGTTCGCTCATCTCTTGTTGGGAATCAAGAAAGTGTCCATATACTAGATCATTCAATAGGTTCTAGAGAATAGACGAGAAGACTCAATAGTTATGAAGCATTTTCAGGTTTTATCTAAACTAAGATCTATAAATTGATTTATGTTAGATCAACAATCCTACGCTTTATTTTGTAAAGTTTCAAGAAAAATTTTAAAATACCAATTCCTTTGTATTCTAGATTTGTTTACAAAACTGTGGAAATCATTTTTTGAAATCATTTTTCTGAATTTCAACACAACCAACTCCCATGTTTTATTAGACGATAGTGAATCCATCTCATCTTTTATGGCTAACTCTCATTTGATTGACTCATCTTTTTGCAAAGCTTCTTCATAAGTCTTTTGCCATCCTTTATCAGTTAATAGAATGTAATGTGGTACATGGAAATATTTTTCTAGCGGTCGAATGGTTCTGGAGAATCTCCTGAGTTTAATTACAGAATTTTATGGATCTAGCTTTGGAGCTATAATTTCTTGATTTTCTTTGGCGTTATTCTTCACACCATCTATTGGGATATTGTTTAATGAAATTTCATTTATCTTCTTAACTTCAAGACATACACCATTAGCTTTGGTGCCTAATCTGTCCTTGTAGAACATATATATATTGAAGATAACATCTTTGCTCGTGATGATCTTCCAACTTTGGTTATCCTAGAAACGATAACCAAACTCATCGTTGCCATAACCAACAAAGTAGCACTTCTTGGATTTTGGATCAAACTTATTTCGACTAGCAGGGTCGATGTGAATATAGAATAAATAACCGAAAACTTTCAAGAATGAAACTTTTACCTCTTTGCCACGTATTTTGAAATCAAGGGGTGTTGAGGGTCCTCTATTGATCAGAAATGCTACAGTAATAACTGCTTCAGTTCAGAACATTTTTGGCAATCCAACATGTAACCTCATGCTCCTAGCACGTTTATTTAAGGTCCTATTCATCCTCACAACTATACTATTCTGTTGTAGTTTTCTAGGAATAGTTTTTTTCATCTTGATCCCATTGAGTGTATGATATCTATTGAATGCATCATCTTCTTATTCTATTCTATTATCAGACTGCAAACACTTTACTTTCAAATTGGTCTCATTTTTCATGATGGCTCTCCACTTCTTAAAGATATTGTAGACATTAGATTTATTTTTTGAAAAATAAATCCATATCTTTCTGCTCGAATCGTCAATGAAAGTGACATAATATCTTGAGCATCCAAGGGATGTTACAGGGAATGGTTTCCACACGTCTATATGGACCAGCTCTAACTTTGCTGTACGTGATTCTCTTCTACCTTTTGAAAAGTTTACCATTTTCTGTTTGCTAGAGATAAAACTTTCACAGAGATTATACTCAACTGACTTTAAGTTCGATAGCTTTCCTTTTGACAACATCACCTTCATTCCCTTCTCGTTTATATGCCAAGTCTATAGTGCCATAGACTTGAATTAACACCGGCATCTATAGTTATTAGTGTATCACTACAACTAGAAGTCATATAAAGAGTCTCAGTTTTGTTATCTCAAGTAGCAACCATAGCTCCTTTACTGACCTTTCAGGAGCCATTAGACAAGATCACATTGTATCTATCATCATCAAGCTGTCTCATCGAGATAAAATTCCTCATCAATCTTGGTACATATAATATCAAGTTTGTTACTTAGTCTAAAATTTAACTATGTTTATTTAAATTATTGAATCACATAAATTAAATATTTATACACTAGCGAATTTTGTGGAGATGGTTGTAGTGGAATACATACATGAAAACCAAGTTTAACCACATGGGCCTAATAAAAAGAAAAAAAATAAGCATTTCCAAATTCAAGCATATAATTATTGTTTAATGTATTGAGTGTTTAATTAATTAATTTTAATATTAACATCTTAATATGTTAAATTAATAAGTAATATTGATTTTCTTTTTCAAATATATGATAATAGAATAGTTAGTATATATTTGTATATTTAAGTGTGATTAGATATATAATATGGCATATATGATTACTACCATTATTAATATAGTATGGACTTAATTAATTATGTTTGCTATTGAGCTCTAAATTTGGCCAAATAGGAGAATCCAAATTGAAGTTGTTAATGTGGCTTGTTTGTATTTAGACTCTAAATGCTTTAACCCAATAATCACTTATCTTGATACAAGAAAGCTTAAATTAAAATTTCTAATAATTCTAGCCTAAATTATATATTAAGTATTACATGTTATATATATATATATATTTGATTTAATAAAGTAACTTAAAAAAAAAAGAGAAAAGAAACAAGGAAAAAGAAAAGAATAATTGACAACTTTTGCTAAGTTAGCAATAAATTATATTAGGACCATTTTTATCATTTGTATACTATTACTTTGTTAATGGTGGAGTTGGCAAAATATATTATGAGTTTACATCCTACTAGCTATTAAAGTACAAGAAATTAATTAATAATATTAGAAAATAAAATAAATTTTAAAAAGTGTAAAGTTGGATTAGTTTAATACATTAACTATTTGAAAGGTGCATTCATTATATTGATTAAATAGAAACTAAATGTAAACATGATGTTGTCTACATATTATATATCCACATGTTGTTATTAAATATTGTACTATTTTTATAAGCGGAAGAGCATAATGGAAATTAATTAATTTCATGATCAAAAGATAACAAATTAAAAAAAAGAATAAAGTTTAAGTAAGTGGTGTAATTATTATTAACTTTAAATATATATATTAAGTATATTTTATATTTATAATAAGGTTATAAATACAACACTATCTTGTAACTATAATCTAATTTCCTCCTATATTTCTCTCTACCTCTCTTTCTCTCATAATTGGGATAGTCTATAAAGATTTCCAGAAGTTCTCTAAAGTTTTATTCAAGATTCAAGAAAAAGATAATTTTTAGAACTTTTAGCCTTTCAACATTAGTATATTTTATTACACTTAGATTCAAATTCAATCTACAATATTTGAAGTTAAAATTTTGTTAAGGTCTGAAATTTTATTAGAAGTCTTTCTATATATCTATTTAATTTCTGGAACGTTTTACATTTATATCTTACTTCTATGATTTTATAGAATTTTTTTATACGTGTTGGTTGTTACCTAAGAAAAGCTGAAAAATAAATTTTATCAAGTTTGTTCTATAATTTTATAAGGTAAATATTTTTAATTTAAGTTGAAAATTTTAAAAATATATTCATATATATGTTAACTCATATTCTGGAAAGTTTTGTGATGTCATAGTTTTATTTCTAATCATTACTAAATTTTCTTTATATATTGCCTTTGTAACAAATAAATCTGATATTTTTGTTTATCTAAGATAATATTGTTAAAATCTTACTCTATAGATTTTATTTAGATTGAAAATTTTATTAGACACTAATATATATATATATATATATGTGTGTATGTATGTGTGTATGTGTCATAAGAGACTCAAAGTATTTTTAGAATTTTTGAAAATATTTATAATTAATTATTATTTTTCAAAATAGCATATGGTTTTGTAAGTTAGATGCTGTCATGAATTTTAAGATATAACTTTAAGAATTATATGTACTATGTAATAGTATAATTTTGAATCCCTAATTTTTGTCTATATGTAAAATTGTGTTAGAGATGTTCTCATAAAATATCAAGATTTTTGGATATATAGAAATAATTTTATAAAATTCAAGAATGATTTGGTGCTTTAATATTTTTTATCAAATTTTAATTTATAGATTAGAAATTAGTAAAAGTATGCAAAACTTATTAAATTTTTTTTTTAAATAATTTTCTATAACTTTATTTTTATGTTACAATATTATCTGTAAAGTTTCAAAATAAATAGAGTTTTGTACTAGAATCTAAAATTCTTTTAAGTATACATTACTTGTTGAAATTTTTACAGTTTTTAGTTATATATGTTATGAAACATGATTTTATAGTTGTATGATATGCGTTTTTTTTTAAGACATATAAATATATTTCTAGTAGCATGTATTAATATGTGTAATGAATATTGTTGCATGAATATTAATAAAAAAGGATAAAAAAAAGCACGTGGTTACAATAAGGTCGAGTGTGTGGAATTTCACTACAAACACAAATAAAATTTTGTATCCTATCACTTATGATAGATTTTGCATTACACTATGTTAAGTTCAAATATAAAAAGTTTATGAAATGAATATATTTATAAACAAGATGTTTCAAAAAAAGGGATACATAGTTATTGTCACGACCCAAAACTCGGGCTAGTGGTAGAAATGGAATTTCACAAAGGTGAGAAATTCCTTGATTTATTTGAAAAGTGTCAAAAGTTCTAGTTTTTATAAAAATGGTCCATTTAAACAAAATAATCGGAATTTCATCCTGTGAACCACTCCTACAGTTCGTATACACCATTAAACATAGACTGAATAATAATTAAACATCACGAAGTCATATAAAAGTCCAAGCATTACCATCATCCACAACAAAAGTCAAATATTAGAATGACATACATAAGTTCGCAGACAAAATAGAAAGCAGTAATCTTGGTTAAATGCTAATACAAACCCCAAATAGTTCAAAGACTACAACAACAAACTCCTAGCATTACCAAGAGAGGAACTGCAATCAAGATGACCTCTTACTTCACTTGATCACCAAGATCGCACTAGACACCACCTGAAGAAGAAGGTAGGGGGTGAGCATAAAATGCCCACTAGGAAAAATAATTACCTCGATCGAAAATATTTTAGTGATGGAGAATTCCTGCATAGTTAGTTTAGTCCAAAATATACATATATATATAATCCAAACCAGAAATCCATATATATATAAAAAGTAGTGTAATCAAAACCATTCAATCCATATGCACATGACACAAATCAACCCATACCCATGAGCTCTCATCCTCTCATCTGTGGAAACCCAGGATGATGGCACTAAGTATGCCGAATAGCTTGCCTGATACCTAAGCCCATACCTGGAGGGGACACCCGTGTGTCACCTACCAAACCCGGATGGGCAACCAAATTGCCTATGCTTGCCAAATAGGGAGGTAATCATAAGTAACAAAACCCCCTGTGAGTTTACGAACTTTTACCGACGGTGGGGTATGAAGTACCACATTGTAACCCACAATGCTAACATGGTGCTTATGTATGATCCTATGACACGTGCAATACAGAACTGAAGTGTGAAAATAATCGTGCTCTGGTTTTTCAGTAAAATCAGCATACTAGATT
The DNA here is from genome assembly GCA_002914805.1 of Parasponia andersonii. Taxonomy (NCBI): domain Eukaryota; kingdom Viridiplantae; phylum Streptophyta; class Magnoliopsida; order Rosales; family Cannabaceae; genus Trema; species Trema andersonii. The sequence continues at coordinate 451,709 of JXTB01000048.1, forward strand.
TTTATAGAAAAACGGGCAGTATAACAGCCCTATTTTTAATATACCAAAAATAACCTGCACTCAAAAATTCCCAGAGCATTATAATATATATCTCATACAACCAATTCCCATCATAGATATTCGAGAAACCAAAAATCACATTTGTTCTCATATGTTGCAGAAAATAAGTTTTATTCGAAAACGATATAAAACACAGGTAATTAAATCCCTAGCTCGCTCGAATAGCAATGCCACACTATTGAATCCCCAAGGTGTCGTTGACGATCATCTGGAGGGTCGGGAACCAATTCTAAGCCCTTGATCGTCCTCTTACGAGAAACCAACTTCTCACCGAAGCTTCAATTCCATAAACAGACTTCTTCGCTGAATTCCTAGCACTCAAAATAGTTAGGTTAGACATATAACTTGTCCAATTCGAGTCTGGGCCCATACCGAGCCGGTGGCATACAAAATGAGGCAAATCTCGACCGTCCAATCTCAATTTCCATGCAGATCACCAAACATATGTAATATATATATATATATATATCAAACTTCTCTATTTTCCGAGTACAATCCAAAAATGATAACAAAAACTCAATCCAACAGCCGAATCAAAAAGTCAAACTTAAACTCAAAATATCCAAAAATGACAACTTTCAATCTGGACAAAATGGGGTTGAGATATATATACTTTGATGATCCTTGAGACGAGACGAATCCAATAGGACCGGTTGGAGGTCAAATGGTGGTCGGAATCGTCGCCGGTGACGAAAAAACCGAAACGGTGACTTGGAGAATTTCCAGTGTTGCAGGTGACGGTGGCGGTTGGCAAGGGATGGCAGAGCCTCGACATAGTCTGGCGAGTCGACCATGGTCAGTGGCGCGGGCGGATGACGGCTGGAGCAGCTCCTGCGGTAGACCCTACTTCTTCCGACCGAGAGAGAGAGAGAGATCGGGGGAGAAGAGAGAGAAGAGAGAGAGAGAAAAGAAAATGATAGGGCACGTGGCCCTATCTTATAAGGTTGTGCAATTTTTCAAAAATTACACATAAGTCCCCAAATTTCAAATCTCTATCAATCTATTCCCCAAAAAATTGTAATTTAGTCCTTCTGTACAAAACTTTTACAATTTAATCCCATAATATTTTATCTGGAAAATTGGTAAATTGTCCAAATTAGCCTCCAAAATCTAAGTTTTTACATTCTCCCCTCCTTAGAAGAATTTCGTCCCGAAATTCAAAGTACAAGTCAAGGTTTACATCACAAGACCACGTCTGATTGAAAGTCAAACAATTTAGGGTACTTCTCGTACATCTCCGTCTCGAGTTCCCAAATAGCCTCATCTTCCTTGTGATGTTCCCAAAGCACCTTGACAAGTGGAATCTCTCTATTGCGAAGCATCTTCAACTCTCTAGCCAACAAGAGAACAGACTGCTCTTCATAGGACACATCTTCTTGGATCGATACATGCACGTACTGAACAATATGAGATGGGTCCGACGTGTACTTCTTCAACATCGACACATGAAACACATTATGCAAGTGACCTAACTGTGCAGGCAGATTTAAGCGATATGCCACTGGTTCAATTCTCTCAGTGATCTCAAAGGGACTAATATACCTTGGAGCAAGCTTACCCTTAACCCCAAATCTTGTCACACCTTGCCTTGGAGTCACTTTCAAGAATACGGAATCACCAGTATCGAACTCTACCTCACGCCTCTTCGGGTCAGCGTAACTCTTCTGGCGACTCTGAATCTCTTTGAGTCTCTCCTGGATACCCTTGATCTTCTCAGTAGTCTCTTCAATCAACTCAGGTCTAAGAGTAACACGCTCTTCGGGCTCCGCCCAACAAAAAGGCGATCTATATGACCTTCCATACAACACTTCATATGGAGCCACACCCACACTGGTCTGGTAGCTGTTATTATAAGCAGATTCCACCAAAGGAAGATGATCATCCCAGTTCCCACCAAAGTCCAGTATGCAACAACGTAGCATGTCCTCAAGAATCTAAATGGTCCTTTCAGACTGACCATCTGACTCAGGATGGTGAGCTGTACTGATATCCAACTACATACCCAACGCTTTCTGCAAGGCTCTTCAAAACTTAGAAGTGAACCTTGGATCTCTATCAGATACTATACTTGAAGGCACACTATGCAAGTGTATGATGTTCAACACATACAGTCTACTGAGCTTAGTAAGAGAGTAGTCCATCCGGATCGGTATAAAGTGAGCACTCTTCTTCAACCGATCGACTACCACCCAAACTGCATCATTCTTCCTCAAGGTCTTTGGCAACGTGATCTTGTCCCACTTCCATTCCAGAATTGGCAACAGATGAAGTAATACAGCTAGCCTCTGGTGTTCAGCCTTGACTCGCTGACAAGTCAAACACTTAGCCACAAAAGTAGCTTCATCCTTCTTCATACCTTTCCACCAATACTGCAGCTTCAAGTCCCGGTACATCTTGGTACTACCTGAATGTACTGTGAACCTTAATTTGTGAGCCTCAGTTAGAATGGTTTCTCAAAGATTAGGGTTATCAGCTACAGCCAACTTCCCACTGAAAAGCAAAAACCCTTCTCTGTTAGTGTTCCAACCATCTAACTGCTCACCATTCTGAAATTGGTTCCAGATTGTCCTCAACTCCCTGTCTTGCCACTAACTCCGTTGGACAGTTTGGAGAAGAGATGATGCAATCACAATGTTGCTCAGGCAAGCAATCCCTTCATTCTCGAAGTACTGTAAGTTGTAGTCACCAATCGCAACTGAGTTCCTCCAATCTTCAAACACAAGTGCAGCTAGTACACCATGAGCATTCATACTCAGTGCATCAGCTACAATATTGGTCTTAGTAGAATGATACTGTAGGTCGAAGTCATAATCCTCCATATACTCAACCCATCTTCGTTGTCTCAAGTTCAAATCCTTCTGAGTAAAGAGATACTTCAAACTCTTATGATCAGAGAATATGTCGAACTTCACATTATACAAGTAATATCGCCAAATCTTCAAGGCAAATATCACTGGTGCAAGCGCCAGATCATGGGTCGGATAGTTCCTCTCATGTGGCTTCAACTGACGAGAAGCATAAGCCACAACTCGACCATTCTGCATCAAGACACATCCCAAACCCGTCGTCAAAGCATCAGTATACACCACATAAGGCTCGTTACTGTCAGGAATAGTAAGAACAGGTGCGGTGGTTAAACTCTACTTCAACCTGACAAAAGCTTCTTCACTTTCGTGATCCCAAACAAACTTAACATCCTTCCTAGTCAACTTTGTCAAAGGCAAAGCATTTTTCGAGAAATCTTCCACATAACGACGGTAATAGCCTGCCAATCCAAGGAAACTATGTACCTCCGTCATATTTCTCGGTCTTTTCCATTCTAGAACAGCTTCGATCTTAGCAAGATCGACTGAAATACCTCCGTGAAAATTCACATGACCCAAGAACTTCACTTCTGACATCCAAAAGTCACACTTCGATTTCTTGGCGTACAACTGATGATCTCTCAAGGTCTTGAGTATTATCCCCAGATGTTCAATATGCACTTCTCGAGTCTTGGAATACACCAGGATGTCATGATAAACACAACCACAAAACGATCCAAAAACATTCTGAAAATCCGATTCATGAGATCCATAAATGTTGCAGGAACATTCGTCAAACCAAATAGCATCACCAGAAACTCAAAATGACCATATTAAGTTCTAAATGCTATCTTAGGTATGTCATCCTCTCTTATCTTCAACTGATGATAACCAGATCTCAAATCAATCTTAAAGAAGAACCTTGAATCACCGAGTTGATCAAATAACTCATCTATCCTTGGCAAAGGATACTTCTTCTTCACTGTCAACTGGTTCAACTTCCGGTAATCCACACAAAGTCTCAACGAACCATCAGCTTTCTTCGCAAACAAAACAGAAGCACCCCAAGGAGAAGTGCTACTGTGAATAAAGCCCTTGGAAAGTAAATCGTCCAACTATTCTCTTAATTCTTCTATCTCAGTAGGTGCCATGTGATAGGTTAGAATAGAAACTGGCTGAGCTCCAGGAACTAGTTCAATACAGAATTCGACCTCTCTATCTGGTGGTAACCCCAGTAAGTCTTCAGAAAACACCTCTGAATACTCACACACCACTGGAATCCATAGGTCTTGAACGTCTATCTTTACCTCGCCATCCATAACAAACAAGTTTCCATAACACTCAAGTTTCTTTCTTCCACCCATGCACAGTTTCAGAATAGGACTAGGCTTTAACAGACTCATCCCAGCCTGATAGATAATAGGATATCTATCACTAGGAAAAAGAGTCACCCGCTTCGTACGACAATCCACAACCGCTCGATATTTCGACAACCAATCCATACCGAGTATTACGTCGTATTGTCCCATCGGCAACATAATCAAATCAGCAAGAAGTTCCTATCACCAACCACAACTCGACAAGACTTAACCACAACCCGACAAGACTTACACACACTAGACACATCAGCTACTTCTCCCAAAGGTGTACCCAACGTCAATACATAATCCAAATCAGAAAATTCCAACCCCAATAGTTGAACAAATAATAAGGATATGAATGAATGGGATGCACCAGTATCAAACAAAACATGTGCCCAAGAGTGTGAAAGAAGGATCATACCGTCAACAATACCTCAGCCGGTACGATCCTGAGTGTCGTCTGTCCCAGTAAAAGTGTAGGCTTGGCCAGTCACCTTCCCTTTCCCCTTGTTGCCTCTCCTCTGACCAAGACGGCTACTACTAGATCCTGGACCACTACTGCCGCATTCACGCCCACCCTGACTCCCTGAGGCTTGAGGAGTTTGAAAGTTCTGAGTAAAATCCTGAGGGCGGTACTGATGTTGATAAGGCTGAGGGAAAGTAAAAGCCTGCGAAGCACCCTGTGACTGTTGCGGCCTTGCTTGAGTGTTCTGATAAGAAACAGAACCGGTCTGGCTCCTCTGCAGTCCTCCTTGAGAAAGAGGAGATTTCTGCAGACGGTTGGGATACTTCTTCTTCCAATGACCCGGCTAGCCACAAATAAAACATCCTTTATACGGATTGTCTCTGCCACCCCCTGAATAACCACTGCTATTCGAGCTCCCACTGTTCGGAGTACCCTGGGCTGACCACTGCCCCTGGTTCCTTCTGGTGGCTTTCCTGTCATTACCTCTCCGTTGGTTCCTCCTGGAATCCAATCCTACCTCGATGGCCTCTGCTCGATAGGCAGCCATTGCAATCTTAGGAAGAGTGCGGAAGGTCTGAGTACCAATCCTGTTGAAAATGTTCCGATTCAGACGACTCTTGAACTTAGTAACTCGGTACTTCTCGCTCGTACCCGGTCCAAGAGCAACACTTACCAACTCAGTGAACTCTATCACGTACTCATTCATCGTTCTATTACCTTGAATCAATGTCTCAAATCGATTCATAACTTTATCCTGTTGATCCTCATTGGTATACTGGGCCTTGACAATCTGTTCAAAGTCTTCCCAAGTCAGACCCACTATATCTTTCATCTGTTCCACTATCTCCCACCAACGAATGGCACTCATCGTCAAACAGGTAACAGCAAACACAGCCCAAAACTCAACCGGAGTTCCAAAGGCTTGAAAGTGCCTCTCCATCTCATACAACCAAGCAATTGCCATGAGAGCTTCTGGTCTACCATCAAACTGCCCTGGATGGAGACACATGAACCGCTGGAGATGATCAGCCTGATCCAACTGTCGTTCCCTCGGAGCTGGAGGCTGATAGTCTGGATTGTTCATCTGGACGAATGCCTACTGCATTGCCTCAATCAGATGAGTGAAATTCGGATGAGGAGGTTCAGTACCCGGCTGGTGCCTTGGAACTCTTCTAGAAGGCATCGCTACAAGTTTGAAATAATATGCCAAACTGTTTGTGAGATAATGATGTATGCTTGTCATAAAAACAACTTCAATCTAGTTTAATAGTGATACGTCCGAGCTATTAAAATCAAAGCTCTGATACCAAAAATTTCTGTCACGACCCAAAACACGGGCCAGTGGCAGAAGGGGAATTTCACAAAGGTGGAAAATTCCTTGATTTATTTGAAAAGTGTCAAAAGTTCTAGTTTTTATAAAAACGGTCCATTTAAATAAAATAATCAGAATTTCATCCCATGAACCACTCCCACAGTTTGTATACACTATTAAACATAGACTGAATAATAATTAAAAATCACGAAGTCACATCAAAGTCCAAGTATCACCATCATCTACAACAAAAGTCAAATACCAGAATGGCATACATAAGTTCGCAGACTAAATAGAAAGCAGTAATCTTGGTTCAATGCTAATACAAAACCCAAATAGTCCAAAGACTACGACAATAAGCTCCTAGTATTACCAAGAGACGAAATACAATCAAGATGATCTCTTACTCCACTTGATCACCAAGATCGCACTAGACACCACCTGAGGAAGAAGGTAGGGGGTAAGCATAAAATGCCCAGTAGGAAAAATAATTACCTCGATCGAAAATATTTTAGTAATGGGGAATTCCTGCATAGTTAGTTTAGTTCAAAACATACATATATATATATAATACAAACCAGAAATCCATATATATATATATATATAAAGTAGTGTAATCAAAACCATTCAATCCATATGCACATGACACAAATCAACCCATACCCATGAGCTCTCATCTGTGGAAACCCAGGATAATGGCACTAAGTATGCCTAATAGCCTGCCTGATACCTAAGCCCATACCCGGAGGGGATACCCGTGTGTCGCCTACCAAACCTGGAGGGGCAACCGAATTGCTTACGCCTGCCAAATAGGGAGGTAATCAGAAGTAACAAAACCTCGTGTGAGTTTACGGACTTTCACCGACGGTGGGGCACGCAGCACCACACTGTAACCCACGATGTTAACACAGTGCTCATGTATGATCCTATGACACGTGCAATACAGAACTGAAGTTTGAAAATAATCGTGCTCTAGTTTTTCAGTAAAATCAGCATACTAGGTTTTTATAGAAAAACGGGCAGCATAACGACCCTATTTTTAATATATCCAAAATAACTTGCACTCAGAAAATTGCCAGAGTAATACAGTATATATCTCATACAACCAATTCCCATCATAGATATTTGAGAAACCAAAAATCATATTTGTTCTCATATGTTGCAGAAAATAAGTTTTATTCGAAAACGATATAAAACACAGGTAATTGAATCTCTACCTCGCTCGAATAGCAATACCACGCTATTGAATCCTCAAGGTATCGTTGACGATCGTCTGGAGGGTCGGAAACCAACTTTAAGTCCTCGATCATCCTCTTGCGAGAAACCAACTTTTCACCGGAGCTTCAATTCCACAAACAGATTTCTTCGCTGAATTCCTAGCATCCAAAATAGTTAGGTTAGATATATAACTTGTCCAATTCGGATCCAGGCCCACACCGGACTGGTGGCACATAAAACAAGGTAAATCTCGACCGTCCGATCTCGATTTCTGTGCCGATCACCAAACATATGCAATATATATATCAAACTTCTCCATTTTCCGAGTACAATCCAAAACTAACAACAAAAACTCAATCCAACGGCCGGATCAAAAAGTCAAACTTAAACTCAAAGTATCCAAAAATGACAACTTTCAATCTGGGCAAAATAGGTTGAGAGATATATACCTTGATGATCTTTGAGACGAGACGAATCCAACGGGACCGGTTGAAGGTCGAATGGTGGCTGGAATCGTCGCCGGTGACAAGAAAACCGAAACGGCGATTTGGAGGATTTCCGATGTTGCAGGCGAAGACAGCGACTGGCGAGGGGCAGCAGAGCTTCGGCGCGGTCTGGCGAGTCGATGCCGGTCGGTGGCGCGGGCAGACGACGGCTGGAGCGGCTCCTGTGGCGGCCCTTGCTTCTTCCGGCCGAGAAACGCAGAGAGAGAGATCGGGGGAGAAGAGAGAGAAGAGAGAGAGAGAGAGAGAAAAGAAAAGGACAAGGCACATGGCCCTATCTTATAGGGCTGTACAATTTTTTAAAAATTGCACATAAGTCCCCAAATTTCAAATCTCTATCAATCTAGTCCCCCAAAAATTGCAATTTAGTCCCTCTGCACAAACTTTTGCAATTTAATCCCCACAATATTTTATCTAGAAAATTTGTAAATTGTCCAAATTACCCTCTCATAATCTGGGTTTTTATAGTTATGGTTCTAAAAGTGTACTATTTATGTGATATGACATTTCTTGCATGTATGAGATTTACTTACAGGGCCTAAGCTCAATCTATTCATTTAAATTGTCTTGATAAGCAATAATTCCTACTGGAGGCTGGTTGGCGGTGGCAGAATCCCAAATAGCAATAAAATTTTTTAAATAATTTTATGTTTTTACTTTAAATATTTAATTATTTGACCAAAATTGAGTGTGGTTTTATTTTTATGAAGTGTATGAATTTAATTTCTATTTTGAAACTTAATTTAAATTATGAAGTAAAATAAATCTTCATTAAAAAGTATTTCTTTAATTTAATTATGAACAGTAACGTTTAAAAGAAAATGAAATTTAAAAAAAAAATTGACTGATCTTCTGCTTTAATCTTATAATACAAAACTATAAATTGATATTTTTTTTTAATCTAGATTTTTGTAATTTTACAATACATGCCTTACTTTCAAGATTTTCTATATTGATCTGTTTGACATCTTCAAACGAATATCACCCACACCAATAATTTCTAGTGGTTCTCCATCGGCCAGACACACCTTATCAAAATTACTAAAAACGTAATTCTCGATAATCTTTTGATGTGCAGTGGTATGAAACGAGACTCCTGAGTCTAAAACCCAAGAATCAATTGGACTATCAACAAATAATAATAAAGCCTCTTGTACCTTCTAAGTCACAACATTGGCATCGTGTGAGTTGTTTTCCTTCTTTGATGCTCTATAGTTCTTTTTAAGTGGCAAAATCTACCACAGTTTCTGCACTTTAGTTTTCTTCCTAGTTTGGACTTGTCTCTACTATTCCTTGATTTGAACATACTGTGATCTCGGTTAGAATTTATCTCAATATTTTTGTCCTTGTTCTCGAGATTTAGGGCAGAATTCGATGACGTTCCTTCATTGGAAACTATTCTTCGTATTTTCTCAACGAGAACTCGATCTCTAACATCATTGAATTGTAACTTCTCTTTGCTAACATAATTGCTAACCCCTACTCTCATAAGTTCCCAACTATTCTGTAAAGACACCAAAAAAAATAAGAGCACGAATCTCACCATCAAAATTGATTTCAACAAACGTCAATTGTGAGATGATCGTGTTGAATTCGTTAATGTGTGCTACTACTGAAACACTTTCTCTCATCTTTAAATTAAACAACTTCTTCATTAAATGAACTTTATTGTTTGTCGACAATTTCTCATATATATCTGACAGGATACTCATCATCTCCACTGTAGTTTTCGTTTCCATCACATTGTGAGTAATATTCATTGTTAGTGTCAATCGGATTATGCCTAACATTTGTCGATCAAAGACTTTATACTCGTCTTCCTCTATTTTCTCTGATTTTACCCTTGACAGAGGCTGAAGCAACTTTTTGCTATGCAGATAATTTCTAATCTGTAATCTCCAGAGTGAGAAATTTGTATCGTCGAATTTGCTGATATCGGGTCCCGATCCGTCTTCTCCAATTATTGCTCCTTACTATTGACTTTTTGTACAAGTGCACTGTACCATATTATTAGGGAAATTACCTCACTAGTAGACACATCAAATTATAAAAACGATAAATAAAGCAAAATAAGAAGACACAATTTACGTAATTAACTAATTTGGTTACGTTTAGGGGACTACTGTAAATCTTTCACTATAGAGAGAAAAATTTACACAGTATTCATAATACTCACAACTCACAACCCTAACTCTAATACCATCCAATAATTTTTCTCATCAAAAATTTTCTCAAGAAGTTCTTAGTTGAAGCTCTTTCTTTATCTCTCTATATTGAAATTTTTTCTTTTTGTTGGGATGCAAAATGAAGTTGTGAAGAGGCCTATTTATAGGCTAAAACCTCTCCTCTTCGTATAGTTGGTAGGCTACAATGGCTATTCATTGTCAACAAAAATTAACTTAGATAGTAGGAATAAAAAATATATGTTCTTATATTTCATTATCAAAAATTATGGCTAATTACTATTTTTGACTATCCACATTCTTTAATAAATAAGAGGCACTACTGTCTTTTGACTATTAAAATTAATTAACTAGACATAGTATATATCAAATGTTAGAGTATTATTTTACGACGTTAATTTTTGTACAAAAGTAAAAAATCATAATATTAAACTTTTGGTTTCCACCTAAAACATATATATAACAAAGAAGACGGAGATAGGAGCAAATAGACTGATAGAGATTTTAAAATAAATAAATACCGATTGAGATTCAAAACCCCAATATTATCGTGTGAGTGCTTAACCAAAGTGATTGCCCTGTCAAACTCATACAACTGACATTTCATAAACAAGCACAACTCTGTTCGAACATTCTATTTGGCCACTAGCTAGCATCCAACTTCCAAAGCTCGACTAACTTTTAATTCTTGTTATTATTATTTCGATTTTGGATAAGAAGATTCTTCCTAAATTTAATTTGTGTAGTATACATGCAATATATATATATATATATGGCCTAATTGAGGCGACTCTGTATAATTAATTCTGGCTATGGTACCCTATAAATCATTTTGGAAGTTTCTAATTATAGGGTTTTAAAAGGAAAGCTCTCTATTTCCTTTTATTTCCTTTTCGCGCATACCATATATTTTAGGCATATATCATTTCCAAAGCTTTTCTCAAGTTGGTGCACTGTAGTAGAAAAAGTAGCTCTAAATTGCCACAAACTTCAAATTTCTATATTAAATTTGTATGGACCAAATGCAACATTGCGTCATATGTTCTACTTATCAAATTAACATAGTTTGGTTGCATTATTGTTCAAGTTTCCTAGTAATGATTCAATTAAGAACACTCCCTTTTAATTCATTGACCATTAGAGTAGGGTTTTTTTTTTTTTTTTTCCGTGTGTGGATCTGGGCAGTTTATGGGTCAACAAATAAGAAATAAAATCAACTTTGTCTTTGTCCTGAAAGGGCTATCTTAGCTATCAAGATGGGTTGTTAATCTATTTTTTTTCTCTCTCATTTCTTTTTCCAAATGGGAAGTCTTTTTTCATGCAATGGGAATATGAAAATGATGGAAGACAGTATGATGTCCTTGTTATGCTTTTTGAATAAAGGTAAGAAACCATAAAAATTATATAAATAAGAGACCATAAATGAAATTTGGACAAAGTATTGACTTCATACCTTGGGCTTTTTCAATTTCGGCCTATCTCTTTGTTTAATTATTAAGTTCTCCCTGATCAAGATTAATTAGCTTTAAGTCCTTGAAGATTAAATTATAGGTTCATATATATACCAGGACTGACAACACCGATGAACAACTGGATTAAACCGCACCAAGTCTTACTATTGAACAACAAGTTAACAACCGGACTAAAGTCTTAAATGAACATTATCAAACCACTAATTAACAAATTAGTGGTCAATGACTCAATAGCATTTTTTTTCCTAAGACTTTTTTATTTTAATGAAAAAACGGCAGAAAATTGTTTTTCAATCGCAACCATTCTTTTGGTTACATTTGAACAAAGTTTAATCATGTCACGTGCATGCAGCCCTCCTGCATAGTTTGTTGCCAATCCAGCCAACCAACTTATCTAAACTCTTATATATACCCTTTTTTTTTTTTGAATTATAAAGATATAAACTGGTTACCCCATACAAATATATTTTTTTCCACATTGATTATATAATAAATTTAAGTTTAATTAAAAAAATACAAAACAAAAGCCGAAATGGTATATTTTTATATAATTGGGAGACGACATCAAACATCGGCATCAATCAATAATTAAATTTATTCTAGATAATCATAATCATTACGATAATTAATACGATGAAGAATAGTTTGAACAGTTCTATTAGCTGACTAAGCAATTGATTGACCTTTGATTACTTCAATAATATATACATATAAATAAATTTCCAACTACTTGCGTAATTTTGTATCTTATCTACTCAGTCTACGTAGTTTAGTACAAAGAACAGTTTAGCTGTCAATTTTAACACAAAGGTTTACGTATTTTAAATACACAAATCGTAAAAGGCAAAAGAATAAATGTAGGAAAAAAAGGATTCATGCCAAGTTGACAAGTACTTAAGTATAGAGAATTTTATTGCCTCAGTTGCCACCAGGTAGGATGACACATCACCTAAATAAAATAATGGCTCATAAAATTGGTTGTTTTTCATCGAAAACATTTCTAAAAATTTTCATTAATTCACATTTTTATTCCTATTTTGCATTTCTCAAAGTGAAAAAACAAAAATAATTTGGTTTATCATATCAACCAGTAAAAATGTATGGTAGCATCGGTTGTTGTTAAGTTGACGGTGAGATATATATTCTTTACATGCATGGTGCACACGCATTGTCCATTTTAATAAACTTAATGTAAAAAGACGTGTAACAAAGATGAGCATCGTAATGTGGGGAATATCTTGGGTTTCTTTTATTTATGCTAGCTAGACGCACATGCAAAGTGCACTAATAAGATACACAGTTTAATTTATTAAATGGTAACAAATTAATTTAGCCAATTACACTTTACTTTAACAGACTGTAAATTTGTAGTTATCTTAATGAACTGGTTACATTAGCCGTTACAATGAACTGATTTGGAAATATTGAACTTGCACGTGACCAAGAAGAATGTAAGGGAAAATTGGGTAGAGAGAACACAACGATCTTAACCCTTCTTTTTTTTTTTTTTTTGGGAATTAGTCAGCTTCTTGGGATAACAGATTGATGATTATAAATTGGCAATTACTTTAACAAATCAACCTATCGTTAGGAATACAATGTACTTTGTGAAAAAAGCCATGAATAAGGTTAAGTAGAATTTGAATTCAAAATTTTCATAAATAAATACTACTAATTAGGAATCAAGTTAAGTCAAACGATTCCAATTAGGATGATACATAAGAAAATTTAGGCAACAAATTAGATATTCTTCGGATTTTCCTCTCTCTCTCTCTCTCTTTATATATATATATATATATATATATTCTTTCCACTTTAGGAGGATTTGGATAAGAAGGTTTCACATGGACAACACCATTTTTTTCCCGTCATTTCCATCCTTATTATTTCTTATCTCATTCAGTTATTCTTGCTACTTTTCCTTTACAAAAATTCTTAAGATTCTATTTCATTTTATTTTTTGAATAAGATATTTTTTTAATTTTTATTTTTGTTGTCTCCCCACTGAAAGTAAATAAAAGGAAGCAATGTCACATATGATTTTAATATATTGTACTTATTCGATTAATAGTCAATTCTTCAAAAGAAAAACTATAACTTGATTTATTTGTTCATACTATAAGTGATTTCTAATATTCAATATAAAGCCTCCTAATAAGAATAATCATAAATAGATTAATAAAAGACTAATTAATTACAAGTAACAATTCACATGTTTAATTTGTAATCAAAATTTACGGTTTAAAGCTTGATTCCCAGACTCTTTAAAGAAAAAAGCGCAATTTATATTTTTGCCCCTTCTGCATCAATGTGGATCTATTTTATTTGATTTTATTTGCCTTTCATTTATTTTCCTTTTTGATTATGGGCATAGTGGCAGTCTCGTGGTTGAGATAATTAGAATGATTGCGATCATGGAGACTCATTTAGCAATCCATAAATATATGATTTTATCTTTTGGGCTAAATTCCCAACCTTTGCTTTGTGAAGACGAAAGAATTTTTCTTTTATGGGTTTGGAATTTGGTATATTTATATAGAGAGCCAAATGATAACACTTGGGACCCACTCTTACACAAGACAGCTTTAGTCCACCTCCGCCCATTCATACTTTCTTATTTCTATGCCCAAAAAAAGTGAATTGTTTTTTTATCCCTTTTCTTTGGATTCGATTTGCCTTCGGTACTTCTCCAATTATGCACTTTTTCTTCTTTTTTTTTTTTTTGCTTTTCCCCATGGCGATCGTCATCATCAGTATAATTATTATTTTCTCAAATTTTTTATGAGTTTTGGAGTCCTCTTACTATTGCTTTACTGTATTTTTTTTGTCTTAATTCGTAGTACCTAAAAAAGGATTTTGGAATTTATAGGAGGAAAAAAAATGAGTTTGAATTCGAATGGACTGATAATGGGACCATTTTACGACCATTATGGGACCATTTTTACGAAGTCAATTTTTGCAATCCAAATGGGCCCAAATAATATCAAGGCCACAGCCCAAGTGTGACTTGGATGCGCGTTTTGGGTGATCTAGGCCTTTGATTTGACCTCAAACGAACTTTGTTGCAAACTGGGCCCAGAGTTTAAGCTTATAAAAATAAATGGGGGCCCATCATGACATTCTAGGTGCAGGTGGTTCTCCTAACATGACGTGTAAACCAAGCGTTCATGTGATTGTGAATTGTGACCCTTCCCTTTCTTCTAAAAATATAAAGAAGTTATTTTATTCTATTTATTTAAAAAAATCACTGTTTTTATTGTTTGTAACGTAAAAACTACATGTTCTTGGCTCTGGTTAGGTTAAATTTAAAGTCAAATTCATAATCCTTGTTAAAAGAAAAAAGTAACTAAAGGTTTCTGTTCTTCTAATCGGAAATTATAATCGGTTTTCTTATGACGTGAGCAAAAGAAATTATGATATATTTGTCAAAACTTTCAAAGTTATTGATATTATATCATTCTTAAAAAAAATATTAATATCTTTTCAAAATAGATAACAAGTTTTAGTGACAGAAACCGACCTTTATACTGACATAGAGAATCGCTCTTTATCCGATTTTGACCAAGGCAAAAGCCAATCTTGACGCTTTCTCTAGTGGCAACTGGCAAACGATGTAAGTGAATTTCATTGTTATCAATAAATAGATCTCAGTCATAATAATAACATTTCACCAAGAAAAAAAATAGTTATAATAACAACAAATGATAGCTTAAACTATTTATATTGCTTATTCATTGAAGGCGATCTTACTTGGCCAAAAGTCCCATCACAATAAATCCATGACGACAAAACCCAAATCAAATAATTAATTAGAAAGAGAGGGAATAACATCATGGAGATGTCGAAAAGAACCTACAAATTCTCATTACTTTGAGCTTTTATTCGCGCTTTGTTTGTCGATAGGACTCAAATGTGAATAAAGCAACAAAATTAATCAAGAAACTTTAATATGATCGAGTAAAATCGAGCTCAAATCGCCATATCACCAACCACAAATTATACTCATAAAGAAAATACTAAAAAGCATAAGCACTACAAGTATTAGAAGTGGGCTCCATACTTTTAAATTTACATATAAGTCAGTTGTGATGTTTATTGATCGGGTGAGTCCTACATAGAGCTAGAATTCAACATAGCTGGCCCAATATTAGTCCAGTAAATGTTGTCGAGTCCATAGTTGGATGAAACTCCACATCACTAGTAAACAAGAACATCCGATCAGGTAGAAGCAAGCAGTATGCTAATCACTTATATAAGCCATGTGAGCAACAGATTTTTGGATTAATTAAGTAGGTAGGTCACTACAACTTTATGCTTCTAAGCATAATTGCAACTATCTAGCAGCTAGTGATGGTTATATAACACAATCTATTTATGCATATGGCTAGCCAATCGGAACCATGAGATTTAGGTTTTATAAGGGCGTGTATTGTTAAATAAATACTATTTTGTGGAAAATTACTGAGCAGTATCTTAATTTGTTTATTAGGTAAGTGTTAGTGCTATTCTTACTAGCTGTCCACATATTTCTGAACTGCTGATGTTGTATTCACTAACTGCCCACGTATCATTGTTATCCCGGAATGCCTTTAGCTTCAGGCTGAGACGGAGAGGCGGTGGTGGCCACCTGCAAAGACTCTCCGATGCTTAAGTCAGTGATTTATTCCTGAGACTAAACAACAAGGATTTAGTTTTTCTCTGTAAATGTTTTCTTTTTTATATTATATTGTATATCTCCCTTTTTAGGGAGGAAATGAGGCTTATATATATAATCTTGGAACTGGGAGTTTTCTGGCTCTCAATTCTAGGATCGAGTACCTTTTTCCATCATGATTTACTTTAGAAATCACGGGTCGTGGTTACCGTGACCTTCCTTGTATCGTCGCGGCCTGTTTTCCGCCATCCCCTACGACTCCAACCTATCAGGGGTGAGATTTTGACAAGCCGCTATTCTGTTAGGACGACTTACCCAAACGTGCACCTACCCAGGATCGCATTAAATACTATGTCTGGATCTGGAGCGGTAAGCTGCTTCCTACGGTATTCTGGCGGAAGACCCTCGAGACTCCCGACTTTCAGCTGTCGAGGTAAGAATCGGACTAGACTGAATCCATCTAGGGTCTGGAATAGGTTCAGCCCTGGTCTGGGATGGGTTCTGCCCTGGCTTCGGACAGCCCATAGACCTATGCGGTACCACGTGTGACTCGCGTGACCTTTAATCGGTCACTCTGAATATGTGTCGGACGGTGTACCCCATTTGTGACATGTTCTGCTACTTAATCGTCCACGTGGTGTATGATTTAGAAATGAGTCTCGTGAACATATGCACTTATGATCCCAACCAGAACCACGAGACATGGGATTTATAAGGACATAATTGTTAAATAAATACTATCTCGTGGAAGATTACTGAGCAAACTATAAATATTTTAATTTTTTATTAGGTAAGCGATCATATTTTTAAAACCCTAAGCTTCCAAATCTTAGTATTTTTTTTTTCGGCTTTATATGACACTGCTAGACCCACAAACTTAAGCATAATAGAGTGCTTAAAAGATACGACAACCAATATTAATCTCAAATGAATATTTTCGTAAACTAATCAAGTTAGTTTAAGAGAGAAAGAGAGAGAGAGGTGTTTTATGATTTATCCTATATATTCAATTTACATAGGTATACTTGGACAAAAACGTAGCTATAAACTTTGAACACATTTTTCTTTTTCATTGAAAAAAGAAAACAATGATAAAGAGGTCACAGTGTGAATAATCCATAGAAGAAGAAAAGCCATTATAAAGCCCAATATAAGTATCATTTTACGTTTAAGTATGGCAAGGAGAAAAGAACCACCAAATGGTCCATGCTACTTGTCGAAAGTCGAAAATTGATTGGTTTTGTAAATTTACGTAAGTCTAGGCCTCGTCATATTCAGAGTGTTAAATTGGCATCTTCTTTCTTGTTGTTATGCTTTTGGATCATGATTCTGGATCGGTCCTGAGCCCCAAGTCAGTATTGGCCTCTAATTTATAATCTGTGGCCAGTGTAACATAATGTACGTTTTTGGGTTCACATGCCCTCCTACCTACACCAAACAAAATCCAAGATTTATTTGTTTATTTATTTATTTATTTTGTGGGGGGAGGGGGGTATGCTGTAGATTTCAATATTGTTGCATATGTAATCTAGAAAAATTCATCCACTGAAAAAGTAAGTATATTTAATTATGAACGAAATAAATATATATTTATAAAGGAACATTAAGGAATAAAACGTCTAAATTCGATATGGAACTGGTTTATATACACACCGTCAAATTGGATCCCATCTAAGATGTAAGCATTATTTGATTGAACTTGGTACCACTTGAGAAGAAGTAGCTTTGATATTTCGGGAAACATAAATCCTCAACAACCGGCAGAGTTGTTTACCGATGTCCTCTGCATGATTATGTCCTTTCTCAATCACATCATACGATGCGGTTTCCTTACGGGACAGGTTTGCTGGATCATATACGACGAGGATAGTTGTCGCTAAGGGCCCAACAATTTGGCCCAATCTGAAATATAGGGCATGTATAAAAAATATTGATATATCCAGATGGGCTGTAACTTTGAAAAATCTTGAATTTTATTTAGAAAAATACTAGTTTCTAAAAATTATTTATACAATCAATATTTGTTCAAAAGTAAGTATTTTTTTCAAAGGTACTCAAGATAACTAACTGATCAAGTTTCTACGAGTAAACAAGAGTTATTTGAGGTAACTAGTTCAGTTATCTCCAGTAACTTGACCAATTATCATAGGTACCTCATCACTTAATAAATCATTGTTCTAAATATTTTATAAGTACTATTTTTCTAAATCATTTAAGAATTTTTCAATAAGTTTGAAATTCTGGATTTTTTCTTTTTTTTTTTTCTAAAAAACTTTACCGCAAGTACATGGCTAATTATATCAAATGTCCATCCCAATTTTTAGACCTCATTTTATTTGCCTTAAGTAACCTAACTAGTTACTTCGAATACAATTAAAAAATATCAATTTTGAAAGAAAAATGGGACTGTTCTAAATATTTTGACTAATAAAATTTTTAAAAATTTCTAACCCAGGATTTTTCATAAAAATTAGTCATCCGGAATTATTCACTTTTCGGTATTCTTGGCCTAAAATTTTGTAAAAAGCCCCAAAAGAATGGATCTTAGTATAATATACCAATTTGATATATTCAATACATAAATTATTTTAGTGAATATAAAAATCATATACTTAATACATAAACTGGATTCAATATAACAGTTGATCCTTCTGTAAAAGAAAATAAATTCAGTCATGTACTTATGAAAAAGAGATAACCGGATATTATCTCAGATAACTCAACTAGTTGCTTTAAGTATCTCATCCATTAATAAAAAGTAGTATTTTTCTAAATACTTTTTAAAGTGATATTTTTATAATTAAATCCAATATTTTTTAGAATAATTTTAAATTCTGGGATTTTTCAATTTTTTTTGAAAATTTACTAGAAAAAAAAAAGTAAATTTCCTCTTCTTTTTTATATTAAGTATATAAGTTTTTTTTTTGATTCAATTATACAAAATATAAAGAGAAAAAAGATTTGTTATAGTGAAGCATCAGAATTGGCCATTTTGCTAAGGGTTTTTTTTATAGCAAAATGGCTAAATTTTTTATCCTAGTTTGTAAAATGGCCGTTTTTCAAATATTGTTAAAAAATAGTTGAATTTTAAAAATTATTTAGAAAATAACCATTTTCATATTTAGTATATTAAAATATATTAATTTACTTTTTGAAAATTGATTTATTTTTCAAAAAAATGATTTATTTTTTTACAAAAATTGATTTAATTTATAAAAGGTAGATCAACTAAAACATGACTATTTATCAAAATAAAAATTATAAAACGAACATTTATTAAATAAGTTTAAAAAATAACTATTGTTTAAATTAATCTGAAAAAACGATCGTTTCTTATAAATACTCTTTTGGTAAAAGCCCCTACTACATTTATCAATTATACACCTTAACTTTGTAAACAAAAAATGAGCAAGGGATAAAAATTAATGGCATGTCGGTATTTGGAAAATCAAGGACATGAGCAAGCCAACAAATTCATTAAGGTAACTCGTAACTTTAAGTTTTGCTCGTGCCTATATTTACTATTTAGTCACTTCTTCTTTTTGGGATAAGGGCCCTAAAACTGATGCAAACAACACGTCAGTTCGACAAAATAAACGAAATACCGTTTTTAATTTGAACGATAAGGAACTATATGTTATTAATTTTTATTATTTGGAAAATTGGACATGTCTATGTCGTATTAGCATATCATTTACACTTAGTTTATGGTTTGGGCCCTTGGGCCCCAAGCAAAGTAAACTCATTCATACGCGCGGTGTCGTTTTTTTTTTTTTCTTGAATAATATCCGCAATGTCGTTTAATGCTACGAAAAATTCTTGTATTATAAAAGACAGGTCGTTTTCCTAAAAGGAACAAAACCCAGGTCAAGCGAAATGGCGTGCATGTTGTTCATTTGAAAAACTCGTTTCATTTCCCCCCAATGATCTTCTCGAACGATATTTTTTCTCCTAATATATTTTCAAGGACAGAATAATAGAAAGGACGTTGTATTAATTCTTTTTCTTTCTTAACAACATTGTTAATGATAATATTGTTTACATCAATCATTCAAAAATACAGCTTGGTAGTTGTTGGTGTTGCCATGTTGGTTTTCGTTCATACAGCAATTTGTGCTTCATGCGCTCTAATGGCAAAACAAAACCTTAACACTTCTATTGAATATGGTCGGATCGTATACTTGCTGGTAAAACTACGATGGTCTGACGCCTAACATGTGGTGTGTGTGCATTGTGTAGTACTTGCCAAATACTCTTGATGCTTAAGTTTATGATAAGTTGTTGAGTATGATATCATTTATAATGAGTGGTCAAAGTAATAACTCGCTCTATTTTAAAGTCTTCTCTTACTTGAGAAAAATAATGTCAATGGTTTGAGTTTTCACGTCGTTCCTGGGAGCCCAACTGAATAAGATAATTCTAAAAAGTGACTTATCACTAAATTTTATCCGTCATTGTTTTTTATAAAAAAAGATAAAAAACGAGAGAAAAAAGAAAATTTAGCGAAATTATAAGTTTTGAGTGTGTGGTGACTGATCCTATGTCCAAGAAGGAAGGTTCAGTGGTTTCACATCTCGTATTTTACATATGTATGTACTTTGTGTAATTGGGATCACAAGTATTCATATACATATTTAGATAGATTTAATTAAGTATGTCTTTGTGGTTGACTAAACATGAAATATATATTGAAGACTTACAAAATGTACATGCTTTATCATTGCGTGTACTCCTCTCGTGTATTCGTCACAGAGATTATCGTAGATAAAGACATGAGACTCAATAACATGATTGATACAAATTAAACACTGACTAAACTCGAACCTAACGGTATAACTTTGTTAGGGTCCTTTCGTATGTTATTTTCCCTGTGGTTTGGGGAAATTTCCTCAAGAGTAATTGTTATCTCTCTAAGTATCACCACTATCCAATTTATCAGCATTGGAGAAAGGAAAGATATCATCTTTCCCAAAATTTAATTTCTTAAAAGTTACCATTAGAAAGCCAATCTTGTGATAACATCAAATTTATAGACATGATACGTTCCATTCCTTTTTAGTTTTGTCTGGCACAAAATTAAAATTATTTATTATATTGACTTTCGTCTGTTCTTCAGTGTACGTACTCAATTTATTTGTTTATTATTTATTTTTTGCTAAAAGCGTAGGTATACAGTTTACTATAACGCGTATAGTTTACGACTAACGAGCCCAGGTAGTATTTTCTATTTTGGCCTTCAAAAACATATCTTAGAATTCCTCATGACTGCGACTAACGGTTGAAAGCAATACCAAAAATATAGATTTATCTGTATTTTTTCTATCTATTGTTTTTTAAATTTTTTTTAGAGAACCCTCATCTATATGAAAACCATATCCAATTCTCGAAAGAAAAATAAAACAAAATCTGTTTTGAGAAGGATTGTGAACTGGAATCGCAAAAGGCATTAGATAATATGAAACTTAGCAACATATTAGCAAAAAAGTATAGGGAAATTATACATAATTTGTGCTGAAATAGGGGCCCATTGACCAAAAAGAAACTGGGCCTTGTTGATGGGTCAATTCCTTCACTGAAATGATGACCAAGATAGACTAGGACTAACCTTAACGCGTCCAACTGCCGTCCTTGAGATCAAATCATATCAAATCGTCCAATCCCAAAAGGAAAAGGTGAATCCTCCCTAATCTGATCTTCTTTTGATTCCAACCCTATTCATATAATAGAAACCATACATGATCCCCAATCTCCATTCATTCATAAATATCACAACAAATAACCAAATCTTCCTTCTTCATCGTATATATATATTTTTTAATCCCAAAGTAGCATTCACTTTCCAGAGAAAGTGACAACCCTCCACTTCTAATGCTAATGGTTCTTCTAATTTTCACTTCCACGCTTGACGCAGCTTTTTAGGGTCATTTCTATTATCTTTGATTTTATGGCATAAATAAATGAGCAATATTATAAGTCACCGGTGGTTCCTAACACTATAATAACACTATAATGATATATTTATTTGTCATTGGATGATTTAATTAGTAAATTAAATTCCATCTGAATTTTATAATAACATATTTATTTGTCATTAGATTATTTAATTAATAAATTGAATTCCAAAATTTCATCAGAATTCCATCTGAATATAATTATGATTAATTGCATTGGTCTATGAGTTTTTGATTGTGATACCCATTTAAAATTTTCAGAAGTTGGGCCGAGTTAAAGTCAATATTGGTTCGGTATATGGGCTTTCGTTTTCAACAAAGATTAAATTATTATGCGGTGGCACGGTACTGTGTTTATTGCTCAAACTTCAACAAGAATCGAGGGAATTTATGCGGTGTAGCTCGCTTGCAAGGCTTCATGGATGGTCATCGTACCACCAATATTCCAACAACTTAATTAATAGCTAATTTCTTAATAATAATAATACTAATTACACAAAAAAGAAAGAGATGTAACAAGTATTTTGATGTAAACTTTTATTTCAGATATTTTATTAAGAAAGTCGTACATAAATCAGCGCGTAACTAAGATTTGAATCAGTTTCCCCCCGGGTACGTTCGCAAATTCAATTGGCAACTATAAATAAATGAGTGACAATACTTTCATCAAAAAAGAAACGTTAAAAAAATAAATAAAGAAAGAAATTAGTTGACGGTGGGCTTCGCCTTCCATGGTTTGAAAATCTAATTATTTTTGTTTTTTTTTCCTTTAATGAAAGTTAGTATCTGATTACTTAATTAAGATATTAGAATTTTACTTGGGAGAGGGGTCAAAACCATTTGATTTGGGACTATGGCCCATCAAAAAAGGAGGCTGAAGGTCAACAGTCAACGCGAATAGGCATGCAAATTACAAAACAGCCCGAGCCACTGCTTATAGGTATAGATTATCTAGGTTTAGGCCATGGTTAAATTAGGGTCACTGGGACAATAACCCGAACCCAAAATATGGGTCTCAGACATTGGGAGAAAAGTAAGTCATGATTGTTTATCATGTAACAAGTCAAATATTTCATGATTTGTATATCGCTATAATTGGCTGATAAGTATGACTTCTCCCAGTGTGGCCCGTCTTGAAGTTGTTGCCCACCAGCTTAATTATCAATGTCTAGGAATATTACAATTATTCCCAAGTGTAATAATTGCATTCGTTATATTCTTAAGTTAAATTTATACTTCACCCATGGCTTAACTACGTGTAACAAGAAAAAAAAAATTTCAGAATAAAGTCAATAAATTTCAATACCAGCTTAAAAACATTTTTCAATTATGGTCAATTTATTTATAAATATGAAATAATCCATAAGAACTATTTTTCGCGGCTGAATTTAGAGACCCTCCATTAATTCGTCGCTCCAATTATAATGATTCATGTTCCATATTGGGCTGACTCATATTTGGTAGTAATCTCCATCCGATTACCCTACTCGATGTTGACTCTATTTCAAATTTTCCACTTTTCTAGTATTATATTTGGATTAATATCACGAATGATACTAAAATATTTACCCTCATCGGTTTTCTCAAAATATCTGATTTAAATGACATGGTCAAATTAGTATCCTGATAATCCTGATTTAGTTTTGTAACTCGATTTCAAATGTTAATGTTATTTAATGGATAATTAAAAAAAAAAAAAGAACTTTTTAGGAGCGAAAAGGATATATTAATTACGTAAAGATAGATATGACAATTCTGTTGATTCATACACATCATAGGTTGCAATGGACACGAAGTTCGAAAGGATCATATACTAAAATCAGCCTCTCTCTACGATTATCTTGATCGTTAAATTGGCTACATTGATCAGATAAATAGAGTAATGGGTCCTCAGAGACAACAAAATCTGTAACAGTCACGTCCAAGTATTTGCCCACAGAAATATGAATTTTTATTTTTATATTAAAAAAAAAATTTAAGGCTAAAATGACAACAAAATGAAACAGGTGGTAAAAAAGTGAGCAAATTGCTAGAGACTGGAGACAAGAGTGACTTTGCTTTCACGTGGGCACTGCTCATTATAACGCCCACAACGGCTATGATGATTGACACATAAAAAATAACAAGAAAGAAAGAAAGGACGTACAAGACTCGGAAAAATAAAAATATTAGCCATTCTTTTGTTGAATAATAATGAATAATCATAGTGGAATTTCTCTACAATTTTTCATTAATTAATCAATAATAAATCACATAATTTACAAAAAAAAATAATAATAATAATTTAAAGAAAAAAAATATGACAGTCGGTCATTGATTATTTTTTTTCCCTCTTCGTTGGTTCTCTCTCTGTTCTGGTTGAAATCTTTAGCTTTGTTTCAAATACCAGAGTTAAAAACGGAAGTTGGTTTAATCGCCATAGCCTCCACATCTCCGATTCGAACCCGGGACGACGCGGTGGATAAGTACTCTCCCACTCATTTGCCATCTCCATAGCATTCTTCGGAGCTTATGACTCGTTCACTCCGCTCAGTAACTCATCATAACACAGCACCCCCAACATTTATATTGTATACCAAAAAAAATAAAAGAAAAACCAAAAAAAGAGGGAAAAAAAAAAAAAAAACCCGTTGATTCGCCTATACCATATTGATAATTGGCAAAGAAAAAATGCTCTTCCTGTAAAATCAGCTGAATGAACTGTGCACTTGACCTGAACTTGATTTGATCCCTTAATGGGGGAGGCCTCCTCTTCGAGCGAGTTAACTCGGACTGAGTCACACCCGGATCAGAACCGGAACTTTCTTTTTAGATTTTTTACTTTTTAAAAATAAAACCAACTGATCTGGTGGAGTGGTTGGTTTTATTTATGTGGATTTTATAAGTCACCAAATAGATTTCTCCGCCAATCCATGAAGCAACGGCCGAGAATCGGACCAGAAATCGAGGTTGGGCCTGATGCCGACGTGGCAGTACCTCTGAAAGTCATCAAGATTGAGGAACCGGGTCGGGTTGCTGGAGTGACCCGACTCGGATCTGGAAATGTGTCGGAGCACTTCCTCGAAGAGCGACTCGTCGCAGGGGATCGCCAGTGGGCCGCGGTGGCTGAACCCGAACTCCTCCTCGGCTTGGACTAGAAGCTTCTTGAACATCGGGTGGTTCAGGTACGTCGCGCTCACCACGAACCTCCTGCAACTGCTCCCCACGCACACCGCCACGTGTCCCGCCGGTACGTCGGACGGGATCCGGTTGGCGGATATCCGGGCCTTGTTGCGCCACCGCCGCAGCATTTGTCGGAGCCTCACAATGTGGCGGATCTTGCTGCATTTTGCGAATCCGGTTGACATTTTCTCGGTAAAGTGACGGAAAATCCGCGGGAAAACAATATTTTCTTTCTTTTTTAAGCGTGTGTTTCGGGTACACTTTTTTTTGTTTGAGATGAGAGTGAAAAATTGGGGTTTGGGCAATGGGGAGGGAGGCGGGTTATATAGATAATAGGTTAACAGATTGCCCTTGGATTTGGAGATAATTACGGGGTAACGCCATGGTCTGATGTTATTGCAGCAATTTTTAAGGGGCTGTGATTTGCTGACTGCTGATGTAGATTAGAAGATTTGTGTTGAATGATACTGTACTAATACTATGAATAATATTAATAATAATAATAGTGATATATTATATGTCACTGAGTTTATATTATATGTATAATATATTGGTAAAATATTTAAGGGAAGATACGAGTATATATTGGCCTGTGTGACTTTTGGGCGGTAAATTCAGTATTGGTGAATAATATATTGAAAAAGAAAAATATATAAATATCTCACTCTAAACATGTTTGAAATAAGACTAGTAGAATTTAGTTGATTCAATGTTGAATTGCTTTTTCTACTATCGTTTTGTGTTTTTGCATGGAGTCCGTGATTTGTACAACTGGTATTTCTCATTAGAGTTAGAAAAATTCAGTACTTTCTTAGGACAAGTACATTTATTTGTAGAATTTGACAGAGCACTCCTGTTAACTCGTAATTATGTTGAACTGTTTCCTAGCTCCCTCTTGGGATAATACATTGCATCTACACAAGTTAAAATAAAATCTCATCTATGTAATTTGTCTTTAACGTAAGATTTTATTTTGTGTATGTTTTATATTATATCATCTTCATGTTTGCATTATTGCATAACCAGTTAAATAAGTTAAAAGATTCAAGGAAGGGGGCAAAAAATATATGGTTTGGTAAAGATGCTCAAAAAAAGATGTTTCAACTCTATTTTTTTCCCAATATGCAAATAGTATTTTCTAACTATTGTAGTCGTCTCGATTTTTTTATTATTAAAAATTATATCGGCCTCTATTCTCTAACATAAACAAGCTATTTAATATAATGAATTTTGCATGATGGAACAATAAGGTGTTTGTGATACTTACAAAATGAGACTTCCACCCTCAAGTTCAGAATCATTCTGAATGACTTAATTATTGTAATCAACTCACTTCTTTATCTTTAAAAGTTATATGGGCATCTATTCTCTATCATAATCGAGCCATTTAATACGGCTATTTTTACAATATACAATAATAAGATGATTGAGATAATTGCAAAACCAGACCCTCAAGTCATTGTGAACTATTTAATTAAAAAATCAATATGTACTTATAGGCAATTAATAGTTTCGAAATAGAGTTTTTTGTAATTATATATTAAACGGTATTAGTATTCAAAATCATGTAATTAATTCAAAATGGGATTTTTTTTTTTTTTTGGCTCCACAATTCAAATTGGGATACTTACTCGATCTTATCATTCAAATTAAGTATTTTAAAAGATAATTAGCGTTTCTCATCGGATGATATTTAGATAATTCAAATAGAGTCAACCTTTGAATGTAATGTAATCTTCCAAAATAAGGTCATTTGCGAAAATAATGTTGTAGCAAAAAATCAGCCCAAAAAAATTAGAAAAAAAAAAAACCTTCTAAAATAAGGTCATTGCTAAAATTGACCTATGAGCTTCCTGCTTAAATCTCCTATCATGCCAAATCCTCCCCTCATTCGGGATAATTCGTGTTGGAGCGGATTTTACACCAGTCGTCCACGTGTCATGAACTGCTGATGCTGGATTCTCCAACTGTTCACGTGCCCTTGCTACTTCGCAAATCCCTGAATTCCGAGCGAGATCAGAGAGGCGGGGATGGCCACCTGCAAAGACTCTCCGATGCTTAAGTCAGTGGTTTTTCTTTGCGTTGTTTTTTGGTAGCAAGGAAAAAGGTGTATCAAATCAATTTACAAACTTATCTCTTTTTCGTGTTTTCTTCTTTTTTCTTCTGCTCTCCGATTGTCCTTTTTTTTTTGGTAAGTGCCCTTTTTTTTCAGTGTTCTAGATAGCCCGTCCCTTTCTTCGAATGCGCAGCTTTCATATATGTAGTCCTCTGATCATCAACAGTGTTCTTCTCCATCTTTTGAAAAGTAAAAATAATATATTCTTTAGTACCTTTCACTCCCGGATCTTAACACCATCATGGACCGAGATTTCTGTGACCTCTTCTGTACTACCGCGGCCTGATTTCCGTCGCCTCCTGTCGTTTCAATCCGTCAGGAGCGAGATTTGGGCACATCGCCGTTCTGTCAGGACGGCTTGTCCCTGCGCGCGCACCTACCCAGAAACGCATTAAATGCCCTGTCGGGGTCCGGAGCCGTGGGGCTGTCTTCCATTGCATTCAGTCTGAAGACCCTTGGGGCTTCTGTTCCCTGCGCCAGTTGAGGCGAGGGTCGGCGTTCCCAGACAGCAGACCCTCGGGGTCTCGGACCGCCAGCTGTCATGGACTTGGGGTCTGATGATCCTTGGGGCTTCTGTTCCCTGTGTCAGTTGA
>JXTB01000048.1:484715-499642 GCA_002914805.1 Parasponia andersonii
AAAAAAAAAAAAAAAAAAAAGCACTTGGGAGGATTGAGTTGAAGGACTAAACGGTACTTTTGGAAAAGGAAGTCTCGGTTCGAAGCCGACTTAGGTGAACTAAACTCCATCACGGGCTTCACGGACCCCACGATTCGTCCGTTTCCTCCTTATCGTACGGCCCCTTCCTTTTACTAAATATTAAAAGGGTAATAAAGGTAAGGACTAGTGTGCTATGCTCATGTAACTCTTATAACTAGTTTGATATTCATGCAACTAATGTAATGTTGAAAAACAATTTAAGTGTTAGATGATAATTATAGATTGTGTGCGCTGTTGCAAAATAATATTTAGGAAGTATGTATTATCGAAACTTTATCAATTTTATCAAAATAATTCTTATCATTCTTCATAAATTATGTTTAAAATTACGGTTATATCAAATTTGCATATTTTGTACTTTAGTTATTTTTAAAAGCTAAAAATAACCTCAAAAGCAATCTAAAACGGCCTTTAATTAGCTTAATTGGTAGATATACCTTATCTCCATTATTGAGATCTAATGTTTTAATCTTTCTACTCCTTATTTTAAATTAAAGAAAAAAAGATACCTAAGTAATTACGAAAAATACAAATTCATTAGAGTCGTCCTAGGTACCACTACTTATGATCGTTATTATTAGTTAAAAGAGAGTTTCATGTTTACAAATCAACTATAGACCACGAATGATAGGACATAGACTCGTTAAGAATAAAGTGATAGCATTTTTATCACACTGGCAGACAAGCTTACGTGCACTGCTGACAGGTGTCAAATCTTAACAGTTGAAAATAGGGCAGCAACTTTAATTTTGTTTAGTAAAGAAAATTTTAAAGTTGTAATAGAAAAGAATTAACGTAAGCACATTTAGATGATATTTGGTTGGGGTAATGCAAGGAAAACAATTTCAAAATATCTAATTTTATTGTTTAGTTTGATAATTCAAATAGAAAAAGACTTTACAATGAAATGAAAAATGGTGAAATAGAATGGAATATAGTTTAATTAAATTATTTAATTAATAAAAAATAAATAATTCAATAAAACAATAAAATAAAATAATGCTAAATATAAATAATTTAATAAAATATTAATTAACAAAAAATAATTAATAAAATAATACTATATGTAAAATAATTTAATAAAATAATACTTTAATTAATAAAAATAATTTAATAAATTAAAATAAGACTAAATATAAAAAAATTTAATAAAATAATAATTTAGTTAATAAAATAATTTTTTAAAATAAAATAAAATTATACTAAATATAAAATAATTTAGAAAAATAATAAAGTAAAATAAAATAATGATAAATGATAAATAATGTAATTAATAAAATAATTTAAAAATAATCAAATAAAATCATGCTAAATGAAAAATAATTTAATGAATAATCTAATTAATAAAATAATTTAATAAGATAAAATAATGCTAAATATAAAATAATTTAATAAAATAATTAAATACTAAATGTAATTTAAAGTAATTAAAATAAAGAATATTTTTGTTATTATACAACTAATTTTATTTTTTTTTACAATTAACCAAACATAAAAATGTCTATTCAGTTACTAATTCTATTATTTAAACTAAACAATATAATTATATTATCATTATTTTTCATTCCATTCTAATTATTATTGCTATTACCATTATTATTTTATCACAGCCAAACAGATAATAGTGTAGTTTTTTTCGTACAATCAGTTGTGGATAGTGGAAAGAGGACGTGTGGTTCCTTGGTACAGTTATAAACAAAGCAAACTTTAACACCTTTCTTTGTTGTTAGTTTGGATTTAATAATATCTAGTTCAACGAATGTCTTTTAACCTCTTTAATCCACTTTTATGGTAATTAATTTTTCATAGAAACCGACAAAAATTAAGTTGCTGCTAAATAAAAAACTATATAGGGTTTGTATTATTCCATATAGCTGGCACATGCCAACCTTGTTTGGCCTTTACATTAAGAACTAATTTCTTAACTAAGCCAGTCTGCCTTGAGGTACTATGGTTTTTTTTTTTTTAAGATAGTTTTAAATTTCACCCACTTTTGGTTTATTCGGTAGCTTTGTCGACAGGCTGCCACGTCTCAGATACAATATGCGACTCTTTAACTTTAATTTAATTTCTAATTTTTGTCTTTTAATTAAACAACAAATATTGAACAAGTTTGGGGGCAAGGCTCTTACACATTTTGATCCGATTTATTCATATAAGTGAATGTTATTTTGGATAAGCTCGGTTTAAGATATGTTCCCAGATTTTATGTCAGGAACAGTGAACCAGAACCCACATTTTCACGTTCATTCTCATAAAATTGTTTGACCAAATGTTTCATATTGACCAAGTAAAAGTTAAATATATCTGTAATATAGTAACATGACTAGGGAGATAATTAATATATCGTAACATTTTATGTGCCTTTAATTTCGGAGGCATTTGGTGAATTAAACTTATTAACAGCACAAATCTCAATAGATTGGTCCGTTTCAAGAAGATTTGGAGCACAGTTTGTGGTAAGCATGATCTGCCTCCCTTTTGTTTTGAAATCAATTTTTGGTGACAATTTTTCTCTGTTTTGATCTTTGTTGTTGTGTTTTGTATTTGTTTTTTTTATCTTCTGTATTTGTTTTTTGCCCCCTTTTATTTTGGTTCGCTTTGTCTGTGGTTTGTACTGTTTATATCTAATAATTTTGGAACCAAAGGGAAAAGAAAATAAAGCAAAATAGAGGATTGAGGTTGGTTTGGTCAGAACTTTTGTCCTTTGCTTGGCTGCATTCAAATCAGAATTTGAAGAACATTTCTGTATGGTTGTGTAGTACAATCTTAAATATTCGGATAATAATTTTAAAGAAGTACGAAATTGCATATATATATATATATATATATATCTTCACTACACGTAAGTTTGTCTTTATAAGAAGGAAAAAGATTGCCAAAGTTTTAGAAGATAAAATGAAAAAACACAATAAATTAGCCGTCTCTGGTTGGCAAAAAAATGCAGCGGGTAATTGATTCTGTACACCAATTTATTTAAATTACAATAACATACAAACTCAATTAGAAGCACTGGAAAGCCGATAGTGTAACTCATTTGTTTCGTTTGGTATAGGACCTTGGATTAGTACACATTGATCTCGTTGGTGTTATTTTTGTCAAGTCACGAACGTGCGCTACACATAATATCAGAACGGGGTTCATACCTGTTGATGGAGGTTTTATCAACAATAAATTTATAAATAATTAAGAGATGTGGCTTGTGTAAATTGAACTAATAATCAAAGCAAATAAGGAGAGGGGGTTTTATAGTGGTTCGGCCCCGAAAAAGATGAGCCTACGTCCACTGTTTTCTCACTAATTTTGTGAAGAATTACAAGCACTCAAGGTTACAATACTCAAAAGCGATTGGAGAATACTAAAGACTTAGACTACCCAAACTCGAATTTGCTCTGATTTCTATTCTCTATGACTTGTTTCTGCTTAGAGCTTGATTGTTTTTCTCGGAACATAGAGCCCCCTTTTATCTAGATTCTAGAGACCTTATGTCCCAAGGTTCCTTATATCTCTAGGATCCTAATTGTATAAACGGGTAACTATACAATTGGGTAACATAAAACTGGATAATTATCCAATTGAGTAATTGGATAATTACTCAAAACAGACAACTAGTTAATCGCAAATAGGAATCTTCAGTTTCCCTTTCCTTGTAGGTTTCTTCCGTAATAAGTCTCCCTCTTCTTGTAGTCTTCCTTTATGGCATTTACCTTTTTCCTTCTCCTTATAGGTTTCCTGTTTGTTAAGGCAAACTATACGGAGAAGATCGCACAAAACCTGCGGAAACGGTCGCATATAACCAAGACGGGAGAGGTCGCATACATCATTCTTAGAGGAGGTCGCACATATCCTTCACAGAGGGGGTCGCATATTACATTTATGCGACCTTAGGATTTTTTAGACCGCACAACAATACCGAATTAATATAGGTGGTTGTTAAGTAAGGTGGCCGTAATGGTGACCCATTTGTTCAACAGCTTTTTAATAGGGGTGGTGCTAGTGCGGTGTTTGCTAGACAATCTCTAACAATCAAATAAGTGTCATTTTGAGGCAAAACCATGAAAATCTAAGATATATATCTATGTGTTAGCGGTCTCTTTAGACATTCAGCAGTATGCTATGTGTTCGTATATATTTTGAGACACATGTCCATATACTACATCTTGTGATACTTGTACTATACCTTAGAGACACTTATTCATGTACGACGAAGTTAAATTTTGTCCGTCTGTACATGGATAGATATCGATATCTGATTGACTATTTATATATAGACAGTTATCGATATCTAAATGGCCATTGAGACCATTACTTGGACAGTCATTAACAGACAAATATCTATGAATATTAGAGTCTCGTCCAAAAATGAACAATGAATTGTTGGGAACCTCCTTGAGATGAGCATTTCTTAAATGTGGTCGCCATTTAATAATTGGACACATGTCTGTGGCACTTTTATCATCTCAAATATGATAGTCACTTTAATAGGTATTATTCAGCCTTGTATAGAAGGTAGTAACCACGCATCATTTGGTTTTATCCACATTTAGTAAATGACGACCACTCTTCGTGAGTAAAAACGATGTTTGTACTCGTTATGTCAATATGTCAATGTTCTATAAAGAAGTTTATAATTAGTGTGCTTGTCCTTTAATAATGAGTAATAAGGTGATCACCCTTTGGTTATGTATGTGCCGCTTTATTTAGTAGGTGATGAATTAGTCCCTCAAATATTGTTAATGATTTAATACGTATCGTCCAATTTTAGGTGTGTTTGAACACTTACTGTATTTTTTTCTCTCTTTTTTTTTTTCCCCGGTTTCGAAAGTCACTCTTTGTGCTTTTAGCCTATCCTAGTATATTTTTGTTAGTGGGTGGAAAATATATTTAACAGATATTAATCAATTTAAGTAATGTGCAATCAATTTGGTATCACTCAGATTTGTGTTTAAAATTTTAACAGCTAATCCAGTACTTATTTTTATTATATGGTTTGTTTTTTTTGGATAGTCTTCCCACCTATTTGACCTTCTAAGAAGGAAACTTATTTTTAAAGGAGAAAATGGCATTTCCAATGATGAACCCTATTTCTAAAAAATTTATTCCTTTCCTTTCTTTTCTTTTTTCCCGAATAGAATTTCAAGTATGAACGCTTAAGTTTAATAAATATATAATAAAGTGATAACGTATAGATTTATAATCAAACTATTAATAATACGAATATATCTTTATTCCGCGTTATTGAAGCATAGTACTAGCTCCAGATTCCCATCATTATCATAACAGCGTTTTTCTAGTTAGCGGAGAAATAGAACACATAATTTTATTTTGGGAAATCAATCTCATATACTTCTAAATAGGTTCATACTTTACTAGTATTATTTTTTTATTCATTGTCACAAATGAGAAAATATATATACAATTGTCATAATTTGAAGGTACAAGAAGTGACTTATCTATACAAATCCGGCCAGCCATTGATCCAGTTAATTTTTAGTGTGTTCTTGACAAAAAAAAAAAAAAAAACTTCAGATTCAATTCAATTCTAATATAATTAAAGGAAAAAAAACACATTCTATAATAGAGAGGAAATATAAGTCAACGTCACAAATGGGAAACCTATTTTTGAAAATTAAAAATTAATTGCGATCAAATGGCGTTTGAGACTATTGATGAATTCTAATTAATTCTCTCAAAACAGTCTACGTCATTTGTATCCTTTCCAATTTCCAGTACAAGGGAAAAAAATGGCACTTAATCCGGGTGTCAAATGACATGAATGATGAACGTGTACCATCATGATTATTTATGATCCATTAATGAAAGTTGGCAAATTAAAAACAAATAAAAAAGATCAAATATTAATTTAGTCTGATACAAAGCATTTTGCGACTGCATTCTTTGTACCGAGTATAAAATGGTTCTTTTTCATGGTAAGTCTCGAAAGTTTATACTTATATCTCAGTTAGTAAAATACACAATTTAAACTTTATCCAATATGTAAGTCTCACAATTGCTGACATATTATGTTAGTATTGTATATTTCACGATGTGCTGATGGACATCCTCAAAAAAGAGGTTTTAATTCAGTATGTAGGTGTCACAGGAAAACACACAATTTAAACTTGCACTATTCTCACATCTTAAGAAAGTATCTAATCGTCACCACACTAGTTCGAACCTAAGACTGACTGTCTAAGAAAGGAGGCTTGCCATTAAGTTAGTCGCCTTAGGCTCCAAATTATTATTAACTTACATTCAAAGATTTCAATATTTAAAGCTTTTAATATTTGTGCGTGGGTTTAAAATGTATAAATAATCTATAATATTGTCAATAGACTCAACAAATCTTAACCTACATTCAATAAATCAATGGGTTTTCTAAAATTCAAGAGTTGCTTATCTGCCACAAAAGAATTGGTAGGTATCTTGTTTTCTTTCCAAAATTGGAATGTTTTTTTTTTTTTAAATTTTATTGTATTTGGTTACAAAACTTTTTTTCTTCCAAATCTTTCAATCATCATCAATTTCTTATTTAACGTCCAGATTTTCTCCAAAAATCCATTAATATGTTATATATATATATATATATATATACATATATATATATTAATATACTCATAATTTATGCATTTATCAACTAATCAATAGACCCAAAACAAGTTGTCATAAAGAATTTAAAATAATTTTTGTCTGAAATGGATTATTCTTCTTAATTTTATTCACCATTTCCTTTTTTCTATTTTAATATATGATTTTAATTTCTATTTTGAGACGTATAAAAATTTTCCGTGGAATAGCGTTTAAAATCTTTTTGTAAGTTCAAGTCTATCAAGGAAATTTTTTTAAACCTTTCCCCTTAGGCCCTAAAATTTGTTGAGGTGGCCCTACTGTCTTAGAACACTTAAAAATTGGTATAACGATTTTTTCCCCTTTTCTAGTGACAAAATCAATTAAGGCTATAAATAACTATAGTCTATATCTATTTTAGAAGACTTTGAGATTAATTAAACTTAACAAGGTAGCTATTGTTTAAAGGACGTGATTGGTAGAAAAAATTTGTTAGATGCAAAAAAGTTCAAGTCACCCCAACTAAGAGGGAGAAAAAAAAAATACTTAATTAAGTGAAAAGAATGTATGCTTGTTAAAAAAAATCTGACGCAGGACATCAGAGCATGCAACCGAAAGGGGAAGACAGTACAGATAGAGATGCACTAGCAAGTACAGTATGGAACTCATGCAGTTCATTTTTCAATTATTATTGTTATTATTAGTACACACTTATATATCTTACGTAACAAGATGGTGCTTTTATTATTATTCAACGCACGCCGAAAATCATAAAAGCTTATTTGTATTCCTCCAGCTTTATAGACCATATATAGATGTATGTACATATATGTATTATATTTTGCCAATTTGGACGGTGAATGGAAGAATCTATCTTTTTGGATTTTAAGCCTCATTTGATTCTTTCGGTACAACTACAAGTCCATAGATTGAGATTCTTGTGTTTTACAGTTACAACAATGACATGAGTGATTATTGAGAGAGATAATTTGGCTTATATCGCGAGTGAACATTGCATTTGGACAGTCTACATTCATATTGATTCATCACCAAATAACATAGAACAAGACTGTAAATTAACATGATAACATATTACTTTTACTGAAAAAAGAATTGAAGACACTCAGACAGCACCATTGATTTGGAACTCTGCGGTAGGTTAGGACAAATTATCTAGTCATTTATTAGTAATGCGCAATTAGAACCGTCATATACTATTGAGAATATTCTATCAATTTTACATGTAGTTAATATTTATAGATCATGTGTAACATTCATAAAATTCCCTGATATAGAAGTTCTCATTGAAAATAAGGTTATGTTTATTAATCTATATAATAGACCATAATATTAAGAGTTGAAATAAAGAAGCATTTTTCTTCAAATCTATTCACATATTTACTTACAAATATAGTATACAAATTATGATGAATCTATTACATAATTAGTAAAACTATGAACAAATAGCTCAATTTTCTATTTAACGTTTCTTTTAAAAATAATTTTTTTGTTATGATTTTTTTCAATTATGGTTTAGTAAACGTGCCCTATATGAATTTTGCACTGGTACGTTATAGACACTGATGCATCCTCATTTGGAAAAGTTATGTTAAAACCAAGCAGAACTAAATAGTTAAAAAGAAAAAGAAAGAAAAAAAACTGAACCGAAAAAAAGAGAGAGAGAGACGGAGAAAGAGAGTAAGGTGTGTATTTATCATGGTAGGCCAATCAGAGAGGCAGCATATATCCGAACGATATGACACTGTAACCAACAAAAACCCTTAAATGCTAACTCTCTGCAAACTTTGTCTCACTGTTTTGGATTGGTCATTTCCAAAAAATCGGTACTCAGTGAAGAAGTTCATGACACCACGTTAACAGACCGAGTCAGTAACGATTCTGTGTTAACGAACCATTTTTGCATCGTTCACTATTTAAATTAGTATAACGTAATTTCGAAAAATTCTTATCGAAGATCGGTTTCTCCGTTATTTTATCAGAATTCCAATTTGGACTTGTCATCTTAAATTAATTAAACAATTCTATATTGGTCCAAAAATTTTAAAAATACATATTCAAATAGAGTTTTTACATATTAAGAGTTGTCAAAGGTAAAATATTTAATACTAAAATCATAAAGCATAGCATATTACTCATTCAAAAACAAATAGTCAAACTCAAACATTATTAGTGTATGACTATATATATTAGATTTTTTTAGAAAAAATAAATTAGTTGAATGATTATTATATATATATAAAAAAAACATTAATCTATATATAATCGGAGTAAGGTAAGTGCGGACACTCGATCTAAAAACCTGCCCCAACCCGCGAAATGTTAAACCAGAAATCCCGTCTCAGGTCCTACACCATCTATAATGATAATATATCTCATTCGGATCGATGCACTACAGTACACTAATTCGTTTGGTGAAATTGACATTCCTGATTGACACCCACACCTCCATGCTCGCATAAACCGTCGCTCTCTTTGTCGTCGTCAATCATTAATGCCTTTCTTATTTTTTTTATTATTTTGATAAAAGCAGGTTCTTTGCAATAAATATATAACCGAAAGAGGTCCAAACTTTCTTCAACATGACCTAGTCTAATGTCTAATTCCACTAATTTAAAACATTAGCGTCCACTTCTAGCTGTCACAGCACCTCAATTCCTCTAAATTTATCGCATGTTCTCTCTCTAAACAAAGAGAAATGAAATGAAATCAATTGAGTTTTGTATTATATATTTATTAAGGACAAGTATATAGTTATATTGTACTCAATTTCCTATATCTCTTATAAAAAATAATGGAGTACATAGTTATATATTGTAGATTAAGCAGCCGTGATTAGGAGCATTATGATGCATGAAAAACCATGTTCACATGAGGGAAGGTATAGTGTTTAGTGAGACGGACAAATCATGGTGGGTAGGCATGTTGAATGTAATTAACTCTCGATCATTTATCATCCACTTAGATTTTTAATTACAGCTAATGATTGGAAATGATTGGCATATTCTATCTACTAGATTTGGTCGTTAATAGCCATTATTACAATCCAGAAATGAAGGATTTTCAGTATATGAAAGTAATCGGCACTTTTATTTGATTTCTTTGGATTAGATGGGCAAACCTCTTCCTTGGTTGCCACGTATTCATTGCCAGTTAGACAGTAGACTATCACCCTTGATTAATTTTGAGATTTGAGACCCCTCTTTGGAATGTAGAAAATATAAAGATTGGATCAAAAACCCAAATCGTGCATGGTACTTAAAATGGAATAGTGGGGCATAATCTCGATTTGGCGTGCACATAATCATCTTTGTTATGTTTCTGATTCTATGAATCCACTCGTTATTGGAATGGGACCGTCTCTTTTAATCACTGCAGAGAAAGAATCGTTTGGTTTGTGTTTACCACGTCGTTTTCAAGTCCGGAAATATCATTGACAAGTAAACTTGACCTAAATTTTTTCCATACCAACAGATACGCAAATCACTAGATACAGATGGAATAATTGAAGTGAAATTTAACTGAGTCTACTAATTGTCTTTGAATCTAAAAAAGATCTTGTAATCCATTCTCAACATGCAGTTGGAGAAATATGTCAGAAGTGGATCACATGAAGAAAGGTAAACCAAACCAAGATTCTCGAGTTTAACCAACATTCTAGAATAATAAAGAAATAAAACAAAACAAAACGAGGTCGTTTAATGCTTAAACATGGTCTCAAGGAATTAACAAAGCTAGTAAACTACATTGAAAATAAAATTTTGATACTTTGATTAAAAGAGTATGAGCCATGTTAAACTGCCGGATTATACGGGAAAGTTTATGACATCCTTTTTATCTGGATTCTCCTAATTAAAAAACCCTGCACCTCACATGGGGAGTTGGACGCAAGTGAGAATCATTCACCAACCTGAAAACCCCCTCTTCTCCCACCTAGTCTCTCTCCACGTTATATAATATTAATATATAAGCCCTTTTAAGTATTTTATTTTATTCAAATAGTTTCAAGAAGAAAAAACATATAATGCTTCATATTTCAAATGAATTTAGTAAGAGAGAGCAGAAAGAGTATTGGTTGTTTCTGATAGAAGCCCCATACCTGATTATGATCATGAAAAGTGGAGATGATCATGATTCCATCTGTCTTGGCATTTCTTATTATATAGGCCGCCCATACATGGAAATGCAGCTGCAAAACCAATCACAAGTACATGGTGCAAAATGGAATGTACTTTGTAAACTAGAATCAACCGCAAAGAATGATTGACAAGCTCAGGCAAGGCTT
Organism: Parasponia andersonii; assembly: GCA_002914805.1. NCBI lineage: Eukaryota > Viridiplantae > Streptophyta > Magnoliopsida > Rosales > Cannabaceae > Trema > Trema andersonii. The sequence goes on from JXTB01000048.1 coordinate 495,667, forward strand.
AGGTGTCCTCCACTTTGTTTCTTCAAAAATTATAAATAAAATTAAACTATTGAACTTGATTTGTTATCCAAAAATTGATATCTGTCAAATCTAGTTGCGGCGTACAAAATAATGAAATCCAAATGTGGAGAGTGTAGTGAGCCCCGGAAAAGATTTCCTGTGGAGATCATCGATCCACATAAATTGATAAAGAAAGCACACCAAGCTGCTATTAGTGCAACAATCCAGGAAACCCAACTAAAACATAAAATTGGGCTACAACCATCTATTGGACCCAAAGACAAATAGAAGTCACTATGAGCATATTAGTCATAATTTNAATGTAATAGCACAGCAAGAAGAAACTATATTTCCAAATTATAACTATAATTAACACAACAATCATTTGGCTAAAAAAGACGACCTATACTCATTTTGAAGAAAATGGCCTCTCCAGTGTACCAGATAAACCCTTCAGAACAAGTTGTTGACTAGTTCATTAACAATCTGAGGAAATAGGCAATTGAAAGATTACCCGAGAACAACAAAATCACAATGAAGACCTCCAAGTAGCCTTCAAGAATCTGCTCTTCTTCTCTTTTCTTTAGACTTCTTGCTTCTATGGTGATTGTTGATGGATAATGCTTCGACACTTACAGTACCATGATCTTGTAAAACGGATTCCTCTTCCTCTTCTCTCCGCTTCTTTTTACTCCTACAATAGTTTTCAAACAATAGCATCAACAGGATATTGTCATTTTTTCTCCAACTCCATTAAATCTAAAAGTGAACTCTTATGAGTTTTGGAACTCCAAGTTGAGTGAAACCTGTCAGTTACGGTGACATCTTCCAAATGATTTGCTAACCAATGAATACTTCCTGTGCGATATGGAGCTAGAGAACCAGAAATGTGTAGAATTTCCTCATCCAAACTGCAAAGTTGAATCAATGTCATGAATTTTGCAAAATACATTTAAGTTTATTTTATTTATCTCAAGCATTATTTTATTTATCTCAAGCACCAAAATAAATAAATTAACATTTCAATTCACAGAAGTGACTTTTATCAATGATTTATGATGCTCATATGCGAACCATACCTCAACACGTCCAAATAACTGATGGCATAACAAAAATATCAATACGTGGAGAGAGAGAGAGAGAGAGAAAGAGAAGAGGAGGAAGTAAAAGCAATTCGTTACCTCTTGACCAAAAAGCGTATCATAGTTCCAACCTTTATCACATGGCGCTTGTGAACTTTGCTTGAAAATACTTCCTCCCCATTTTTCTATGAAAGTAAACACGTCATAGTATCAAAATTGGCGTAGAAGAAAGAGATCAAGTTTGAAAAATGAAGGTGAAGAAGTACTCACTGTTTTATATACAAATTCATTACGAATATCTTCATCTGCTATTACAGCGGACGAGAAGCCGAGAACAATAACATGAATAGATCCTTGAGTAACTTTTACCACCTTCCCCTCTGGGATAACAGCAAAACGATAGCAATTAACAAAGATAACATAATAGAACGCACAGAAATAATAGTGCAACACTGTTGTTCAGAGAGCTAAGTGAAGAAAAATTGACCCATCCAGAGAAATTCTATACATAAGATCGCCAAAATCAAGCGCCCACTCATTCGAAAGAGGCATATCAATAATTCATCAAAAGACAATGATGACATTTATATTTATACAACAGGTATAAAACAGAGAAAGTTAACAACAATACAAAGATGTACTACTCGTTTTGGATTAAATAAATAAACAAACAAACTTTGCTTTCAATTTTAGTCTCACACAGAAATAAGGATGATAAGTTTAACAAAAAATTACCTAAAAGCATATTAGGCTTCGGAGAAAAAAGCAACAACTTTGCTTTTAGTCTCACAGCCAAATAAGGATGAATCCCACTTAGAATCTTTGCATTCTTATCTAAAATGTTGAATTCATAAGCTAATACAACACCGTCAAAATTCTCATTGAACCTGAAATAGACACCAGAAACAAGTTAATAACATGAATACATTAGCATTAGCACTAGCACTACCCAACTATAACCTGATAATAATCATTATAGCAGAGTATGATTCAGGAAACTAATCTGACAATGAGACCAACAAAATTCGCTGCAAACTCCACAACTCCCTAACTATTTTCCCTTGTTTTCTCTGAAGCCAAACAGGAGCTAATTAGGCAAAGTGAAATCAATCAAGGGAAAACAAGACAGAAAGCGGCACATATAACAGCTTATATAATTTTTCTAAAAGTTGCAGAGTTCAAAGTGATCGCGTAATCAACAGTAAACGTAAAATTACAACAAAATTAATAACCCTATGCCGTCTATGTATGAATCGCAAGTTTTATATCATAATTAAAAAACGAAAACCAAAAACAAAAATAAGAACTGAAGCAGAAGCAGAAGCAGAAGGAATGGGGAAGAGAAATAATACTTGAAAAGCAAGGAACTGAGCTCGCGAAGAATGGCTTCGTAAAACTTGTTACTCTTGGAAGGGTGTAGGTAAACCACCATGTTCGAATCTGAAACTTTCAGACCCTCCATTGCTCCTTCCCTCCCCTACCACCAAAACCCACCACCTCTGGAGCTTTTCTTCCAGCAAAACCCTCTGAAAACCCTAGCCAGGATATTAGTCCTTATTTTATTTAGGAGGTGGCTTTTCGGCCTTACCCTTGGGCCTGCTTATCTCTACTGGACTGCCTCTCAGTCATTGGTGGGCTTAGAGGTTCTAAAAAAGTTAATGGGCCACACATTCTATGAAGGGATTTGAACACATATACCTGTGCTTTCAAAAATAAATACCAAAAATACGACCTTCCGAAAATAATTATCTTTCTATGCGACATTTAGTGACATCTTTCTAAATATTTTAGTTATTGAAAACCGAGAAAATTAGTTTCTGGTCTCTAAATAATAAACCAAATTAGATTCAAATAACATTTTTCTCTAGAAACCTTTGTTTTTTGATTTCCAGTAATCAAATCAATTTCATTGAGATTTGATTATTGGTTATAAGAAACTAAATTGATTTCCAATAACTAAATTAGTTTTCAGTAATTATATTAATTTCTCAATTTCAAATAAAAAAATATTTTAAAAAATATCCCTAAATGTCATATAGAAGAATAATAGGATAATTAGGCTATTACCGATAAAAATATATATAAAAAAAATTACAAATATACGGTGGAAAGAAATATCAAGTTTTCATGCTGCATGTATTTGGTATATTTGAAAAGGCAAGTCGAAAAGTATGGTGGCAGACTTGTAATTAAAAGATTCTTTTATAATTGACTTATATTTTCTACAAAGTCCAAAACTGTACTTAAAAATTAGTTGGTCTAGTTGCTTCTAAGATCTATTCTCCATTTCATTTCATGGGTTGGAATGTCACCAGCCGATTTTCATTTTTCTTCCTTCTTTAATTTTTTTTTTCTTTTTTTTCCTTTTAAATTTTTTTTCCTCTCTTAAGGATAATGTGCCATAATTTTTTTCCTTTTTCTTATTTTTTATTTTTTTATTATTATTTTTCTTTCCAAAATATTTTTCTTTTTTACTTTATTATTTTACTAGTTACCAATAACAATAATTTAAAGGACTTGTTACTAATTACTAATTTTTAGTTTGTAAATTGACTAATTATTGATAATCAATAATTAATCTTGTAATTGGTAACAAATAACTATTCTTGTAATTGATAACTCGTAATCAAATTATTAATTTATAAACGATAACCAAATTAGTTGATGATAAATTAGAAACTATTAACTATAATGAATCAGTAATAAAAAAATACAAGTAACTAGAGAATAGATACTATTAACCACTAAAAATTATAATTACCAGTTACTTGGAAACTGCTTATTAGTTACTAGTTACTTGGTTATTGCTCACCGGTTACCAACAACCAATTTGATTACTAGTTACTAATTATAAAAATAGTTATTACTTGACAATCATAAAGTTAGTTATCGGT
>JXTB01000048.1:499661-574104 GCA_002914805.1 Parasponia andersonii
TCATGTAACTAGCAATTAATTTAGAAACCAATGACCAAATTTGTCACTGGTACTAGTAAGTAGTAGTAAATTACACTAGTCTTATAACTGATAATATATTAATTTAGAAACTAGTAACCAAATTGATTATCAATAATATGGTAACTGGTAACCAATAATTAATTTGATCAATAGTAATAAAATTGATAACCGATAACCAGAGAAACTAGTAAGTATAATCAGATTAGTTACTAATTACTAATTTGGAATCGAGTAACCAGATTAGTTATCAATGACCAATTTAGATAATAATAATCACCTATCAGTAAACATATTGGTAATAATAACTAGATCAGTTACTAATAACTAATAACTAATAACCGATAATTAAAATTTGGTAACCCGTTTAGAATTTGGTCACCAATCCTAAAGCTAGTAACTAGATTAGTAACTAGAAGGTAAATTGATTACTGGCTACCAGTAAAGATAACCGATAATAAATAATCAGTTACATAATTGGTAACTAATATTGTAACTAGCATCCAGAGCTGTAACAAGTGACCAATGTATTATAACTGGTAACTAGTAACTAATAACTAATAATTAATCCTATAATCGGTTTGAAATTTGGTCACAAATCCTAAAACTAGTAACTAGAAGGTAAATTAGTTATTGGTTACCAGTAACTGTTAATCGATAACAAATAACTAGTATCTAATTTTGAAATAGGCCACCAGTCTTAAATCAATAATAAAATTGGTAATGAGTAATTAACAATTAACCTAATTTGATGTTGATTGTCACTAATTAATCTAATTACTAGTTTTTTTTTAATTAGTCATTAATATTATAAATGGTAACCAGAGTAGTTACTAATAAATTGTTAACATATTGGTAATGAAATTTAGCAAAATTTTTAATATTAAAAAAAAAAGAACAAATTAGTAAAAGGAGAAAAATAATCTAGAAAAAAAAAGAGAAAAAAAATTTTTTAAAAAAAAAAAAAAAAAAAAAAAAAGGGAAATACACAATGGAAGAAGAAGAGAAAAAAGGGAATCAAGCAACAAAAAAGGAAAAAAAAAAAAAAAAAAAAAAAAATAGAGGAAATGGTAAAAAGTAGTCCCGGCGTTCGAGTGGTCATCAAGTTAGGAACCATCCACTACACCAACAAAAACTTTGGAAGTTATACCATATTTTACTTTTAAACAATTTTTTTAAAGAATGGCTTTATTTACAGTTCTGCCACCGGACTTTTGCTTCCTTAACTTTTGCGAAAATACCAATCAGATGCCGTATGAAAATAATAATATTTCACTGTACCGTACGTGTGTACTTATTTTTATTTTTAATGGTATTGCCCAATAAAACCCAAGAATAATTTTATTGGGAGAACCGTACGGTTTAACAACCCTTTAAGTATAGCCGTATAGCCATATAGGCCTTTAGGATAAAGGCCCGTTTCTCATTCAAACTCCGATACACACACGCAAAAAAAAAGATTTGAAGTGAAGGACCAGTCGTTATGCTTTAATAAATAATAATTAATTCCGATGGTTATTTTTTTTTTATAAGGGAAAAAAATGTTAGCCAAAAATGTGGCATAATCTGCGGCTATAAAAGCCTTTTAGTTTGTTGGACGCTGTTGCAGTAGAGTTCAATCGAATTTTATATTTTTATAGGATTTGCAAACAAAATACTATGATCCATGACTATAAATTCTTCAAACTTTAAATTATTTACAAAGCATACCAAATTTTGATTTGAAGTAGTTACCAACTTATTAATTATTTTTGCTGCCCATATGATATTATTATTATTATTTTTTAAGGTTAAATATATATAAACATGTCTTGATACAAACATTTTTAAGAAAATGGAAAAAGAAAACTCGTAGGTTGAGTTTATAGCTGACTTTGCCAGCTGTGTAATTATCATATTAGGATATAGCGGCTAAGTGATTATGGCTATATTCTAAGTTTCTATCTAGTTACGAACTTAATAGTTTAGATATTTACCGACGACAATAAATTCTAGAATATAATTGCATAATGTGGGTGTGCGGCGATATAAATTGTAATGCTAAGGATCATCCCGCTTTATTTACACTTTATATATCACTTTTATATATGGAATGCAATTCACAAATTGTTTGTTAATAAATCATTTGCCATATGAATTGGTATTAAAAAGGTGGGCTTATGGTATGAATCCAACCTTGAGAAGACACCGTATTTTTCTAGATGCAACATACAAGAATGAATGAAACGCCGCAGGAATATGTTAAGAGATCGGCTTTACGGAAGCGATAACACACAGCTAAAATATGAGTTGAGAACATTTAGATAAAACGAAAAATAAGACACACAAAAGAATTAACGTGGTTCATCCAATTTAAGCTACGTCCACGGATAAGGCTGTGAAGAATTTCACTATGAAAAGGAGATTACAACTCACTTCTCTCTAAATACAAGGAGAGAACAAATGAACCTCTTTCTCTCTTGAAATAGGAGAAAACGCTATCTCTAAACAATTTAGGAGAAAACAAGTAGGATACTAAGAGCAATTCCTAGACTTGAATTCTCTCTTAAAAAGGAAGAGAATTTAGAATGAGATGCAAAACAAGTGATGAAGTCCTCTATATTTATAGAACTTGAAAGGTGGTGTGAACACCATCTTTTACTATTGCTATTACGGCTACTCTTTTCATTATTGCTATTGCGGCTGCCCTTTTTTATATTCCTATTGCGGCTGCCATTTTAACTATTCCTATTGCGGCTTTTACTATTCCTATTGCGGTTGCCTTTCCATTGTTCCTATTGCGGCTGGCTGGTGAGCTGCAATTGTTGATTTGTTCAACATTCTCCCACTTGAAGACTTGATTTTAATCATGTCTTCACACTTGATAAATCTCTCTTTTCTTCCATTGTTAATTCTTCATGCTGCTTATATTTCTGCTAGGCCATATAAAGATCTACACCATTGGAACTTGTCAGTGTTGAATGGTTTGATTAAAACATCTACTAGGTTTTCCTTTGTGTGAATCTTCTTCACGTCCACACTTCCATCTTCTACTACTTCTCGAACAAAGTGATATTGAACGCCAATGTGCTTTGTCCTGGAATAAAAAGCTAGATTCCTTGCAATGTGTTAGACACTCTGACTGTCACAAAATAAAGGAATCTTTTATTGTTTGTGCCCGAGCTCCTCCAATAACCTTTGAATCCAAATAGCCTCTTTGTAAGCATGTGCAGCTAGCATGTATTCTGCTTCTGTTGTAGATAAAGCCACAACAGTTTACAGTTTCGAAACCTAGCTTACAGCTCTTTTTGTAAGAGTAAACATATAGCCTGTAGTAGACTTTCATTTGTCAAGATCACCCGTAAAATCTGAATCAACATATCCTCATATAGTAAATTCTGATCATCCGTAATATAATGCAGCATCTGAGGTTCCTTTGATGTATCTCAGAATTCTGTTCACAGCATTCCAATGCTCTCCACTAGGATTCGCCATATATCGACTAACCGCTCTCACTGCTTGTGCAATGTCTGGTCTTGTACATATCATAGTGAACATTAGGCTTCCCACTGCTGATGCATACGGTACTCGAGACATCTCCATCTTCTCTGCTTCATTGCTAGGACACATCCCAGAGGATAATTTGAAGTTAACAGAAAGTGGGCTAGAAATCGACTTACAATCTTGCATATTGAAGTGGCACAAGATTTTCTTTAAATAATTCTTCTGAGAAAGCCGAATCTTTCTGTTACTTCTGTCTCGGTGAATTTGCATCCCTCGAATCTTGTTTGCTGGTCCCAAGTCCTTCATATCAAATTCCCTAGCTAACTGTGCCTTCAATTCTTGGATTCTGTCCACGTACAACAATAAGATAATGAAGTCACTATCTTCATCAAACCTCCTTAAGTATGTGCAGTGGTCTGAACTGAGTTTGTTGTACCCAAGGTTTATGATGAAGGAATCAAATCTCTTATACCAATACCTCGGCGCCTGTTTGAGACCGTATAGAGATTTATTCAACCTGCAAACCAAGTTCTTGTTGCCTGTTTCAGCAAAACCTTCTGGTTGGAGCATATAAATCTCTTCTTTAAGTTCTCTATAAAGAAAAACAGTTTTCACATCTAATTGCTCTAGATGTAGGTCAAATGTAGCACACATCGCTAGAACCACTCTAACTGTTGTCAGTTGAACTACAGGTGAAAATATCTCATTGAAGTCAATACCTTCTTTCTGAGCATATCCTTTTACCACCAATCTCGCATGATACCGCTCCACTTGATCATTGCTATNTTCACCCAATTTAGGCTACGTCCACGGATAAGGCTGTGAAGAATTTCACTATGAAAAGGAGATTACAACTCACTTCTCTCTAAATACAAGGAGAGAACAAATGAACCTCTTTCTCTCTTGAAATAGGAGAAAACGCTATCTCTAAACAATTTAGGAGAAAACAAGTAGGATACTAAGAGCAATTCCTAGACTTGAATTCTCTCTTAAAAAGGAAGAGAATTTAGAATGAGATGCAAAACAAGTGATGAAGTCCTCTATATTTATAGAACTTGAAAGGTGGTGTGAACACCATCTTTTACTATTGCTATTACGGCTACTCTTTTCATTATTGCTATTGCGGCTGCCCTTTTTTATATTCCTATTGCGGCTGCCATTTTAACTATTCCTATTGCGGCTTTTACTATTCCTATTGCGGTTGCCTTTCCATTGTTCCTATTGCGGCTGGCTGGTGAGCTGCAATTGTTGATTTGTTCAACATTCTCCCACTTGAAGACTTGATTTTAATCATGTCTTCACACTTGATAAATCTCTCTTTTCTTCCATTGTTAATTCTTCATGCTGCTTATATTTCTGCTAGGCCATATAAAGATCTACACCATTGGAACTTGTCAGTGTTGAATGGTTTGATTAAAACATCTACTAGGTTTTCCTTTGTGTGAATCTTCTTCACGTCCACACTTCCATCTTCTACTACTTCTCGAACAAAGTGATATTGAACGCCAATGTGCTTTGTCCTGGAATAAAAAGCTAGATTCCTTGCAATGTGTTAGACACTCTGACTGTCACAAAATAAAGGAATCTTTTATTGTTTGTGCCCGAGCTCCTCCAATAACCTTTGAATCCAAATAGCCTCTTTGTAAGCATGTGCAGCTAGCATGTATTCTGCTTCTGTTGTAGATAAAGCCACAACAGTTTACAGTTTCGAAACCTAGCTTACAGCTCTTTTTGTAAGAGTAAACATATAGCCTGTAGTAGACTTTCATTTGTCAAGATCACCCGTAAAATCTGAATCAACATATCCTCATATAGTAAATTCTGATCATCCGTAATATAATGCAGCATCTGAGGTTCCTTTGATGTATCTCAGAATTCTGTTCACAGCATTCCAATGCTCTCCACTAGGATTCGCCATATATCGACTAACCGCTCTCACTGCTTGTGCAATGTCTGGTCTTGTACATATCATAGTGAACATTAGGCTTCCCACTGCTGATGCATACGGTACTCGAGACATCTCCATCTTCTCTGCTTCATTGCTAGGACACATCCCAGAGGATAATTTGAAGTTAACAGAAAGTGGGCTAGAAATCGACTTACAATCTTGCATATTGAAGTGGCACAAGATTTTCTTTAAATAATTCTTCTGAGAAAGCCGAATCTTTCTGTTACTTCTGTCTCGGTGAATTTGCATCCCTCGAATCTTGTTTGCTGGTCCCAAGTCCTTCATATCAAATTCCCTAGCTAACTGTGCCTTCAATTCTTGGATTCTGTCCACGTACAACAATAAGATAATGAAGTCACTATCTTCATCAAACCTCCTTAAGTATGTGCAGTGGTCTGAACTGAGTTTGTTGTACCCAAGGTTTATGATGAAGGAATCAAATCTCTTATACCAATACCTCGGCGCCTGTTTGAGACCGTATAGAGATTTATTCAACCTGCAAACCAAGTTCTTGTTGCCTGTTTCAGCAAAACCTTCTGGTTGGAGCATATAAATCTCTTCTTTAAGTTCTCTATAAAGAAAAACAGTTTTCACATCTAATTGCTCTAGATGTAGGTCAAATGTAGCACACATCGCTAGAACCACTCTAACTGTTGTCAGTTGAACTACAGGTGAAAATATCTCATTGAAGTCAATACCTTCTTTCTGAGCATATCCTTTTACCACCAATCTCGCATGATACCGCTCCACTTGATCATTGCTATCATGCTTAATCTTGTAGACCCATTTGTTGTCAATAGCCTTCCTTCTTTGTGGTAGCGAAACAAGATCCCATGTCTTGTTCTTGTAAAGGGTTTCAATCTCTTCTTGCATTGCTATCTTCCATAGGAATACATCCGGGCTTTTGGTAGCCTCATGGAAAGTTGATGGCTCTCCATCCTCGGTTAAAAGACAGTATGCAATATTGCTATCAGTGATATAATCCGAGTGTCATGCCGGTGTTCTTCTCTCACGAGTTGACCGACGAATTTCAGAAGCCTCTTCCTCGACTGATTCTTCTACTTCGTACTCTGGTGCTACTTCAGAAGAATCTGAATCTTCAGTATTCTTTTCTACCTAAACTGTAGTAGTTTCTGGTCTTCTATCGTCTCTCTTCTCTTGCAGTTTATTCTCTGCAAATATCACACCTTTGCTGATGACAACCTTATGGGTAGTGGGATCCCATAAGTGATATCCCTTGACTCCATCAGCATATCCCAAGAGTACACACCTTCTGGACTTTAAATCCAGTTTTGTGATTTCTTGAGCATTGTACATCACGTACATAGGACATCCAAACATATGTAAGCGAGAATAATTAGCTGGCTTACCAGTCCACATCTCCATCGGTGTCTTCAGATCAATCGTTGTTGATAGAGATCGATTAATCATATAACAGGCGGTTTTGCCTGCTTCTGCCCAGAATGTTTTGGGTAGACCTGTAGCTTTCAACATTGCACTTGTTCTTTCCAACAAGGTTCTGTTTATCCGCTCTGCCACTCTATTTTGTTGAGGAGTATACGCCACTGTGAACTGCCTCTTGATACCTTCTTGTTGATAGAAGTTATCAAATTCAACGCTTGTATATTCTCCTCTATTGTCCATCCTTAAACACTTGAATCTTTTCTCCAGATTTAAGCTCTATCCATGCCTTTAATATTTTGAAGACTGAAAACACATCTGTCTTCCTCTTGATAGGATACACCCAACATCTCCTGGAGTGATCATCAATAAAAGATACAAGTATCTAGCTCCTCCTAGGGACATTATTGGTGCTTGCCAAATATCAGAGTGAACCAAGTCTAGAACTTTTTTACTTCTAGGTCAAACGTAGCATGTATAGGTCAAATGTAGGACATATCACCAGAACCGCTCTAACTATTGTCAGTCGAACTACAGGTGAAAATATCTCATTGAAGTCAATACCTTCTTTCTGAGCATATTCTTTTATCACTAATCTCGCATGATACCACTCCACTTGATCATTGTTATCACGCTTGATCTTGTAGACTCATTTATTGCCAATAGCCTTTCTTCTTTGTGGTAGCGAAACAAGATCCCATGTTTTGTTCTTATGAATGGCTTCAATTTCTTCTTGCATTGATGTCATCCATAGGGATACATCCGGGCTCTTAGTAGCCTCATGGAAAGTTGTTAGCTCCCCATCCTCTGTTAGAAGAGAGTATGCAATATTGCTCTCAGTGATATAATCCGAGTGCCATGCCGGTGTTCTTCTCTCACGAGTTGACCGACGAATTTCAGAAGCCTCTTCCTTGACTGGTTCTTCTACTTCGTGCTCTGGTGCTACTTTAGAAGAATCTGAATCTTCAGTATTCTTTTCTATTTGAATTGTAGTAGTTTCTGGTCTGCTATCGTCTCCTTTCTCTTGTAGTTTATTCTCTGTAAATATCACATTTCTGCTGATGACAACCTTATGGGCAGCGAGATCCTATAAGCGATATCTCTTGACTCCATCAGCATATCCCAAGAGTACACACCTTCTGGACTTTGAATCCAGTTTTGTGATTTCTTGAGCATTGTACATCACGTACACAGGACATCCAAACATATGTAAGCAAGAATAATCAGTTGGCATACTAGTCCACATCTCCATCGGTGTCTTTAGATCAATCGCTGTTGATGGAAATTGATTGATCACATAACAGGCGGTTTTGACTACTTCTGCCTAAAATGTCTTGGGTAGACCTGCAGCTTTCAACATTGCTCTTGTTCTTTCCAACAAGGTTCTGTTCATCCGCTCTGCCACTCTATTTTGTTGAGAAGTGTACGCCACTGTGAACTGCCTCTTAATACTTTCTTGTTGACAGAAGTTATCAAATTCATCGCTTGTATATTCTCCTCCATTGTCCGTCCTTAGACACTTGATCTTTTCTCCAGAATCAAGCTCTATCAGTGCTTTGAATATTTTGAAGATTGAAAATACATCTGCCTTCCTCTTGATAGGATACACCTAACATCTCCTGGAGTGATCATCAATAAAAGATACAAAGTATCTAGCTCCTCATAGGGACATTACCGGTGCTTGCCAAACATCAGAGTGAACCAAGTCTAGAACTTTTTTACTTTTAGAACTGGATGTGCTAAACTTTAATCTATGTTGCTTGCTTGTGACACAATGCTCACAAAAGAGTAAAGATACATTTGTGAGACCAGGAAACAACCTTCGTTCAGAGAGAATCTTCAAGCCTCGTTCCAACATATGGCCAAGCTTACGATGCCACTCATCGTTGATTCTTCTCCGGAATTTGTTGAAGCAACTGATGCCTCTGTCTTTGCTTCCATCAGTGTATCTCCTTTAAGCATGTATAGATTCACTGTGATTTTCTCCACCTTCATTACTATAAGTGCGCCCTTCATAATTTTTATTATCCCATTCTCGATACGAGTTTTGCAACCAAGGTTATCTAATTGTCCAAAAGACAACAGATTTTTCTTCAGGCCCTTCACATGTCGCACCTTTTGAATAGTATGAATAGTGCCATCGTACATCTTTATCTTGATAGTACCAATCCCAGCGATCTCTAAGACATGATCATTATCCATGAATACAGATCCTCCAGAGATAGGTTCATATGTGTGAAATCATTCTCTGTGAGAAGTCATGTGTCATATTACTCCTGAATCCACTAACCAAACATCAGTGAGCTACTGTCTGTCCTTAGAAATTGTTGTTGCTTCACTATACAGGATTTCTCCATCATATGAAGTATTTGCAACATTCCCTTGAGTATTTGAAGACTCAGGGTCTTTCCCTCTGGAATCTCCATTCTTCTTGAGTTGCCAACACTCCCTTTTGACGTGTCATTTCTTGCCACAGTGATAACACTTGACATTCTTCTTACTTCTTGACTTTGATCTATCATGACTCTGACTCCCACTGGGGCCACATTCCGTTGATCTCCCTCTCATTGTCAAATCCTCTACTTGCTGTGAACTTGCTAATCTGTCTTCCTTATTCTTACACTGATTGAGAACAACAGCTGTAAGATCGTTGAAAACTAGAGTTGTAGTATTGCTAGTCATATTTATGATGAGTTGATCATACGAATCAGGTAGACTCTGAAGTAAGATTTATGCACGTTCATTATCCTCTATTTTATGCTCCAATATTGTGAGCTGTGAGAATAGAGTGTTAAGGGTGTTAATGTGATCGGTCACCGTTGTTAATTCCGCCATCCGAAGGGTATAAAGCCTTCTCTTCAAGAAAATTTTGTTGTGAAGCGACTTGGTCTGATACAACTTTGTCAGTATATCCCATATCTCATTGGCTGACTTCTTCTCCTTAATGCTCGACAGGACTCCATCTACTAATGCTAGATGTAAGTTAGCGACAACATTGATATCCATCTCGTCCCACCTTTTATCATCAGTAATCTCAGCAGGCTATTCCCCAATTGCTGCTAGGCAATTATCTTTTCTCAAGATTGCCTTTATCTTCATTTTGCGCAAAGAGAAATTGCTCCCATTAAACTTCTCAATATCGAATTTTGCCGCCATTTTTGTTCACCACAATTTGTTCAGTTACCATCGTTTCACTGTGTGTGAACAGTATCGTATACATGAATGGTACCATATACATGAACAATACCGTATACGTGAATAGTCGTATATGTGAACAGTACTCCAGCCAATGGCTCTGATAGCACTATTAGGAGATCGACTTTACGGAAGCGATAACACACTGCTAAAATACGAGTTGAGAAAATTCGGGTAAAATGAAAAAAATAAGGCACACAAAAGAATTAACGTGGTTCACCCAATTTAGGCTACGTCCACAGATAAGGCTATGAAGAATTTCACTATGAAAAGGAGATTACAACTCACTTCTCTCTAAATACAAGGAGAGAACAAATGAACCTCTCTCTCTCTTGAAATAGGAGAAAACACTTTCTCTAAACAATTTAGGAGAAAATAAGTGGGACACTAAGAGGAATTCCTAGGCTTGAATTATCTCTTTGAAAGGAAGAGGATTTAGAATGGGATGCAAAATAAGTGATGAAGCCCTCCGTATTTATAGAACTTGAAAGGTGGTGTGAACACCATCTTTTTCTATTCATATTACGGCTGCTCTTTTCACTATTGCTATTGCGGCTGCCCTTTTTACTATTCCTATTGTGGCTGGCTTTTTTCACTTTTCCTATTGTGGTTGGTTGGTGAGCTGCAATTGTTGATTTGTTCAACATGTTTGTAACTCATTTGCCTTCTACTGCTCCACTCAATCCTTACCTGTAGTTCCAGCTCGCTGGGAATCGCCCCCAGCTCCCTAGATCAAGATCAACATTGATGCTGCTGTTCAGGCAGAGGAGTCTGTTGGAGCTGTTTTAGCTCGAGATCACCAGGGCATTATCTTGGCCATTAAAACGACGCTCCTTAGCTTTCCTGACCCGATAACAGCTGAGGCCTTGGCTATACTCCTTGGTTTAGAAGTAGCTCGAACTCATTCTTGGCCTTCTGTGGTGGTAGAATCAGGTTGCCTGAAACTGGTGAATAGTTGGAACGGTGGTTCTGAAGTCCTATGGCAAGCTACTCACGTGTTCAAACAAATACGTGACTTGATGACTTCATTTTCTCAAGTTGTTATTACCTTTGTTTTTATGGAATATAATTACTTTGCCCATAATCTGGCTTTATTGGCATATGTTTGTAGTTCTTTTGATACTCTAAATCCTTCTAAAGTACCTACGGTTGTTTGCCAGGATCACTTCCAATGGGATTAGCTCGTTCTCTATTTTGTAAGCCTTTAGGCTTTGTTTTGTTTCAATTAACGCGTCTTTTATCAAAAAAAAAAAAAAAGAATTTCCACTGTTTGCATTTATTTTTTCTTTTCTTTTTTTCCCCTCAAAACAAATCAAGAAATAACAAACTAAAACCTGTTATGAAATATTTACTATTTTTATGTCCGTTAATTTATTTCAATAATTATTTCTTTTACATGATGTGTAAACCATTGAAAGTTAAGTAAAAAATTTTAATTAGTGTGTTAAGTATTCTTGGATAGATGTGTATGGCTGAGATTGATTGTATTAGTCTATAAATAGGCTTTTAAATTTCACTTGAAAGATGAATAAAAGAAAAGAAATAAGAGAAGTATGAAAGAAAGAAAATAAGGGATTTTCTCACATCATTTTTTTTTTTTTAGAATTAGTAATTTTAAGCTTTTATATTATATACTTTTAATATTATTTATAACACCTTATCAGCACGAACTTCTAGCCGTTATAATCTCACTAAAGTAAAATTTTATTAGTTACTATATTGCATTATTAATATCCCTTTAGTTTAATGAAGATCTATCATAAGCAATTTAATATATGTACATATATTGTATACTATAAAAGTGTATTTGCATATATTTTATTTCTTTCTAATTTTAGTACCCGCAAATTTCTTTCTAATAATTTGAAATTTTAATGTTCTAATACTACATTAAATTACTTCTTTATATGATGTTATTTGAAATACTAATTATCGTCATTTTTCTTACTATAAATTATTATTGTGGCAATATTTATGTACTTACAATTAATCTATTAACTTTAAGATTTTCATATCTACATGTTTGATTATAGACCTCTATAATATACATATTTATAATTATGTTTTTGAATATTATTAATTCAACATATTAGGTAATCGTACTTTATTTTTCTTTGACCATGTGTTGATGAAGTTATGAGTTTCTTATTCATAACTATATAATATTTTGTAATATAATAGTTTTCACAATGACAAACCTCATAAAACTTGAATTCGTTGCCCTTGAAATTTCGGGAAAAAATTATTTGGTATAGACACTTGATGCTGAAATCCACCTTGATACCATGAATCTTAGAAATACAATTAAAGGAGGAAATGATGCATCCACTCAGGATCGTGCAAAAGCCATAATCTTCCTTCGGCATCATTTGCACAAGGGATTGAAAACTGAATATTTAACTCTAAATGACTCATTTGTGTTATGGCAAAATTTAAAAGGAATGTATGACCACCAGAAAACTATGATACTCCCTAAAGCTCGTTATGATTGGATGCACCTACATCTGTAGGATTTTAAAATAGGTTACTGACGAAGATATGTTAGAAAAAATATACTCCATTTTCCATGCATTGAATATTGTCTTGCAGCAATAATATTGTGAGCATGGTATTAAAAAATATTCTGCATTGATTTCATATTTATTGGTTACTGAACAAAATAATGAGCTATTAGTAAAAAATCATGAAATTCGCCCGACTAGTTCGACAATATTTTCTGAAGTAAATGATGTATCAACTACTAATTTTGGCTATAAATATAGTCATAGTCGGGGCCAAGGTCGTGGTCGTGGCAGGGGTCGTGGTCAAAATTTTTCTTGGCATCATGATGGTCCCAATAATTTTTCAAATTTCAAAAAAACCGCATCTCACTAGAAGCAAGGAAATAATAAAGAGATGCAAGAAAATGGAAAAGGTTCACAGTATAAACTATCTAAAAATCATGAGAATCTTTGCTAGAGATATGGTATGAGAAGATATTGGTCACATGCCTGTCATATACTCAAATACCTTATTGATTTTTATCAAGCATCACTGAAGGAAAAAAGAAAAAACATAGAGACAAATTTTGTTGAACAAAATGATCTTATAGATTTTGCCCATTTGGATATTTCGGACTTTTTTGAAAATCTTATTATCTAAGTTTATTGTGTGTTAGATTATGTAATTCTTATGTGCTACTTTCAATCCATGTTTATATAATGTATTACTTTTCTTAAGTTATGTATTTACAACACCTTTTATCTAATAATTATAGTTCTTTTGCTTTAATTTGTGAAGAAATGTAGATTTCACTAATATTAGTTTGAAGACCAATGGTGAAGATATTTATTTGGTAGATAGTGTGACAACACACACAATCTTTAAAGATAAAAAGTACTTTATAAAATTGTCATTATCAAAAGTAAATATGAATATAATTTCAAGTATTGCAAAAATAATTGAAGGCTCTGGAAGAGCTACAATAATACTACCTAAAGGGACAAAATTAATTATAAAAGATGCTTTATTCTCTAGCAAATCTGGAAGAAATTTGTTAAGTTTCAAAGATATACGTTGCAATGGGTATAATATTGAGACTATAAATAAAAACAATATAGAGTGTCTTTATATTACTTCTGTTATCTCATGATAAAAAAAATAGAAGAATTATGTGCCTTTTCCTCTGGGTTGTATTACGTATTTACAAGTACGATTGAATCACATAATGTGATGACCAAAAAGGATTATGATCCTAAAGTTTTCTCTGATGCAAATGTAGCTGCTCAACCACACGTGCAAGAGGAGGAGCATTCATGTGGGCTTGAAGGGACTCAAGGGCAGCATTCACGTGATCCATTAAACTTGTCAAGTGGGCCAATCACAAGACTTAGAGCCAAGAGATTCAAAGAGGCATTAAATGGGCTGATTTAACACATTGGTGATATGGCTAACGCATGGAGGCCTGATATAAGCCCAAATCAGATCCAAAGGAGCCTAATCACTATGATTAAGGTTCTAGAAGAGTCCAATTGAAGCTAAACACTTCTCTTCACATTTTTCTAAGTCTTTTGTATTTTTTGGAAACTTCTTTAATTCATATTTAGTTATTTCGGATTTAAATTGAGGAGAGGGTTGCCACATGTCAAAATAACATTAGTTTATCTTAAATTAGGGTTAAATTTGACTCCTATATAAAGGAGAAAGCCTTGTACATTTTTGGGCTTAGTGATCAATAGTACTGCGAGTTATTCGTGTTTTTTCTTTATTCTTGAGAAGATTCCTGAACTTATCAAGTTAAGTCTTGTGGTGTTCAAAACAACCAGACTTATCCCATTGATTCTTGAGTGGTTCTTGAGAATTATTGGTGCGGCGTCTTTAATCTTTCGTAGTTCTTGATTTGTATCTTGCTAGGTTACGGGTCAAGACTCAACAATCTTGCGACTTGATAATCCTAGGATTCGAATTCCATAGTAGGTGCTGAGTTTCATCATAATTGTTGGCGGGGTTCATATCATTCTCTCTTTGGCATGACCGTCTAGGTCGTCCTGGGTCAATTATGATGTGAAAAATTATTGAAAACTCACACGGACATCCATTAAAGAACCAGAAGATTATTTTATCCAATGAATTTTTTTATAGGGCTTGTTCTTAAGGAAAATTAATTATTAGGCCATTTTCAATGAAATTTGCATTTGAGTCTCCTACCTTCCTAGAAAGAATTCACAGAGATATATGTAGGCCTATTCATCTAGCATGTGGACTATTTAGATACTTTATAGTGTTGATAGATGCTTCAACACTTTGGTTACATGTTTATTTATTATTTACTCGCAATATTGCATTCGTGAGACTTCTTGCTCAATTAATTTGTTTAAGAGCATAATTTTCAGACTATACAATAAAGACTATTTTTCTTGATAATGTTGTTGAGTTTATATCTCAAGCGTTTAATGATTATTGTATATTAATTGGAATTAATGTTTAGTACCCTATTACCCACACACATACACAAAATGGTTTAGCTGAATCATTTATTAAACGCATTCAATTAGTTGCTAAACCTTTATTAATGAGAACAAAGTTACCTGTTTCTGCTTGGGGGCTTGTTGTATTATACTTTGCTGCCTTATTTGTATTAGACCCACAGGCTATCAAAAATACTTCCCACTACAACTTACTTTTGGTCAAGAACCAAATATTTCCCATATGCAAGTTTTTAGTTGTGTAGTATATGTACCAATCGCTCCATCACAATGTACCAAGATGGGCTCTTAAAGAAGGTTGGAAATTTATATTGGTTTTGAGTCTCCTTCTATCATCAAATATCTTGAACTTCTAACCAGTGATATTTTCAAGGTATGATTTGTTGATTGTCAATTTGATGAAACTATATTCCCACTATTAGAGAGAGAAAAACAAAAGTTGGAAAAACAATTTGAAATTTCTTAGAATGCATCATCATTATCTTATTTTGATCCTCACACTAATAAATGAGAACTAAAAGTTCAGAAAATTATACATTTGCAAAATATTACAAATCAATTACCTGATACATTCACCGATACAAAGAGAGTGACTAGATCTCATATACCATATGTAAATGCTCTAGTTAAGATTGATATTTCTATAGGACAATCTTTAGGAATAATTGCATGTGAGTCTAAGACACGTATGAAGCGTGGTAGACCAATTGACTCTAAAGATAAAATCTCTAGGAAGAAAAGAGGATATATTACAAAAATTGGCCATCCTGAAAATGACAGTATTCCTGATGAAGTAAATGCATTGCCAAAACAAGCAGTTGACATAATTAAACAAATAACTCCAGAAGAGATTCAGGTACCTAATGATATTGAAAATAGGGAGAACTCAATAAGTTATGTCAACTCAGGAAAAGAATGGAATCACGATAAAACTGTTGTTAACAATATATTTGCATATGTAGTAGCTACTGATATAACAAATGAAAATGAGGATCTTGAATCAAAATTCATCGAAGAATGTCGACGTAGAAATGATTGGCCAAAATGAAAAGAAACAATCCAAGAATAACTAAAATCTCTTGCGAAAAGAGAAGTATTTGGACATATTGTCCAAACACCTAAAGGTGTGAATTCAGTAGGGTACAAAAAGGTCTTTGTACGAAAACGTAATGAGAAAAATGAGATCGCGAGATACAAAGCACAACTTGCGGCACAAGGTTTCTCACAAAGACCATGAATAGATTTTGAGGAAACATATTCTCCTGTGGTGGATGTAATAATATTACGATACTTAATTAGTCTAGCCGCCTCTGAAGGACTTGAAATACGTCTGATGGATGTTTTAATAGCATATTTATATGGATCACTCGATAGTAATATTTATATGAAAATTCCTGATGGATTTAAAGTGCCTAAAATGCTTAATACAATACTACGGGAAATGTGTTCAATAAAATTATAAAGATTAAAGCATTCTGGACACATATGGTGCAATTGTCTAAGTGAATATCTTTTAAATAAAGGATATATGAATAATCTTATTTGTCCACGCGTCTTTATTAAGAGCTCAACAATTGGATTTGCTATCATTGCAGTATATGTTGATGATTTGAATATTATCAGGACTTCTGAAGAGATTAATGAGGCAATAGAGTATTTAAAGAGAGGATTTGAAACGAAAGATCTTGGAAAAATAAAATTTTGTCTTGGCCTTCAGATCGAGCATTTACCAAATGGTATACTTGTACATCAGTCATCTTATACCAAAAAAGTCCTTAAAAGATTTTATATGGATAAAGCTCATCCATTGAGTACCCCAATGGTTGTTAGAACGTTTGATGTAAATAAGGATCTTTTTCGTCCTTGAGAAGATAACGAAGAAATTCTTGGTCTTGAAGTATCATATCTAAGTACAATTAGAGCTCTTATGTATCTTACTAATTATACTCGGTCTGATATATCTTTTTTTGTTAATTTACTAGCAAGATATAGTTCCGCTCTAACTCAAAGACATTGGAAAGGAGTTAAATAAATATTTCGTTATCTCCGTAGAATGACTAGCATGGGTTTATTTTATTCTAATAAATCCAAATCACAATTAACTAGTTTTGTAGATGCAGGATACTTGTATGACCCACATAAAGCTCGATCTCAAATAAGTTATGTATTTACTATGGTTACACAACTATATCCTGGTGTTCTACAAAACAAACGATCTCTACTACCTTTTCGAATCATTCTGAAATAATTGCACTTCAGGAGGTAAGCCGAGAATGTGTATGGTTGAAATCCATGATTCAACATATTCAAGAAACATACAAATTAACTTCTATCAGACTGATTCCAACTATGATACACGAGGATAATGGTGCATGCATTGCTCAATTTAAAGGACGTTATATCAAAGGCGATAGAACTAAGTATATATCACCCAAATTATTCTTCACACATGAATTTTAGAAGAAAAGTGATATAGATATTCAACAAATTCGCTCTAGTGACAACTTGGTTGATCTATTCACCAAATCACTCCCTACCACAATATTCAAGACATTGGTGCACAAAATTGGAATGCGCAAACTCAAAGATCTTTAGTAAATTTCAAGTAAATTAGTCATGAGAGGGAGATTATTACACGTGCACTCTTTTTCCCTTAGCCAAGGGTTTGTCCCACTGGGTTTTCCTGTCAAGGTTTTTAATGAGGTATCCTTCAAAGCGTAATAAAAACAAGAATTGTGTACTCTTTTTCCTTGATTTTTTTTTCATTGAGCTTTTTTTTTTCAGTAAGGTTTTAACGAGGTATTTTCTTGTATAATGGACATCCAAGGGGGAGTGTTATGAAATATTTACTATTTGTATATCCATTAAATTATTTCAATAATTGTTTTTCTTACATAATGTGTGATGTGTAAACTATTAAACATTAGATAAAAATTTTCAATTAGTGTATTAGGTATTCTTTGATGGATGTCGTACAAGTGACAATTAAGTGTATGACTAAGTTTGATTATATTGGCCTATAAATAAGTTTCTCAATTTCACTTGAAAGATGAACACAAAAAAAGAAATAAAAAAAGTGTAAAAAAAAAATAAAAAAAAAATTTTCTCACGTCAATTTCTTTGATTTAGCATTAATATTCTTAAGCTCTTATGTTAAATACTCTCCATATTACCATATTATTTAGAACAAAACCATCGTAACTAACATTTTAATTTATATTAATAGAAGGGCAGCAACTAATAGTTAAGGTAGGTTTTTGACATACATTAATTTGGTCCTTGTTTCTATTTACACATCTTGTCGCTGTCGGCAAGATTGCACGAAAACTACAAGATACGGTCTCATAAGTACTATAGGAGCAAAGCCTAACAACTTGTAAAAGAAAATTTGGTCGATGACTTTAATAACTTGTGTGATCAAGACCTCAAGTAAAGCCATAATAGCAAGCAAGGTGTGACGACAATGGACTCAATAGCAGTCAACTAATGTAATTTCACTTTGGACGAAAGAGATAAATATGATGAGTATTATGGCATGCTTCCACGTTTTTGCCTTTTATTTTATTTTATATGACCAAACATTAATTTTCAATGATACAATCAATTACTGATCAAAAAGGAAAATATAAGTGCGCGGGGAATTTTCTTGCATAGTCAAACACTATTTTTCACTCTGAGTTTCATAGTTCTTTTTCACCTACTGATGTATAAGGCAAATTTGACATTGTAGTGCTTTGTGCAGTAATATGAGATATATCTATATATAACGTTACTTTTATAAATACATAAATTATAGCACTTGTTAGTACTACAACAAAAATAATGATATGTGACATTTTATTTAGTGACACTACCCTTAAAAATATCACAATAACAATATTTTAGTGATATTTGTTAAAAAAATGTCATTAATGTACGATGATTTTATGATGTATAGGATTTTTTTTTTCATTTTCATGCTTCACGAGCATTAATACGAGCTTTATGTTTCTAATATAAGAGAGTCGACGATACATTTATTTTCCTCTTAACAAAAGAAAAAGAAACGAGGATTGTGAAACTATATTCAAGAGTCTAGCATCAACATTTAAAGTTGTAACATTTTTAATTAATCCAACACGCTCCATGTATGCTCAAGTGGGAGAAAATATAAAATAAGCTCTAAGTTGTAAGGACAACAAATTTCGTATATAGTCCATGGAACATTCACCTATCGAGTCCTGAAAATTCGAGTAAAAAATTAGCATAAGTTATAAACTAGTGAACCCTCTAGGCCAACATAAAAGTTCGAAGCAAAACTCCATTTGACCAATAATGGCAGCTATAATTAGTGGAGAGAACCTCATTGCAAAAAAAGAAAAAAAAAAAATGAAAAGCCTTTAAAGCAGCCCTGAGTTTCGGCTCCATACCCAAAAACAGTGGAAAGACCTGATAGAGAATATTATTGAGCAGGATGGAAAGCAATATAGCGTAATAATTCATGAGGATTTTTTTTAAAGAAAATTTTATTTTTAAGATAAAGAAATTTAGAAAAAGAGAAGAATGTAAGACAAAATAGAGAGCTGTATTCTATTCAGAATATTTCAGAAGCCAATGTCCCCTTGTATCCCTACAACATACACTGCTACCATGTTCCCCTCATACCACGCCCGGTTTTGGGTTCTTTCACTCTCACTCATTATCAAATAAATAACTGAAAAAAATCACGCGTGGGTCCCCACTCTCTCATTCTCATGGGCCCACACTTATGATACATCTGTAAGTATTCTCAGCATTTAATTCAATATAAACGCTCTTCTCAACGATCCTAATCAATTACATGTCTTAAACAATTGTTATCCCATTATAATCTCAATCATTCGTTCATTTGTCTGTTCTGTAAAGTTCATGCAGCACTCATACCTTTTATTCTCTCTCTTATCTTTTTGGCTCCAAATCTCCATTATATTTTAGATATTGCTCGAGTTATGACAAAGAGTCTTGAATAATGGAGGAAAAGGAAAAAATGGTTAGGCCAAAAAAATAATAATGACAATAAAAACTAATGTATATTATTGGCTAGAGACATTAATAATGTAAGGGTGCATTTAGTGCAATAAGCTATTTCTGATCATGTTATCCTTTATTGGCCTTTATTTGCAAAATTATTTATACCTCTCAAAGTGCATATAGCCATCGCCCTAGCTAGTCAAAGAACCGCCGAGAGTATAGTGACTAGTGACAACTACTAATGCGGTCCCATGGTCATATCTGGGGGTCCCGCCCCCTCCCGATCATTTTTGTGATTATGATAGACTATATAGTCTATACTCTATGGTCTTATATTCGTCTATACTCTATAGTCTCCAACGCAAGTGCGGTGAATATATGTGCTCCAAGGACTACGATCAACGTGCTGATAGGCTAGGCCTCAATTCACTTTCGTTAGGAATCGGGTGGGCCCACACTAAACCTATTTTGGAGATGCTCGAAATGGCAAAACTGAGAATATAAAAGAAGACAATTTTAATATAAACGGAGGAGGACCTAAGTCGGATGGGGCCCACACCAAGGCCTATACTCACATTTGATTCTAAACTAGTAATTATTTTTACTAATATTTGATGTAAAATATTGAGTAATGTTTTCCCTTAAATATATATATATATATATATATATATTGAATAATGTTATAAAATCCTTTAGGCTAGAGGAAAGAAAATAGGAGTGAATTGAAAATTATAAAGGAAAAAAAAGTGTAAGAATGACGTAAATGTATCTTTCATCTATAGTTATTTTATATATAGAAGGGGAAGAAAACTTTATTTTAAAATGATTAGTCAGTATAAGATTTTAAAATGGTGGATCTATTACCATCTTTATATTTTCTCTTCCCACCCTGATAAAATATTTTAATACAAAAATACCCCATAATGAAATTACCAAAAGCATTAATTATATCTTAAAAATAATATAATCAAATATTCCTTTAAATGCACACGCATGACCCTAAAAAATTGATAGATACACCTATAATCGGTTCATTCAATCGATCATTGCAGTTCTTTCGTTCCATTTTGTTCCTCCTTCTTTCTCTTTCATTATTGGAGCATTTTTAAGCAGAAACCGAAACAAGAAAATCAAATATATTGAAACTTTATTCCCTAGTAAATATTACCTCTATCTCAAATTTATTCACTGCACAGTTTAATATTTAGAAATGGGTTTCAATTAATCTCGTCTTGGATTGTGTTTAAGTAGCTTCAAAATATTCTTTTATTTCTTAATATATATTCTAATGGTTCTCAACCATTTTATTGTTGCTAGGCTCGGATCTCATAATTTCATAGGAGGCCATCACAATAAGGGGGGAGAGAAAGAAAAAGAAAAACATAAGGAAGAAAGATAAAACAGAAAAATAAGTGATGGAAGATCCTAGAAATAAAAAGATAAACATACTTTAAAATCATGCGAATAAGAAAGGGAGGAAAGATCATACATTATTTGGTGGTCTTTTTTGGAATTAAAATGCGTGGTAAAAGAAAATAAGAAAAATTTAAAATTTACTAAAGTGTGGGTTTAGAAAAAAGGTGGGAAGAGAAAATAGAGAGATGAAAATAAATTTATCCATTTTAAGAATTAATATGCAATGATAATTTGGTAAATTTACTTTTTTTTATTAGCTTTTTTTTTTTTTCCTTTCCCATTGTTCTCCAATTTGGAGTGAAAAAAATTGTGTGGACCCCACCTTATTTTTTTTCCCAACCTATTTTCTATTCCTTTCCATTTTCCTTTATATTAAACATAAGATTGACAATTAGTATTATTGTATTGTGTTTAGATCGACAGGATTGCGATACGACATAATAATACTTAAATTTAAACATGACATGACATTATTAATATATGCGTAACATGATATATATATATATATATATATAACTTATTTGATAAATGTGTCATACATCATATTTGATATGATTATTCAAAATTATTATAATTACTCTAATTTAACATGATTATACACTAATTAATTTCACTTTATATATGCAAATATGTTTATAATTAATCAAAATTATTTTTAAAATATTAATAAATATATTATATTAGTGTTGTATTGACATGACATGAAAACGATCAATTTAATTAAATATATAATATAAGTTATTTTTCAAGTTGAACAATTAACCTGAAAATCCACCCATCTATTTTTTGTTACATGTGTCAAACCAAAATTAATATGAAAATTAAAAAGATCATCCAAACCTGTCTATTTCGTGTCATTTGCGAGTCGTATTATCGTGTTGTATCGAAAAAATATTGTTAGCCTTGATCAAGCGACCCATTTTTCTATTTTCTCCCCTCTTTACCTTCCTATTTGGTAGAAAGGAAATAAAGTAGGAGGGAATGAAAAAAAAATAGGAAAGAATTAAAATTTCTATGACATAAAAGAAATGAAAATGTATTTTTTCTATAGTTATTTGGTATATCGAAAAGAAAGAAAGAAGAAAATACTTTATTTAAATAACAATTTTATCATCTTTATTAATGTTTTAAAATTAATGTGCAAACCCTTCCAATTGTGCAAGTCACTCTATTTTTTTTCTTCCCCTTTTTCTATTTCCTTGATTTATCTTTGCCTTTACGCTAAACAACTTTTTTCTCGTATTCTTCCTTCCCTCTTCATTTCCTTCTTATCATTGGAAGGGTTCAACTCTAAATGAGGTGCGATTCTATTAGGGTAGGTCGGTTCATACATAGACTATAAGTTACATCTATCTAAAGTGTCATTATAATCATTCAATAACATAATGATATCTTACGTAGTTATTTGCATCTTAATCTAAGTATTAGTGAATCACTCCTTAACAATGTAAATATAAGATTAATTGAGCCCGTTTAGATACGTTTTTGTTTTATATTTTATAATTTTGTGTTTTTTTTAGTGAAAAGAGTTATTGTATATTGCCAAATAAATTTTTGATTATTCGTAAAACTAAAAAATAAAAGTATATCCAAAACAACAATGTAATTTTAATCAGCAAGAAAAAAAATTTTAGTCGCGTAGCGATTCAACTAATAGGTTGATACACTGATTATAATGAAAACTTTATCACTCTTGGGTTTTTCAAATTTATATTTGATTAATCAAACACCACTTTATTGGTCAAAATGAATAGTGAAATGTTTATTAAAAAGAAACTAGTAAATACAATCTTCATATATATTACAAAAATTAAAATTGGAATGGTGGTCCCATACTAGTTGAAAATGAATTGACGTGGCGGGTAGTATGAAGTATAGTATAGTATAGTATAGTATAATATTGTATAGTCTAATAGAGAATATACGAAAAATAGTTGAGAGTACCGAAGCCCAACTACAGGTTGAGTGTTAATTTAGCCGAGAATGCGGCGAGTTTAAGTCCCAAAGCCGTATGGAATAACGTGCCCGATTGAGTGTGTGTGTGAGAGGTACAATTGCAGATTGCTGCTCCGCGTGCCACTCGAATCTCAGTATTCCGTTTATGGCCGTCCGATCGTGTCCGCATCCACACGCCTGATTCATCCACGTGGAACGTGCTCCTCTCGATCTGCACTGTGATGGCTATCGCGTCTGATCTAAGACAAAACAGTCTTCTCACGCTCCTCCTGCGCGTGGAGAACTCCCCACTACCCTCTCGACTTCCCCAACGGTTTCTGATTGGTGAGCGAGCACATAATGCGGTGTATCGGCCTATACCGGATTGCTTCTTCTTTTTGGCCTCGTTCTATTTTCTTCAACCAGATCAATAGGTACAAGCTCATGAGTCTCATTATTATATTTTTGTTGACTAAATGAAGGAAAATATGACAACAACGCCTTTTTACCATTTATTTGATTTTTTTTTTTAATTATTATTCTTTAGTGCAAACTATAATAAGTGTTATTGTAATTATCTCTAAATATTATTAAAGCAAAGGAAGTTTGGTGAGGCTTTTGGCCATGCGTATATTGCCGTGCCGTGCAACAGTAACAAATATATATCATTCATTTGTAATCATGTTTATTGCATGCATCATGGTCTCCTTTTTTAGTGGAGTCTGTAAAGTTCACTTGGCCTACCAAAAAATCTTTGCCAATTTGGGTTCCAAATGGATAAAAAAAAACCATAACCTACCACGTTAGAAGTCATATTCAACGCAAAACTTAGCACGTAATTGTTCAATTTGTATAACTGATTGCCCACATATCCAAACTATTTGCTTTCTCTATTTAGTGGGTTGATATTTACTGTTTTTTTTTTCTTTTATAGAATATCGTGATCAAATAATTGTTTATGCTAGTAGCTTTAAATAGGATCGTATGCCTTTGCTTATGGAAATCAACTTCCCTATTTCCTTTTTCTAAAAAAATAAGAATATTACGATTCATTGTTATTAAATGACAAATTTCTGGCACATAACTTCCATAATTTGAATTTTACAGTGTGTAAATTTATTGCTCCATATGGATCTCTATATTTCTTTATAATATAAGAAGGTTTTATGTTTTGCATTTTAGTCACTCTTTTATTAGGATTTTACACATTTTTTTTAGGAGGATAATCAAGTTGTGGATAAATCGGCTTTTCATGGCACTTCTATTCGTCATTTTCTGGATGGATTTCTTTTCCTTTTTTTTTAATCTCCTTTTTAATATATACATATATATATATATATTATCTTTTCGTTATTCTGTTTGGATTATTGAATTTTGTAAGTTTTCTTTATAAATAAATTTGAGAATGCATTTTAGAGATAGAGGTCGCAGTTGAGTGCCAAAGTTAGTGGATTATTTAGTATGTTATTACTAACTTTTCATGCATTTTCTTATTTGAATAGGTAACATGGATATTCCAAATTTGTACCTCTAGGTTACGGATGTTGAGAATGAAGACAAACAATTGCTTGTACTATCTATGCAATTCTATATCCCGCTGTAATTTTTTTTTTTTTTTTGAAGGATCCGCTGTAATTAACGTATAAGAGTGATATTATTGTTATATGATTATTCTGCTAATATGGTATAAAAAAGTTCAAGGAGGATTAAAACGAGAAAAGAAAGAGTGAGATTTTACATTTCTTGATAATGTATACAAAAGGGTTAATTTTACTATTGGTGCCCAAATTATAGCGTCAAATCCCAATTTGGACTCCTGAATTGAAATGTGTTAATCTATTATCTCAGTTTTGACCCCTAAATTCAAATGTTAAATTTTGGTTCATGAACTACATATTTATTAAAATCTTATTTTTAGCCCCTATATCCCATATAAGCCATAAGTTCAAAAGCTAAAATTGCGACAATAAACGTTGTTTAGCAGCAAAAAGTGACAAATAATATAGTTCCAGGGCCAAAATTAAACATTTATTAGTTTTTGAACTAAAATTGAGACCAAAAAAATATAGTTAGAGGCTAAAATTGGCCCATCTCAAAGTTTAAGTGGCAAATTAGGACCGATCATATAGTTCGGTAACCAATTGTGAAATTCTGAATGATTAGGAAGAATATTGTTTATTCCAAAAAAAAATTATTGAAACAAAATTGTTCCTTTTTTCATCGTGAAGAAATAAACAACTCAAATTAAAAAGCTTGCGTAGATGAACATAAATATCCTCTAAAGACTAAACGTGGACATAATAACGTGGCTAATTTCTGCGTGTAGAAAACTAGAACTATTGAATAATTTGAATTTCTGTCATCTGTTATTGGTCATTTTATCACTTCGATGTAAAGCAGAGACTTTGAAGAGAACATTATTTGTTGAAATATCTAAAAAAGACTTAATTGTTAGAAAAAGACTATAAAATCTTGTACACTAGTTTTATTTA
Organism: Parasponia andersonii; assembly: GCA_002914805.1. NCBI lineage: Eukaryota > Viridiplantae > Streptophyta > Magnoliopsida > Rosales > Cannabaceae > Trema > Trema andersonii. The sequence goes on from JXTB01000048.1 coordinate 525,503, forward strand.
TAAAAAAAATCAAATGATTTATGAAAAGTAGGAGAATGAAAGTTTTGGACGACGATGTTAGCAGCCCAAACGAAAAAAAAAAGGGCGGGGGACAATTATTTGCTGTTTTTAATGTCGTAAAATTAATATTAGCTTTTTGTTAAGAGGATGAGGAAGGAAAGCACAAAAAGAAGATCCCAAGATCCGAAGCCCCGAACCGGTTCAGCAATTTCTCTTTTGTACATTTTCATAATCACATATACAAATAATGTGAACATTTATTTAATTATTTTTTGGGTTAAGAAGGGGGAGAAACGGGGGACCCACAGCTTAGCTAACAAAGCTAGTGTGAAAAAGCAGAAACGGCGCGGCGATTGATCAGAGAAGGTGGTGACACGTGTCACTGCAGGTTTAAGCTGAGGTTCCCATTTTTGTTTTTGTCGTGAACCGCACGCGTGACGATCAGTCAAATTTCGTATGCTAAATCACAGAAAGGACCTTTTTCTATCTCTCTCTCTCTCTCTATCGTTTGTAGTTAATAATAAATGAATATAAATTTCATACAAAAAGAAAAATAAAAAAGACTCTTTTTCTTTTTTGGCTTAATAGAGCAGGTGAAATTAGTAACGAATTAAAATTAAGAAAAAGAAAAAGAAGCAAATCCTCGTAATCCACGTGCTAAAATGCGCCACTTTGACATTCTTTTTCTTGCTTTTTCGGTTTCTCCAATCCAATCCTACAATTCCTAAAAATAAATAAAGCAAAAAAACACCTACCCTACGATCTTACCCCAAAGAAAAATAAAATAAAAAAACCAATTCTACAAGAGGCTTAAAAGTAGCTTTCTTTCTCTCTCTTGTCTCTGTTGGAGCTTACCGTACTGTTTATTTTCGTGTTCACCTGGTTTTGCTCTGCTCATTTTTTAATATATTTATGCAAAAAGACCATATATACAAAAAAAAAAAAAAATTCTCTTCTTCTTCAACTGTTTAAAGCTGCAACCAAAAATAAAAATGGCACTATACAGCAAGTGTATGTAGCGCAGGATAAGAGATTATGTACACACTGCTCTTCGTTCCAGTCTTTTTCCTTGAAGATAGAGCGAGAAATAGAGTTTAGAGAGAGAGAGAGAGAGAGAGAGAGAGAGAGGGAGAAGAGTAAAGGGTCTTTCTCCATTTTGTTGATTGAGTTAGAGAGAGAAAGCACCAAGGAATCGGTATGATGAGTAGGTTCATCGAAAGGTCGGTTTCTTTTGGAAGATAAAAACAAGTACTCGATTATTTTAGAGGGAGAGTGAGAGAGAAAGAGAGAGAGAGAGGCCACTTATGCTTTGGTCCGCGTGCTTTGATGCAGACTGAACTGATGGGGTTTGGTTTTTCTAGTTGAGTTGAGTTGAGGCCAAGCCAAAGCCAAAGCCAAAGAGAAAAGCCCCACACGCCTTGCAAAAATATCTTTGCAGTCCCTTTTTGCAGGTTTTGTTCCTTCACTTTGGTTGGTTTCTTTCCGGCCCTGAGAGGGTCCTCAGGGGAAGTGGGCCTCTTCTCTCTTCTGCTTTCACTGCCCCTGATTGGATTCTTTGTCTTTGTTTTCTCGGAGAATATGGAATTTTGAGACTTGGGTCACTCCTAATTTCCCATTTCTCTCGACCAATATTGGTCAGCTCTGGTGACTCAGCCGAGTTTTCTTGGACTCGTTTAGCTCAAAAATGAGGGAGAGGGCCGCGTACCGTTTTGGAGCTAAGTTTCTGGGTTCTTTGGATTGAATGAAGACTTGTGAACATGGGTTCTTGCGTTTGAGACTATAGCGGAGGAGAATTACAAGATGGGTTCTGTGGAGGAAAAGATTAAAAATGGAGGTTTGGTAACTGGAGCACCTACAAATCTACTTGAGGAGATGAAGATGTTGAAAGAAATGCAGGACCAAAATGGTTTGTTCTTTGCATTTTTGGTCTTCTCAAACTTTGGCCCCTTTTCTTTTTTTTTTTTTTTTTTTTTGGGAACCCTTTATAGATCATTAGTGTTGGTCTTCTAAATTTTTCTAAAGCTGTTAATATTGGGTTTTTATTTAGTTTTTGCTCGTCTTTGATTTCACTTTCAGGGTCTCGGAAGACCATAAGTTCAGAGTTATGGCACGCGTGTGCTGGCCCGCTTGTTTCGTTGCCTCAAGTGGGAAGTCTTGTCTATTACTTCCCTCAAGGACATAGCGAGCAGGTAAACTTTGTTTGTTTGCTAGACTTAGGAGCACTGTTCTCACGTAAACTAGTATGTTTTCCCTTGTTCTTATTGTGGGTTTTTTTTTTTTTTTTTCCAACTACCTTGTCTTTGCCTTGTGTACGTTAGGAGCTTTGAATAGAGTTTGGTATATCTTGTATTATGATTTTTCGAGGAATATAATACATCTATTGTATTTCACAATAGCAAGTTATGTTACAGTTATGGATTTTCTCACTTGTTTTTATTAGTCTTTTGCAATGTGATCCGCCATAAAGATTATGTTGGTCTTCTTCTTAAGTAGATTTTATGGTTTGTTTTTCTTTTGGGAAAAAGAAGTCTGAATGATTAATTTTTTGGCTGAAGGATATAAAATGTTGAACATTGTATGCTTGAACAGGTAGCGGTTTCGACTAAAAAAACGGCAACCTCACAAATACCAAATTACCCAAATCTCCCTTCTCAGTTGCTTTGCCAAGTTCAGAATGTTACGCTACATGTATGTGTTTTGCATAATTCTATATTATTTTGTATGCTTATGTTATGAGCTTACCAACTTATGTATGTTGGATTTTGTTTTGGTTCTTCTTTTCTTGTCACCTTTTAATATACCCGGTCTTAATATTTTTGATAGGCTGACAGAGAGACAGACGAAATCTATGCTCAAATGAGTCTTCAACCAGTGAACTCCGTAAGCTCTTCTATTACTAATATTCATGATTGAAGATTTCTCACAAAAAAACCAAACCAATATGTACACACAATATTCTTTTACATTTAACTTTTTATTTTAACTCTGGATTAGGAAAAGGATGTGTTTCCGGTACCAGATTTTGGACTGAAGCCCAGTAAACATCCAAGTGAGTTTTTCTGCAAAATTTTGACTGCAAGTGATACAAGTACCCATGGTGGATTCTCGGTGCCCCGAAGAGCAGCGGAGAAACTCTTTCCTCCTTTGGTGAGCCTCTTAACAATTTTTGACAGACGAGGTTTGAGAAGCATTAACATCATCACCATGATGATGTATGACGTGATTATGGCATTTACCAAAAGCTTTTCACCGACAGTATGTTTTGTACAATAAATCCCAGATTAATTTTGGTTGTATGATCATTTATATTTCAGGATTACACAATGCAACCACCAAATCAAGAACTTGTCGTCCGAGACTTGCATGAGAATACCTGGACATTTCGCCATATATACCGTGGTCAGTTTACTTCGAGAAATGTTTGTACCTGTTTCAAAGTAATGTATCAGTGGTTTCCCTTTTCTTGAGATTAACATAATATGTTGCTTTTATCTAGGCCAGCCAAAGCGGCACCTTCTCACAACAGGATGGAGTTTGTTTGTCGGGGCGAAGAGGCTTAGAGCAGGGGACTCTGTTTTATTTATCAGGTAAATACTAAACAGTCGTCTTTTTACATATCTAGTATCTATATTGGCAATCATGTTTCTGATGAGAGCTGTTATTATAAAAAATAAGGGATGAAAAGTCACAATTAATGGTTGGCATACGGCGAGCGAATCGTCAGCAGTCTACGCTGCCATCATCAGTTCTATCCGCTGATAGTATGCACATTGGTGTGCTTGCCGCAGCCGCTCACGCCGCAGCTAACCGCAGCACATTTACCATATTCTACAACCCCAGGTTTTCTATTTCTTCATAAATTGTTCCTCTTTCTCCTATGTTTTCATTGTTCTTTTTCCATTGGTTTCAGTTTCGGTTTCTGCATCTTTTTTCTTAGACGAACTGTTCTTGGCATACTTGTAGGGCGTGTCCTGCAGAGTTCGTCATTCCATTGACAAAGTTCAGGAAAGCTGTATATGCAACCCACCTCTCTGTTGGCATGAGGTTTGGAATGATGTTTGAGACAGAGGAGTCTGGTAAGCGCAGGTAATTTTTAGAGTAGGTTCAAAGGTATTCTTTGAAGCTTTTAGCTAAATTATATGGTTATGGTACAAGATTTACAAGTTTGGAATGTTGTACTAGAAGAAGGGATTAACAAACATTGCTTTAATGATTTCTGCAGATATATGGGAACTATTGTCGGAATAAGTGAATTGGATCCACTGAGGTGGCCTGGCTCCAAATGGAGAAATCTTCAGGTGAATAGTTTTAGGTTGAAAGTCAACGAATCATGTTGGGTTGCTTAAGTTTTAGGCTTCATGATCCTGTTAAGAGTGGAATTAAGGGATATTTTTGTCTGCTTTGAGTGTTTATATCCATTCTATTAACAGGTAGAGTGGGATGAGCCGGGATGCTGTGATAAACAAAACAGGGTTAGTTCTTGGGAAATTGAGACTCCGGAGAGTCTTTTTATTTTTCCTTCTCTGACTTCAGGCCTTAAACGACCATTTCATCCTGGATATTTGGGTAAGTATATTATTCGTTCTCTGTTTTTTGCCTACTAGTTAGATATGCACATTTTCATGACAATTTCTTTTCTGATATGAGCAGAAACTGACTGGGGAAATTATATAAAGAGATCTTTTATCCGGGTTCCTGAAAATGGAAATGGGGATTTTCCATACTCGATTTCGAGTCTGTATTCGGAACAACTGATGAAAATGCTGCTGAAACCGCAACTCGTTAACTACCCAGGAACCTTATCTTCCTTACAACAAGAATCAGCAGCTGCCAAGGCAGATCCACTACGAGATGTGAAGCTCATGCAGGCAGCACTCAATCAAAAAGATCAGGTTATTTGTTCAGAAAGTATGTCTCTACAACAAAATCAGGTCAACCCGCAATCATCACTTGACCAATCTTGTGTCTCAAACTTGAATGCATCACCAAATGCAAATCTTCATGGAAACTTCAATACTGCAGCCAAACTTGAAAAACAAAACGCTGGGGCAGTTGTCAGTAGCGAGAAGGCGAAATCAGAAACTGAGCTTTCACCAGATCAGTTAAGCCAGTTGACCACAACAACAGTTCATAGCAGCGAGGATAAATTGGCTGCAGGGTTGGTGAATCCACAGGGCCTAGTGAACCAGCTGACTCTTCTCAACCAGATCCAGAACCAGGGCCCAGTCCAATTGCAAACTAATCAGTGGGCCCTGCAGCCGCAGTTGGAATCATTGCTCTATCTTTCCCAACAAACTGATCTAAACCCATCTGATATGACTAACACAAATGTTTCACTTCCCTCCCTAGACCCCGATGAATGTATGTTTTACCCTTCTTGCCACCCTTATCCAGCTGGGATTCTTAGATCGCCGGGGTCTTTACCTGTTTTCGGTTTCCAAGACTCTTCTGCTTTTCCTGAAACAAATAATCTCCCTCTACCTTCAATGGGGCAAGACATGTGGGATAATAGTAACCTCAAAGTACAGGCAGAGCAGCTCACTTCATTCGCTCAACAAGAGCCATGTAATTTTAATTCTATCTCTAACTCGAGCAGTCTGCGAGACTTGTCAGATGAGAGCAATAACCAAAGTGGGATCTACAGTTGTCCAAATATTGATGGCAGTAATGGTGGAAGTATGGTGGTTGATCCTTCTGTTTCAAGCACGATCTTAGATGAGTTTTCTACACTGAAGAATGTGGATTTCCAGAACCCTTCGGACTGTTTAGTAGGCAACTTCAGCACAAGCCAAGATGTTCAGTCTCAGATAACCTCCGCGAGCCTCGGAGACTCTCAAGCTTTCTCCCGGCAAGACATCCAAGACAACTCTGGTGGGACATCTTCAAGCAATGTTGATCTCGATGACAGCAGTCTTCTGCGGAATAACAATTCTTGGCAACAAGGAGTTCCACCTGTGCGAACTTATACGAAGGTTTAAACTTTTTAAGTTAATCTTAACTTTCAACTTGTGTGCTGTCATGTTGGTTGCGTTTGAAATGTTGTTGTCTAGTTACTGACTGAGTGGAGTTAATTTTGCTTTAACAGGTTCAGAAGGCAGGATCGGTTGGGAGGTCGATCGACGTGTCAAGTTTCAAGAATTATGATGAACTATGCTCTGCAATTGAGTGCATGTTTGGACTTGAAGGGCTGCTTAATGACCCAAGAGGCTCTGGGTGGAAATTAGTCTATGTGGATTATGAAAACGACGTTCTGCTTGTTGGTGATGATCCTTGGGAGTAAGTCCTCGTCTTTCACGAGCAATGTCGTTTGATATATTCTAACTTTTAAGTGCAATAATGTTTCATGGGCCATCTTTTCAGTTAGTCACTAAATACTTAATCTTCTTTCTTGTCTCTACTCTTTGTCCCCAAAAAAAAAAATAAAATTTGTACTATGCATTTTCTAATGGCTAGCTGCACGTTGAATGAAAATCTGTGTAGGGAATTCGTGGGCTGCGTTCGCTGCATCCGAATTCTTTCACCATCGGAAGTTCAGCAGATGAGTGAAGAGGGAATGCAGCTTCTCAACAGTGCTGCAATGCAAGGAATGAATGGCTCCATTACAGAATCTGGGCGTGCTTGAGAGGTTGATTCATTACACGACGAGTACTAATGTTGTAGCTTTGATAATTTAGGTGGATTTGATATGTAGTATGAGACCAACTGACATTGTTAATCAACAGACCGCAAGATATGGGACTAGTTATATGAGGTAACCTTTGTTTAGTTTACTCGAGTTTGTTGTTGTCGATGAAAAAAAATAAAAAAAGGAAGAAAACACAAAAAAAAAAAAAAAAAATCCTAAACGGATCGATTCCTCGCAACATTAACGGACTGTGATCACCTGTTCCCTTCTCTGTCACACATTTTACCCAACTAATAAGATTTTGCCACGTTTACAAGATAATTTAAAGTAATTTTATTTCTTTTTAACGGCTTCAGAGAAGAAAAATCTTCTTCTTTTCAAATGGTTTTTAGCAATTTCCAACTTTGGTCTGCATTTGCCGCCTCTTCACCTCATGCCATGTAGCCCATAAACATCATCCTCACCGTCGATTACTCCTCGGAGTCGATATCTTCCCATGGATTTAATAGTTCATTACTAGCTAGGACCCACATTCAGATCCCCAATGGCACAAGCGTTTTTACTATGAAATATATATATATATATATATATATGTATATTTAGAACAATAGGAGGGATAGAATAACATGATAGCCATTGGTGTTGTTTACATCAGCTCTTACAAAAAAAAAGCGAAAAGAGATTTTTCTGGAAGATAACAAAGAAACATTACTCGGGTCAGGTTCGGTGAAGATTAAGGCCGCCTATAAAATGTTGCACAAGATTTGTTGAGATTGAGAAAATAAACTCCCAAAATAGATAAAAATTAAAATCAAACCCCAAAATAAAAATAAGTTAAACGAAATTCTTCCAAATCACTCCTCTCTCTCTCTCGTGCGCGCGCGATCGCTTTATGACATCCATCTTCGACACTCTTCCTTCGCCAGACCCAGAGTTCCTACTCTGCTAACAATGTTGCATTCTTCGATACGGGCAATATAGGACAGACACAACTAATCTCCTCAAAATTGCTTCTGTTATAAAAGACGCAATTCAATGAGGGTCTAATAGGTACGTGGCCATTTTGTGGTACTTATTAGATATCCACGCCCAATTCTTTATAGCAAAATGTCTGACCCAGATATTCGTTAAGAATATTATACCAAAAAAGCCCCCGAACCACTCAGAAAACCATCTTTCCTGGCATTCAATATTTTCTCACTCACTTTCCCTCCTCTCCAAAATTTTCTTGCCATTTTCATTCTTGATTTTCTCATTTCACTATTACACAAAAATCTCTCTACAATTTTCTCGTTAAGGAAAAGAAGAATGTTTTCTAGATCGTTATACTTCTCTCTCGTTGAGAAGTAAGAAAGTACTCACTCATATACTAGATCATTCAATAGACTCTAGAAAATAGATGAAAAGGCTCAATAATCATGAAACATTTCGGATTTTATCTAAACTAAGATCCATAAATAGATTTATGTTAGATCATTAATTTTTTATTTTTGTTTGGTAAAATTTTTGGAAAATTTTTAAAATATCAATTTCGTTGCATTCTTAATTTATTTACAAAAATATGATTATAATTTTTAACAAAAATTATTTTTCAGAATTTCTAGTATTAGAAATACTAGTTATCTAATACGTGACGATAATTATTAAAACTACTCATACATGTTTACTTGCACGTTATGTTATCAAAGACGCTATAATTTTCTGATACATGGATTTATATTTGTTAGGTCATTTTTTCAAATTTGTTCAAGTTTAATTAAATAATTTTGCTAATTATTTAATTATGTTGCAATGCGAAGTATGAACATTGCAACAATGAAACATAAAAGTGAGACAAGGTGATTTTTACTTTGTTAAACTATTTCTCGATAACCTGCGGCCAAAGAGCGACGCCCATAAAAATAAATATATAAGTAAAATTAAAATTCAATTGAGTATAATCACTAATTGATTTATACAAATAAAAGACCCTTTTTGTATAATTACAACGTGACTATAATTATTTCACTAGTATATCTAGCGAATACTACTCAATTTATATTGATTTCGTCTTTTAGAAGACTTTCTTTTCTCGAAGATATTCAATACTTCTTCTAAAATAATGTGACAATAACTATGATTATTCCAAGATTAAGTTAATTACTAAAAATATTTCTTCTTTTTTACACAATATTAACATAAGTTATGTTCAGTTTATATTAATTGAACTACCTTAAATTTTTTATATGTTTTATCTTTTTATTTTTTAAAATATTTTATTAACTCATATTTATTTTAATTATGTGTTGTAATCTCTCCTAATCGGGTAACAAGAAGAATGACGGGGTTGAAAAACATCGTGAGAGTGAATTATGAGACTGGGAGTTACGAATGGTATTATATATAAAAAAAAAATTCTAAGAAATACATCTGGAAAAATATGGGACTCAGATGTTGTTTTCCCAAATAAACTAAATAATACATTTTAATTAAAATCAAGAGCAAAATAATGAATATATATCAAAATTTATATAACATGATTGATATCTTCTCCATCGATTTCTACACCTCTCAGTTGGTGCCTCATTTTCTAAGTTCCCGTCAGGCCGACGACGTCTTCGATCTCCAGGTTGCTCTGCTCATGGTTAGTCGGCGCCGTCTCGAGCTTGTCTCTAATCGTCGGGTATTTTTTTTTTTTTTTTTTGCCTCCTTTCGTGAGGAAGAAATCCATGCCCACGTTTTGACCCATTGGGTCTTCAATTTGACGGATTATGGGGGCTGTGGGTGATTGGGGTTACTGTCTGTCTGTCAACACTTGAGGACTTTGAGAGGGCTATTGCTATTTTGGCTATCTCAAACTCAAAGTTAGGCAAGATCGTGCCCTTAACACCCTTTTCTTTGTTCGCAACTTGGTTGAGAAAGAAACGTCTTTTCTAACATTTTTCGCATAAAGGATCTTTTTTGTTGTTATTTGTCTCAAGCAAATCTAGAATCCTACGCTATTGATGGCTGAACTTGAAGAAAATGCAGCAGATATACTTTGACTTTGGGTGGGTGTTGTAGTTAGATTTTAGCTGTAGCCTCTAGTAGAAGTTTTACACATTGTTGGTGCGATTTCTACCCGTTGTTCGCGTATTTCTGAATTACTGACGTTGTATCTACTAACTGTCAACGTGTTTTGTTATCCCATAGTGCTTTTAACTTCAGGTCATATTGGAGAGGCAGGAGTGGCTACCTGTAAAAATTTTTCGATGTTTAAGTCAGTTATTTATCCCTGAGATTGAGTAACAAAGACTAAGTTTTACTCTATATATATCTATATGTATATGCTCCCGGAGGGATGCATGGTTTATATATATATAGTCCTGTAGCTGAGAACTTTCTGGCTCTCTCTCCCAGGATCAGATACTTTTTTTCATCATGACTTACTCCAGAAATCATGGGCCGTGGTTACCGTGATCCCTTCTGCATCATTGTGGCCTGTTATCCACCGTCTCCTGTGGCTCGAGTCCGGCGGGGATGAGACTTTGACAAGCCGCCATCCTGTCAGGGTGGTTTGCCCAACGCGCACACCTACCCAGGATTGCATTAAATATCCTGGGTTTGGAGCGGTATGCTGCCTCCAACGATCTTCTGGCAGAAGACCCTCGAGGTGCCCCCTGACCCCCAACTGTCGAGATAAAATCTGGACTGGGCCAAAATTGTCTAGGGTCTGGGACAGATTCGGTCCAGTCCTTCGACAGTCGATGGGCCCATACGGCGTCACGTGCGGCTCGTGTGGCTTTTAAGTGATCCTTCTGGACACGTGTCAGACAGTGTGCCCCCTGTGACATGTTCTGTCACTTAAGCGTCCACGTGATACGTGTTCTAAAAGCGGGCCCCACAACTGTCCCTATTTCACTATTTGATGGATTCGCATCCATCAAGTAGGGAAATTGTAACTTCGGCCCGCTAGTTCGAGGGGGACACGTGTCTCATTACCGTTATTTTTCCCAATCACTGACACCAGTGCACACCAACCTGTGTCGCAATTTTTTCAAATTTTAAAATTTTAGTACTTCCGTCTTCCTTACACCGTTCTCCTCTAGGGGAGATTTTTCGGCTCCCCCTCTATAAAAGCCGCATTTATGCTCATTTCTTACTTTGCCAAAATCTCCAAGTATTTTAGCTTTCTAAAATCTTAGGGTTTCCAAATCTTCCCTTTGTTAGAACTTTTTGCTCTTTTTGATCGTATCCAGAATAATGACCCCGAACTAGAATCAGAAGCTCTGCCTCGTCGTGGATTCGAAGTTAGATTTGTTGAGGAGGCAGCTCTGCTTCCCTGATAGAGTTACTTTACAAAGTGTCGAGAGCCCACCAGATTGGTACCTTCGTCCCTCTGCCCCCGAAGACTCCATCGTCTTGGGGAAGAGGCACCTGGAATGGCTGCGGTTTCCCATTTCTCCCCTGATCCACCAGTTCTTCGGTCTGATGGGGATTTACTCGATGCAGCTAAATGCTAACGGGTCATTATCTTGATGGGGCTCTATGCTCTGTCAGTCCTCCTCAACGTGCATATCGACCTGGAGGTGGTCTTTTATGCCTACAAGCTCACCCTCATCCCTAAAAAGAGCTCTTACCCCATTTTCTACCTCCAGCTGCTCCCGGGGCGCCATATTTTCTGGGGCTTGCCGAGGTCGGATAAGCAATGGGACTCCCACTCCAGGCTGTATGCCATCAAAGGGGCGTGGTACTCTCCTTGGGTGAATGGAAAGTTCTTTTAGCCTCCTGCAAGTTCTTTTTTATATAGCTGAATATGGCCTTGTTTCTTGCCTCTGCTTGGCCGTTCCCTTGAGGGTAGTTTACGGATGAGAAGCTGAACTTTATATCATACAACTCACACAGCTCCTTAAGTTTAGTATTCTGGAACTGCGTGTCATGATCAACGAGTATCTCTTTCAGGATCCCGTATCGGCGTATTATGTTTTTCCAAATGAAGTTGATTATGTCTGCCTTATTAACGGTCGTGTAGGCTTCAGCATCTACCCATTTGGTGAAATAATTGGTGGCTAGCAAGACATACCTTCTTTCCCTTAGACTTCTAGGGAACTCTCTGACAATGTCCAGACCCTATTTAGCGAAGGGCTAAGGAGTTATATTCGAATGGAGTTCCTCCACTGGGTGGTGCTTCATGGGAGTGAACCTCTGGCACTTGTCACATTTCTTGACAAATTGGGCCTCTTCGATCATCATGTATGACTAGAAGTATCCAGTCGTCAATGACTTGTGGGCGAGGCGACGCCCGCTGGAGTAGTTGCCACATACTCTCTCGTGGATTTCCTCTATTAGTTTCTGCGCCTAGATGGGACCTATGTACCTAAGTATTGGTCCCATCGTTGATCTCCTATACAGTCGGTCCCCCACCATCGAGTATTTGGCAACCTTCAGTCTGATCGACCTCGCTTTTTGGGGGTTCGCAGGCAGGTTCCTGACGCCAGTTATTGGGTGATGGGTTTCATCCACCCCTCATCTTTAGAGTCAGTTGCAAACACGTGATGTGAGAGGGTCTCCAAAGGGTCTCTCGTGTTTTCGCCCTCTAGCAGAATCTCCGTGTGTTCGGTCGTCCCCCCAAGCGACGCACTTCTAGCTAGCTCATCGGCCTTTTGGTTCATTTCTCTGAGTATCTACTCGATATTGAACCTATTGAAGCGAGCTTTCACCCCCATTACCCTGGAGAAGTACCTGTATAATCTTGGCTCTTTTACTTCAAAATCTCCCCTAATCTGACCCACGATTAGTTGTAGTCAGTCTTTACTGCGATGCTCTCTACTCCGAAGTGCAGAGCTAGCTCAAGGCCTTGTAATAGCGCCTCATACTCCGCCTCATTGTTCATTGCCTGGAAACCAAGACTTAAAGCTTTCTCTATCCTGAGTTCTGCGGGGGTTTGCAGGACTATTCTGACCTAACCCTGAGGCGTTCGTGGATCCGTCAGTGTTGAGGGTCTAGGCTGAAGGGATGTGAGGTGGAGACATCTGAATTGGGTCATGCGGCTCGCCAAAGGATTGGATTTCCACTAGGAAGTCTGCCATGACTTACCCTTTCTTCGCCACTCGCAGCCGATACTCGATGTCGTATATCTCTAGCTCGATGGCCCACTTGGTTAGTCGTCCCGATAGGTCCGGTTTAGCCAAGATTTGTTGGATGGGGAAATCCGTATACACCATAACCGAGTGTGCCTCGATGTATTGCCTGAGTCTTTTCTTAGCATTGACCGAAGCAAGGATTAGTTTCTCTGCCATACTATATCGCGTCTCGGCATCTAGGAGTATGCGGCTTGCGTAAAACACCGGCTTCTGCTTGCTATCTTTCTCGACGAACAGTACGGTGCTGATCGCTACTTCGGACACTGCCAAATAAGCGTATAAGCACTGCCCCTCTACTGGGGATACCAGGATAGGCGGATGACTTAAGTACAGTTTGAGCTCTGTCAGTGCCTTGTCCTGCTCCTCCCCCCAGATGACTGTGGAGCTTTTCTTTATGTACTAGAAGAAGGGCTTACATCGGTCGAATATTTTGGAGATAAACTGGCTGAGAGCGGCTATCTTCTCAGTTAGGCGTTGGACCTCCTAAATGGTTGAGGGTTTTTATACATCTGCAATTGAGGACAACTGAGTTGAGTTGGCCTCAATGCCCATTCAGCTCACGATGTGTCCCAAGAACTGGTTAGAGGACACCCTGAACGTGCATTTCTTGGGGTTCAGATGCATCCGGTATTGCCTCAGAATCTGGAACCTAGATGGTTCGAAGTTTCTTTATTAGTTTGAAGATAAATGGTGAAGATATTTATTTGATAGATAGTGCGATAACGCATGCAATCCTTAAACATAAAAAGTATTTCATAAAATTATCATTATTAAAGAAAAATGTGAATACAATTTTAGATATTATAAAAATAATTAAAAGCTCTGGAAGAGCTATAATAATACTACCCAGAAGAACAAAATTAATTATAAATGATGTTTCATTCTTTAGCAAATTCAGAAGAGATTTATTAAGTTTCAAAGATATACGTTGCAATGACTATCATATTGAGACCATAAATGAGAACAATATAGAGTATTTCTATACTACTTCTATTATCTCAAGCCAAAAGCAATTACTAGAAAAGCTATGTGCCTTTCTTTTGGGTTGTATTACACATTTATAAGTATAATTGAATCATATAATGTTATGACCAAAAAGGATTATGATCCTAAAGTTATCTCTCTTTGGCATGATGATAACTCTACTATTATGTTCTTTTACTTACTAATTTTGTGTATTTTTATGTAATTTTAGTTTAATTTAGGTTATTTATAGTTAATTTGATTTTTAGCATTTAGATATAATTTTATTTAATTTTATTAGATTTTAGGTATTTAATTTAATTTAGATTAGTTTTTGGATAATTTAGTTTTATTAAATTCAGTTTATATTTTTTTTAAGATTATGTTTTAGGTTTAATTTAAATTTGAATGTAGTTTAGATTTAATTTTATTTTGATTTACTTTAATTTTGATTTTATTTAGATCAAGAAAAAAAGAAAAAATTTAGAAAATGGAGCTCCAAATGCGCGTGAGTGAAACGTAAGGAGTAAGGCGTGTTTTTCGCCGTCGGGTCGTGCACCTAGCTAGTAGGCACGTGTAAGCAAAGAAGCAGGTGAGCCCGTGCTCATCAGCGGCATCAAGGTCGTGTCGGATTCGGATGCGCCACTTCAGCTCTAGGACTTTAACTATTCTTTCAACTAATGACGAGCCATTTAAGTGCGGAGCTCATCCATTTTTGTCCGCACCGGATTACGCCTCATAAGTTAGAAAACGTGGAAAAGAGAAAGAAAGAGAGAAAAGAAATCGCGGCCATTTGACAAATCATCCAACCAATCAGAAGCTATATTTAGAATCGTGAGAATTTGCACAACACTCCAAGCTAAGTTATAAATAAGCAGAACGTGAGAAGAAAAATGAGACATCAATTTTGAGATTAAAAAATTACTTTTTTTTATAGAAAGTATCAGATTAGTGCGAGATTAGACTAGTTTTTAGAGAAGTTAGAGAGATGATTTTAATTGTGTAGTTTTTCTGTTTTTCAGCTTTGATTCCTGAGAGTACTTTAACGCTTATAAATTAAATTTATTAAATTCTTCAATATTTTTAGTCTCTATATATATTATTTTCTAGTTTCTCATATAAATTCATTCATACTTTCTTTATGTGATGATTTAAATTAGATTATAATTATATTTGTTTTAATAGTTGATCTTTAACTGCAGTATTTTCTTTGTGATATATTATCGATCTTAGATAACTAATAAAATAGATTATTTTTGGTATTTATTGGAAGAACTTTTATATTGAATACTTTAGATTAAAATTTGTTCTTAAATACTATATTTTCCAGTTATGTGTTTGGGATATGAAATATATAATTGAGTAGTAAATAGAAATCAAACTTGATAAGAGTTAAACGAACAATTAAGTGAATCTTAAAACCTTGTTTTTCTCATATTAGTATTTTCATTTATCATTCTATTATTATTTTAATTTCTTTCTCAGTTAATCTTTATTTTTAATTTTTCTTTCTATTTTTCATTACTTTTTTATTGTTGATTTATTTCTTTAAGGGATCGACACATTGATCTATACTACGATAGCCGCTAGTATATTTTAAGCGTAGATAAAATTTGGCACTGTTGCCAGGGAGGCCAAATCAATGAAAATGGTACACAATTCTTTCATTTTTTTTTAGATTTTTGTAAAAATATTTTTTTAATTTTGGTTTCTTTTATTTTTATATTTTGTTTTATTTTAGATTTTATCTTTATTAATTAGGTTTATTAATTTTTTTAGACTTAAGGTTTTTAATAAGTTTTTTTTTTCTTCACATTATTATTATATTTTTTTAAAAAAAAAATAAAAATAAAAATAAAGTTTGTATTATTTGCGTAACTAGTAGAAACTGAGATTATTCTGTCACAAAGGCATTGCTTAAAAAAGATTAGTTACAGAATAATAAAGACTACAACTATAACCCGTCCAACTCACCTAGGAACCTCAAGAAGCTCTGTCTAGAAAAGTTGGGTTTTAAGTGGGATCTTTTGCACCATTTCTAATCGATTTAGGAACATTATTAGTGTATACTTTTTGTGTTCACTTCACAACTTTCTTTTTTCTTTTCCTTAAATAAAAACTTGGGTGCATGTCTTGGCATAGAGACGAAATAGGAAGACTTAGTACAAGACTCAATTTTGAAAACGATTCATCTGACTCTTGGTCAGACACAGATCCATCAGAAACACCTTTAGCAACCACTATGAATCAAATTGAGAATAATACTGCTAGGACTTTAAATGATTACTTACACCCAACCTGCACAACCATACCTTAATGTATTATTTTTTCACAGAATACACCGCAAATGGATTTTAAACATGGCATGATCCGACTTTTACCCATTTTCCATGGCCTAGATAGCGAAAATTCATATTTTTACATTAGAGAATTTGAAGAGGTAGTGGCCACTTTTCATAGCCAACTCAATTCAGGAGATGTTGTTAGATTAAAATTTTTCCTATATTCCTTGAAGGATAAAGCGAAGAGTTAATTATATTCTTTGAGACTGAGATCCATATATACATGGGTGGAAATTACCCGAGCTTTCTTTAACAAATACTTCCTACACCATAAGACTAACAGCTTTGAGCGACAGATCTCATTCTTTTCCATATGAATACTCGCATTTGAACACACGCGAATCTAACAAAAAAAGAAAACCAAAAAAGTCTCTAACTCCACGCACTCACTCATGTAAACAGATGATACCAAATTGTAAGTAAGAGATATTTAAAAACAAAAAATAATATTAAAATTTGGGATATATACGAGTTATGAAAGGTTGAACCAGAGGATTTAGGGTTTGATTAGATGGGTCTGTGGCGCCCTTTGGCCTATCGATTGCGATTGGCGTTGTCCCTGCGATTGGATCGCCTCAAGTTCATACAATTAGGGTGAGTTCGGGTGGTCAGGGTCATGGATTTGTTGAGGACGCCGTAAAGATTAGGGTTTTCGAATATGAGGATTTAGGGTTTGCATATTTGATCGGACCCCTAAAACTAAGACCGGGAATTGGAATTGGAATTGGAGGAGGAAGACAAGTATTTTGGTGATATTGTTATTGGTTCTCTATAAATATGCGAGAATCGCACAAATCCAAAAGGGTCTCTTGGGTTCAGATGTAAACCTTTGTCAGGTTTTAAATCAATAATAATTTACATTACATTCCTAATCACCCACTTTAATTAAACCAACCAAATTCTTCGTATCTCCAACCAAAGTCAAAATGTTCCAAAAAGCATAAAGGAGGATAAAGGAAACGAGAATCAGCTCTTTCAGCTTTACTTTTTTTTTGGTCTCTAGATTGAGCATTTACCAAATAATAAACTTGTACATCAGTCAACTTATACCGAAAAGGTTCTCAAAAAATTTTATATGAACAAAGCTCGCTCATTGAGTACTTGTCAAAATGGTTGATGTAAATAAGGATCTTTTTCATCCTCGATAAAATAACGTAGAAATTCTTGATCCTGAAGTACTATATTTGAATGCAATTAGAGCTCTTATGTATCTTGCCAATTGTACTCGATTTGATATATCTTTTTTTGTTAATTTACTAGCAAGATCTAGTTCTACTCCAACTCAAAGACAATAGAAGGAAGTTAAACAAATATTTCGTTATCTCTATGAAATAACTGACGTGGGTTTATTTTACTCTAATAAATCCATATCACATTTTACTAGTATCGTAGATACAAGATACTTGTCCAAATTGGATATATATTTACTACTGGTGACACAATAATATCTTGGCATTCTACGAAACAAACAATCACTGCTAAACCCTCGAATCATTCAAAAATAATTGTACTTCATAAGGAAAGCTGAGAATGTGTATAGTTGAGATCTATAATTCAACATATTCAATAAATATGCAAATTAACATCCATTAGACTGATTCCAACTGTGGTACATGATGATAATGTTGCATGCATTGCTCAATTTAAAAAAATATATATCAAAAGCAATAGAACTAAACATCTATTACCCAAATTATTCTTCACACATAAACTTCAGTAGAAAAATGATATAGATATTCAACAAATTCTCTCCAATAAATACTTGACAGATTTATTCACTAAATCACTTCTTATTATAGTATTCAGGAATTTGGTGCATAAAATTAAAATGCGTCGACTCAAAGATCTTCAGTGAATTTCAAGCGAATTATTCATGAGAGAGAGAGAGAGATTATTACGCTTGTACTCTTTTTTCTTTAGCCAACATTTTGTTTCATTGGGTTTCCTGGCAGGGTCTTTAACGAGACACTCTTCAAAGTGTAACAAGAACAAGAATGATGTACTCTTTTTCTTTTACTTAGATTTTTTTTTCCCCACGTGGTTTTTTTTTTTCTAGTAAGGTTTTAACGAGACATATTCTTGTATAATGGACATCCAAATGGGGAGTGTTACAGACCTTTTCTATTTGTATGCCAATTATTATGGAGTATTTTACAAGCCTAAACCTATGCCTATGAATATATTGAATGGTAGAGAATTAACCAAATAAATTTGTGGATATAGTCCAGTGCAAATTTAACTATGTAAGATATATGACCATAATTTACTCTAGCAAATGTGTGAATATATTTTGCAAAAAAAAACAAGTGGTTATGATTTACCCAAAGAAATGAATAGTTGTAATTCATTTACCAATGTCTATAAGTAGAAATATTTGTAAGAGTTTACATATCCCATTCAAATCTTTTTCTTTTCACGAAAGAATTCATTCTCTCGTCTATCTCTTTGTATTGATATTTTTAAACTATAATATATATTTTATATTTTTACAACAATTTATAGTCAAAAGACTACTAACCACTATAATATATATTCTATATTTTTACAACAATTTGTAGTCAAAAGATTACTAACCATGTAAATTTCCCTCAATTGTAAGTGGAGCTCTAACAAATTATATTACACAAGTTCATTCATTTATTTATTTTTTGAATCACATGAGTAATTTCATTGGCAGCCCGAATGATCTGATTGTCAAGCAATGAAATATACATACATGAATAATGTTTGAGGTACCAATTTTTGTACCAAATTTTAATACCAACACATATAACTTATAATTTATCAACATTCAATTGATGATAATATTTATTTTATTTGTAGTAAGTACTAACACACCAATTAAATAGTAATAATTTATCTCGGTACAAAAAATTTGGTACAAAATTTGGATATTTACTGCTATCCATAAATACAATTAGCCCCACAGGACACCCAATGAAAAAAAAAAAAAAAATTCCTATAGTTTAGAATATGGGAAGATAGAAAATGCCCGTTTTCTAAGCTCCACGCTTCTTAAGTCGGTCAACAAGCAAGTCATGAAAAGTACGCTTCATTTTTTTTTTTTTTTGGTTTTCCTGAAATAAAAGTATGCTTAAAATTGGATAATAGTACTCCACGTAGAAATTAAATTAACAAACCAATCATTTAATTACCCATTTGGGATAATATCATATGAAGAAAACATAGATTTCACTAGGATTGTTTCGTTTATGAAGATGACACATAGATTTCACTTAGATTGTTTCGTTTGATTTTAACCACACGAAATTTTCACTCACGATTTCGAGAACTATTTTCTAGCAAGTCAAAAAGGATAACTCATTCAAGTACAAGTTTCTTTGGCTGAAATCAAAGGATAGCCCTAGTTGAATACTAAAGAAAGACAACATCAAATATCTTGGCTCAACTAATTCAAGAAAACACTATATTGCTCTTTCTTTCCTTAAGCATCTCCTAAAGCACATTAATCACAAGATCAACGATTAAACAATATAGCTGCTAATCAAAGTGGCATTTTTTTTGCACTGCCAAGTTTACAGCTAGGGAAATAATAATCTTATGCACTTATTTCGATTTTGATTTCCAAGGAATTCATGAGGATAACAAAACAATAAACCAGACATTCTGTGTCAACTAACCTAAAATATATAGTAACCAAATGGATCACCTCCCGAGAGTTTCCAGCAAAATACACCAAGATCATCCATCATCATACTCTAGCAGGCTTCTGTAAAACAGCGGACAAATAGACCTCAGATTTCCCCGACCCCGATCCATCTACCTTCTCTCCAACCACCCATTTGAGCTTCTTATACCCGAACTTCTCAATCAACCTTGTCAAAGCTTTCTTCTTTTCATCATTGGCACAATAGAAGTTATCTAACCAAAACAAACCTCCAGGTCTCATAATCCGATCGAGATCGAACATTAGGAAGTCCAACTTCTCTGGCTTCTCCCCGACATCTAATCCACTCCCCACGTGTACCAAGTCGAATACATTATCATAGAAAGGGAATCTATGATCCAAACTTAGATACAAAGGGAAAAGCCCTCTTGCAGCAATTAATTCACTAAATGGGGCATCAATGTTCAAAGTGTTAGTGATTACAGTCACATTCTTCTCTGCCATTCTAGCGGCAAAGTTACCAGACCCACCTCCAATATCGAAGCCTACTCGGATTCCTCCATACCCCAAGGCTAAAACATCATCAATGAGAAAATCATTCTTACTTCTAGCCTTTACAAACTTCTGACTCTCAGTACCATTGACTAGATTAAAGCAATCAGAGCAATCTCTACTTAACTTCTTAGTATTCAAGCAATTAAAATTCTTACAGCCAAGACCACTCCAACTAACAATCTTATCAGATATAGGTTTCCAAAGCGAAATGGGAAAAGGGCTAAGACCCACCTTGGGAATCGACTTGGCAAAGCATCTCCTTCTTGGTAACGGTTCACATCCACGCAAAATTAGCTTCTGGGCAAGGCTCCAATCGTCAGGACAAGGCCCGGAGATCTTGTAAGTCATGTACTGAGACAACAAGTCAGTAGATTTCTCACAAGTATGGCCCACAGAAGCCACCATTTCAGTGATCCCAGTTCTCGAATCTTTGCCCAGAGGGAGCTGGTGGTGCTGGAGGAAGAGCTTGAGCTCGTCAGCAATGTTGGGTCGAGAGAGATCAATGGTTTCGTAGCCGAGAAGCTCTTTCTCCATCTGGGCTAATTTCTTTTGAGAAGAATCGATCTCCCGGATAATCAGAGAGACCTGCTCTGAGATTATAGAGATGTTCTTGTGAGCACTATGGTGAAGGATGTGGTTGATTTTGTTGTCGTTTGGGGAGTATGTGAAGGCGTAGAGAGCGAAGAGATTTGTGGTAACGACGGAGAGAAGCATAAGAATGTTAACCGCTGAAGAACATAGAGTTGCCCTTTTGAATCTGGCTGTTCCATCTCCTATTTTCAGAGAAACAGACCCCATTGATAGTTCTTCTTCTCCTGGATCCGATCCAGAGAGAAAAGTAGAACGAAAGAGAGGGTTTTGGCTTGAGACACTGAGATTTGTGGAGTAGAAACACTAAAACTAGAGCGTGATTTTGTCAAACTTAAGACACTGTCCCTTAACTTTGTCAAGACATGGTTTGTTGTCGGTTGCGGTAGTGGAAGATGTTGTAAATGGGTCATGAGACTAATGACTCGCTCCTATTTCGACGATCAATTTTTTTTTTTTTTTATATATATAAAATATTAAGAATCATTTTGAGATATTTTGACAAATAACTTATTATCTGTACTTTTGACGATGATACACTCTTAATTTAATCTTAATAAAAGAGTGTATGGACAAAGGGTCAAAGGAAGTTGTTCTTAATAAAAGAGAAATGACTAATTACTAATGAGTTAATTTTACATTTTAGTTTAGAAATAACATATCTATAAACATAATTCTTCTTTTTTCTTTTCATTTGAATTTTCTGGGAGTTGTTTTCTTTATAATTAAAAAAAAAAGGCTTGGCTTTTTTTTAATTATTTTAATAAAGAAAGGCTGGCTTTAATAAACTAGTTTTTCAAGATAAAGCCAGCATTTTTTCTTAATGGCACGGAAAAAAATTCTTTATTGAATGTGTCTTCAAACTGCAAGACATAATTCTTATAGTCTACAACTGTCCTCGGTAAAGAACGTGATTAGCTGGTGATCATAAGTTAAAAATAATATTTAGCCCTTTTTTCTCCTTGTGTGAAGAAAAAGAAAACTGATTGTATCATTACATTACTATTTGGAATCCGATCCCATCTATCACGGTCCATAATCCAACTTGAAAAGACGAAGACTCCTGAAATAAATAATTAATAAAATGGCGGTAGATCTCAAGAAATATCAAATTGTTACGAATCATATTCTCTTTAGATTAGACCCCAAATTGAATCGGATAACAATTTCAAAATTTTAGAAAATAGGCAAATTTCTTTTCTTTTAAGGGTGTTATTTTTATATTGGAGATAAAGGGTGGATTGTAATTAAATTAAGACTGAAACTACTTAAATCAAGTATTAACAGTAATACACTATGAATCTTTGTCAAAGATATTTTGTATTTCTTTATTAATTGAAATACCGCTAGATTTTTCTTCTTTTTTTTTTTTTTTATCAGATGAAATTTCTTGTTGTTGTTTAAGCATACGACGTGTCTTTTCTTAAAAATTCCTTTTTTACGTTTATATCAAAAAAAAAAAAAAAAAAGACCAATCTTTTTTCTCTATCTAAACTCCTAATTCTAAAGAACTCTCCTTTGGGGAAGAAGCAAGTGAACAAAACCAGAAGTTATCGGCGGAGCAACAATGGGTGCTTCAACCTCGACGGACCACAACGGGTCGAACGAACAGCGGGAGGCGGAATCCACAGCCGCTTCTTCTGGAGCTCTCCCTGCGCTTCACAACGCTTTCTCCACACTCGCCGATCCTAATTCTGTTGCAATTCCCCTCGAATCTCTTGAGGTAACTCAAAACCCTTATTTCAAGATCCAATTTCTCATCCTGGGTTGTTGTTATTTTAGGTCCTTAGTCCTTAGATTCTCTTAATTTTATGTTGTCTATAGAAACGGAATTATACGAATATGTGTGTGTGTATACATACATATATATAAATATATATATGATTTCTCGTGTATTGGTTGTTTACGGTTTCAGAAGTGCTTCAGTTTGACTTACAAGAACCCAATTTGGGAAGCCCCGTCTTCAAAGCCTGATGCCTTTCTGGGACTTTTGGATAGTTTCGGTTCAGCAATGGTGAACCTCTTCTTTGTGCCTGGGAAAGGGGGAGTGAGTTGGGTTGAGTTTGTTAAAGGTTATAATAAGTGCTCTGGGAGAATGTCTTCTTCAATGTCGCTCAATGCTTTGTTGAGAGTATTTTGTGCAGCCGTGAGGAAAGCTGGACTTTCTTTGAGCTTGGAGTTTGAATCTGATGATGCTGATTGTAAGATAAGCGGGTTTCTTCTCCCCACTGATGTGCTTTTGTTTCTTTGGTTTTGTTGGACCATGTTATGGGATTCTCACAATTCGAAAATTTCGAAAATGAGAGTAAAGCTATGCCTTCCTGACGTCAATCATGTGGTGATATCTGCTATAACATCATCTGCTGAAGTTAATAGTAGCTTGAATGTGTGGAACTGTGACATCTCGGGTTTGGAAGTTCAACTTCCTATCGGAAAATTTCGTACGTGGGTTTTGCAGACATTACCAAGCCTTCCAGATTGCTTTGTGCAATTTGTTCATGCAAGAATTCAGAGCTGCGTCACTCAAGAGGTATATAACATTTTCCATTTCCATTTAACAGAGTGAATTCCAATTTTTCAATTCTTTCATGCGCGATCATCGCGTTTTAAATTGCAGTCATATAATGGTTTGCTCTTTATACGATATAACTATATAACACACCCTTGAATGAGTAATTAGGTCGTAAATTCTAGCTGCACACGGGATCTTGTTTCAATCTATTAACTTGATGTTTTTATATGTAGTTGTTTTGCTTTGGGATTTTTGCTATAAATGTTTTATGTGGTGACTCATATAATTTTGCTTGAAATTTGTTTAGCAGCAGGAGGATTCGGAATCCTCAAATTCTTCGGCAGGGGATATTTCCTCAACCAATGTATATGGTTCTTATCTTTTATCTTGTGGAATCGCATGGGCAATTTCTCTTACCATGAGAAGCACAATAAGCCAAGAGCTATCTAGAGCATGCTTTTTTAGCAACACGGACAGAACAGATGAAAACCTTCTATATAGGTTTGTCACGTTCTCTTTTGATCTTTTTTCTTGTTTGGACTATTGAGCACAGACATGCTTTGTTCCACAACATTGTTGATGTTCCAAGCTTTCCTCAATTTCGGCTGAATATTCATGTATTGGATCGTACGTTTTAAGATGCTACTGATTTTGGTGATATTAGTCATTGTTTGTATTGGGTTCCAGAAAACCTAATTTAACATCTAGTTTATGCTACTTTTTAGGTCATCTCTTCACGGAAGAGGGTTGAACCGGTTCTGGTCTAATGTTGAAGGTTATCAAGGTCCTTTGCTTATGTTGATATCTGCTCGTTTGGATGGTGCCCCTGAGGGTAGTACTACTGAAACGAAATGGACAATGGGTGCACTTACACAGCAAGGTCTTGAAAATAGGGATACATTTTATGGAAGTTCAGGAAATCTATATGCTATACATCCAGTCTTTCATTCGTATTCATCTACCGGTATGTTAAATGGAAGGTGACAGTCATGGGGGGGTTTACTTTTCGTACTTCTTTCCCGACTTTGCTGATTCGGAACCTTACGAACTCAATGATTGTGACAGGAAAAGAAAAGAACTTTGTCTATAGTCACTTGCATCCTACTGGTAGAGTGTATGAGCCACATCCAAAGCCTGTGGGTATTGGGTTTGGAGGAACTGCAGGAAATGAGAGAGTATTCATTGATGAAGATTTTGCTAGAATTACTGTTCGCCATCATGCAGTTGACAAAACTTACCAACCTGGATATCTCTTCCCAGATCAGGTATAATTGTAATGTTGCCTTGACTTGAATGTAATTCGCCGGAATGTTTTGATAAGATTGATGTAATGTTTCCGAATGTAATCACGTAATTATGAATTGTTGAATTTCAGGGTTTTCTACCAGTTCAAGCTTTGATTTTAGAAGTGGAAGTTTGGGGACTTGGTGGGAGAAGAGCTAAGGAAGTGCAAGATAAGCTGAAAAAGAGAGAGGAGCTTTTCACTGAGCAAAGACGAAAGGTAGCTTACTTACATGGATGAGGTCCAGGCGTTATAGTGAATCTCGATTCTTCTGATTCTAAAGGCTTAGTATTATATTTGTCTTTTGTGCAGGTTGACTTGAAAAACTTTTCAAATTGGGAGGATTCACCTGAGAAAATGATGATGGACATGATGACTGATCCCAATGCAGCTCGACGTGAAGAACGATAAGTGAGACTTTACAGTCTACTCCCCGAGAGAGAGAGTATACAGTTTACGGATAGTCTTTTTTTTTTTTTTTTTAAATTGTCGTGTTTATGTTTGTACATGAAAGGTCAAGAGACAAATGACTTCTGTTGTTGTTCCCCTTCCACATTATTTTTCGTTTTCTTATTTTTTTCATTTGCGGGACAAACGACAAATGGGTTATTCTGGTTCCTTGTGTAGTGTGTATAGTTAACATAAACTTGTACAGTTTGTTCTTATAGTAGATTGTATAAACAACGAAACTTTCTGACAGGTAGGTTATTTGTTGATGCTATATAGGTAGCACAAAGAGAAACTCGTACTGTTTGTTCTTGTGGTATAACTTTCTAAAACATAGGTTATTTGTTGATGTTTTGTGGTGCCTATATATTGTCTTCGTCACGTTTCTAGTTCGCACTTTATGTGAATTTTTAAACCATGATTACTATTTTGAAAAAAAAAAATCAAAGAAACGATTATTTATTGTTTTGTTGGATTTTACAAACTAACAACGAAAGGAACTCATCTTGCTTCACTAGACGTCGAACTTTAAAACTGAAAGCAATGTTGCATTATAGATAAACGAGAGCCAACTTTTTAACTACTACGTGTTTTTTAACAATAAAATGAGGAATGCTAGCTCTCTTATTTCAATTCTTTATTCTATTAGATTTCACGGAGGATAATTAATTCTTTAAATTAGTTTAAATATTTATCTTTATTTTAAAAATTATAATTAAATATTATTTTTTTAAAACTTTAGTGGTAAGTTATGTTATATTTTTATTTTAATTTATTTTTGAACTTAGTCATATGTTGAGTTTAAACGCGATTTTAACGCTCTTTTTATTATGACTTCATATTCCACTGACACTAAAATGATCTTATATTTTAACAATATAACAAATTAGTAATAGAGTTCCCATGTTAAGCTGAACAATGACGTAAACTAGAGTGAGAATATTGCTAGCACTTCTCAAATAAAAATATTAGCAATTGTCTACATTTTTGCTTACGAGTTAAACCAGTGGAAAAATGTTAAGAGTGTTTTGTAGGGGGTGCAAGTGAAAGAAAAGAAAAAGCTAGGCAGATTAATGGATGTATTTGGGGTAAAGTGGTTGTTTCGTGAAAAAAAAACAATTTTAGGAGGCAAGGGATTAAGAATGAACTTTAAATTTTCGTTTAAAAAAAAAAATGAATGAACTTTAAATTTTCAATTTAACCAATTTTCAATTTTTCAATCCCCTTCAAATTGAAGAGAGAATTTCAAACTCAAGTAGTAGATTAGTTATTTTACAACTAAAATCTTCTCCCTCCTACCAATCAAGGGAGAGAATTTTAGTTTTCTCCTCTTCCTCTCATCTCATTCTCTTGGTGATCTAGTTCTCCTTCCCTCTATCCTCTTTCCTCTTCCTTCCCTCCTACCAAACGTAGCCTAAAGCTGATACAGTCTCAGTATTGCCGTTAAAATATGTGATCCAAGAACGAATCTCAGTAAACAGTTGAATCAAAACGATTAAGACCAAAAGTACAACGTAAATATCAGTTAAACGTTGCTAAGATACAAGTGGGATGAATCCCGGTGCCTTCAAAATAAATTCAACCAGTCACGGATAACCAATCGTACAGCAACTAATAAGTCGATGGCAAAAGTTTAGGCTTTTGATAATATCACTCATTATCTGGCCTGATAGATATCAACCATTAACACTCGGTAAAATCTGTGTTAAAAAAAAATGTAAATTTAAGCCTACCGATATCCATGTAAATAAAAGTCAAAAGTTTTATTTGTGTTTCTGGAGCAATGGCACAAATTCAAGCAAAAGTAGTACTTGTAGAGTAACAAGACTGCTTCCGGAGTGAAGACAAAGAACATTGTTAAAAACAATGTCCTGTATACAAAAACACTCTAGCAAAAATGATATATGGTCCAAGCTCATCGAAAAATAGCAGACGTGTGTCCTCATCATCCCAGCAATACTGTTACTACTTCTTCTCTTCGGCTTTCCTTGGCTGGAAAAGAAAAACGCATAACAGCATGAGAACATTCAACCATACAATCTACTTTATGTGGCTATAAGCAGAAATAGCATGAATTTTGAGGAACTCTTGACATTTTCTAGCTTAAGTCTCCCAGCAAGTGCAAAGGGGCGAACACAACGACACACAAGCAAGAGGTAATAATCATGTAATTTAGCCGAAAATTATAAGAATCTCATGGTCAATCTCATCTAATGTGTTTCTAATTGCACAACAAAATGGAACCACAGTCCTAGTCTGCAAATAATTTGCTCAAAATGACAAGAACGTGAAATAACACAATACACCAGACAATAGAAGAAGAAGAAGAAACGAAGAAAACCAACATTAGACCATAATTCAGCGACTTCTTATTTTGTTCCATTCACTATGTCGGGTGGTATGAGGATAGAAATTAAACATTCCCCTCTAAAGTGTTACAGCACCTTAGTAACATATTCTGAAGTACAAAACTTAAAGTCATTAGAAAATCCAAAACCCTGATGGAAACCCAGATGTTATGTACTTTAATCTATGGTGTGATTTCTCATTCATGAAACGGTAAGATATAGACAATGGATACAAATTACAGCTATAAGACAATACAGCATTTGAAGATCAATTTTTTATCTGGCGCTAATAGAATATTCTAGCAATTCTATAGAGTAATCAAAATCCAATCCCCATGGGGAAAAGGGTTAGAGTTTTGCCAGTTAGTGTAATAAAATAAAAACAAACACTCACGCCAACTGTTCGATGAAATGCCCCAAGAAGAAAACACAAAATAGAAAGACAGAGGCTTCAAAAAGGTACAGAGAGAAGAAATCTTCAAAAATCAGAACGGACCTTCGTTCCGGGGGCCAGTTGGTGAAGCTCCCCCTCTGGGATAATAACGGGCCAGGGCTCCCCTGCTTCGCGGAACATCTGCTCGGTCTCGAGCAGCTGACCCTTTTCAAGAATCATGCTCCTTATGTTCTGGGCAGGTGTGGTGGCTGCGTCAAAGACCTCCTCGACTCCATTGACGAAGGTCACGGCGATCTTCGGTGGCTCATCGTCGGTGCGGCGCTTGACGAGGACCTGACAAGTGGGATTGGATTCCTTGGCTTTTCGGGCATTGCACTGCGCCAAGAACTCTAAGCACGAGGCTGTGCGTGGGTCCAATGCATTGAACTCGATCCTCACTCTGGACAGGAACTTGAGCATTTTCAGAGCAAGAAGAACAAGAAGAAGAGTCGATTTCTCAAAAAAATTCTTTCAAAAATTGTATAGAAAGGCTGATGAATTGACATTTGACAGTGATGAAAAACGATAATGAAAAGGGAACGACACTAACCTCAAAAAGGAAAACGACATATTAGAATAAACAACATCAAATGCAAAATGACTTTACAACGTGAAACGACAATCTCCCATCTATTAGTCAGCCCAAAAATGCACACACCGAACAATAACACCAAATAACAACATTAGCTAGGAATAGGAATGGCAACCGGGCGAATTGGGCATGTTTTTCAATTATCGTACTCATCCTCGAAAGTTAATCATAATACTATATTTGTTCATTAATATTCTTTTAGATGCAGGAAAGACGGAAGTATTAATTCAAAGAATAATGAGAAAATTATAGTTATCTATTAGTCATTGATAATAATAAAATATTAAAAAATTTTAGATGAAAATACTAAATATTTTTTCATAATTAACAAAACATTAAACTAATAATTTTCAAACTCTAAAATTTAAATATATAAGTAAATACAACTCTCCAAACTCATTATTTTACCAAAGATATAAGAATATAAATAATGTAAAGTTAAATACATATCTATATGTATAATAATATATATCGAGGCGGTTATAATACAGATTATACTAATATCGTCTTCGCACTATATCTGCATATTAAATACAATTATTATCTATTTTGATTATTTATTCCCGTTTGAGCAGTTTTTTTTCTCTCTATTCGGATCGGATAACAATGGATACCTGTATCCATAGGTTATATTATCATTCCTAAATAGGAAACGAGACAAACCGTCAAACTGAAAATGACAATAAATAATATTGACGACAAGAGTTAAGAGTATACCCATATATATCTTTTTTTTATTTGAAAGATACCCATAAATATTTTTGGCTGTAAGGATATACCAATTACGACGGAAACTAAGCCCATGTTCGCTGCTCCCGTTCTTTGAATATTAGTTTTTAGTAACCACCAGTAACCACCGTAATTCTTCTAAACCCAAATTTATAGATTAGAAGAGTTTTACCAATGCTATTTATTTATTTTTTAGTATCCTTCGTATAATAAAGAAAAACAAAAGGCTTAGTTTAGAGGAAAAACATAATTTCAACATGATAATCAAAGGACAAATTATAGGAATTTACAACCTACCCAGCGGGTAATTACTGTTTTGATGTAGTAAAAGACCGTAAGCGAAGGAATAATATATTTTATTTTCCCCTTCAGTATGAAGAAAACTGTAGTTGGTACAAATTCATTCCATGAACGTCGGAAAATATAGATCTTACTGTTCCAAACAAGGAAGAGTAAATAAATTAAGCAAATTTATGCCTTTTTCTTCTTCTTCTTCTTTTTTCCAAAAAAAAAAAAAAAAAAAAAAAAAGCTGGGAAAAGAGAAAAATCCAAGCTGAATCCCGACTCCATCAAAAAAATGTACAAACGGGAACTACAACTCTTTAACTGCTAATCTCTCTATCAAATTTGGTTCTTTTTGCATTCTGCACCTCTGGCATGGAACTACCACGCTGCTGGAATGATGCATCATGCTGATAAGCACAATTGTCCCCATGCCGGCAGCCCCTTGAGCTATTATAATATTTGCAAAATTTCATTATCTTAGGCTTTGATTCTCTTGGTTTGTGGCCATTTACTGGTTCCTGATTTGGTACCGATTGGTGGCTATATCGGTTACCATATAGTGGAAGGGTCTCTTGCCTGTCTCCTCCATGCTGCTGAATCAAGCTCTTGTAATAACTTATGTCCTTTGCTGGGGCAGCAGCATGAGAAGGCGGCGGCGATGCAACGGGAACAGCCTGGGGAGGTGGAAGCCGTGAATTAGGAAGGTGTCCCATTCCAGCCCCATTTGGCTGGGGATAGAGAGGTCCACTTGATACAGAAGCTGACAGAGGTATGCTGGATGGTGTCCGATTAACCTGAGCAGGAGGTAGATCTGATATGGCCATATTAGGTGGCCTTGATATGGGTGTGTGCTGTGCGTTGGTGTTGGTGATTCCATAGTCTGTAACTAATTTCTCAACCATCTTTGGGTTACTAAGAATCTTAATAAGCAATCCATGGTCAATCAAGTTCCCCTGCTCATTGCTGTTCACAAGCCCGGTCAAGGCAGCAGTGAAAAGACCAGGTTCTGTGCCTAGAGCCATTCCAGCTGCCGCCTTCTCCGGGGCAGGAGCGCTTGCCATGTTCGGTGCACCATGTTGAGATGAAGATGGAACTCCCACTGACTGTTGCAGGCTTAAGGGAACGTCAAATGGTGCCATGGGTTCAGATGATGAGTCGGCTGCAACATCTTCGTCTTCAATTGCAGTGATGGGTATTGACGGAGTTTGCCTATCATCATAACGAGAATCTTCTGTGTTCAGCATGTCTGAGGGACTGTAGACAGAGGAAAATTGTTCAGTTTACTGAAGCATCAAATGCAAGATCAATAATTGCAGTAAGCCAAGTAACAAACTTTGGTGGAATGGCTGATGGACGTGGATAAACTGCTTCAAGTACTCTCATCTCCCTTTGATTTTGGATTCCAGCCTCTTGATTTTCTTCTCCGGCAACCACTCGCCACTCCAAATTCAATACAAACTGTGAAATTTAAGATAGCGAAAAGGGAACAGTAGTGATTCTTAAGTGAGGTTTCAAATCATATTTGCTTTCTCATAACATAGATTAAAACTGCGAGGTAGGTGGTTGATACTGAAAAAGTAACACCAAAATTATGATTTTACCCTTGGAGGATATCTCCATTTGACAGTAGGAATTTGAGACAATTTGGTCTGTAACAGATTTGAAGGTTGAGCTCCTTCAAAGCCAGGAGGTAGAACATCATCAGAGCTGGTTCCAGTTGAATGTAACAGCCATGATGTCTTTGCTTGGAGGTGATCTTGAGAATCTAATCCAACTTGTGAAGGAGATTCTTCTGACAGAAACAACCTAACCTGTAGAAGAAAAGTATGTTAGTTTTGATATTGATTCTCAAGAGCCAGCAACATGAGTTCTTATTTTATAGGATTTGCTAACACGCCTAAGTAAAGCTTATATGAATATGAAATGAAGAATGCACTTCATTGGAGAAACAACTTTCTAGAGTGGACCTAATCTTATTCTTGAAAAACATATTATGAACAAGACAACCAAATAACAAAACATTAACCAATCTAAAATAAACTGTAAAAATTAAATGATTCCACAAAAATTTTCAAGTCAAACATGCACAATGGACTCCAGAAATGCATATGCCTCTGTCTCAGCAAAAGGTTATTCCAAAACATAAATTAATGGTAATTGTATCGAGAAAAAGAAAAAAAGAATAATACCAAAAGTACCATCTCTATCGGCCAAAATACCACATCACACCATTTGTTCTCAGAAATCCCGAAGGTATCGGTACACTTATAAAAATAAAAGACAAGTGCCTCTCTTCCCCTATTTCGAATCCAGAAAGTATCTGAAAAATGTGTTGTCCTTTCGACTTAGAAGATGAAGGGAAAAAAAACACTCCAATAAGTCATTTGTTTTTTTCAAAAAATCCAAAAAGTGACAGAAGGGACTTTTCCCCCTCTTTTTTAATAGTACAGGATTTTTTTTTCCCCACGATTTTGAGTACAGAGGGTGTAATGTGCTACTTAGGCTGAATAGTGGAGATTTTTTGGTATTATCTCATGAATAAATCAGTAAAATTCATCTGGGAGCATAGGCGTGACCATGCACAGGATATATACAAATTTTTCATCAAATGATATCTCCCAATGTCATAAAGATAGCTACCTTTGACACCCGCACAAACACACCCCCCCCCCCCCCNCCATTGTAGAGTACCCTTTTGTTTCCCTTAAATATTAAGATAATCCCTAACGGTTTAGAATTCAAAGATTTTCGGGTATCGATTAAGAGGTCAGGTATTTCAGTAGCACCATTGTGGAAATGTAATGGTGTTTTAATCAAAGGGACAGTTGTCTCCAATGTATGAAGCTTTAGAGGTGGCTAATTATGAGAGCACGTAATAACTTTCAGTACCATCTAAAAATTAAATCCAAATGAGCTCATACTACTGACCAGACGCACCAACGATGTACTTGAGGGAGAGTAAAAGAAAGTGCACGTGAAAAGTATTAAAAGGGATAAGAGGCTCGATCAAACCACTGACGATGTCCCAGAGCAGCAAAAAAAAAAAAAAAAGAAAAAAAAAACAAAGGGAAGAAGTAGCAAAAACAATGGCCACAATCACTTTAGTACCCGCATCATTAAAGAAAAAAAGAGCATGTATTTACATAGCTCTCAAGCATCATCATGTACATGTCACCTTTTTCAAAACGCATTTGGAGCCTCTAATGGAACTCTTAAGCTATGGTGTAATTTTGTTCATCACTTAACACTCTCCTTTTCTCTTGCTGTTAATCTTTACAGCTTCCGCTACTTTGAA
This sequence comes from Parasponia andersonii, assembly GCA_002914805.1. Taxonomy (NCBI): domain Eukaryota; kingdom Viridiplantae; phylum Streptophyta; class Magnoliopsida; order Rosales; family Cannabaceae; genus Trema; species Trema andersonii. Next base: position 558,228 of record JXTB01000048.1, read on the forward strand.
GAAAGAATAATCCCTAATGTCTCTCTAATTTATTATGTTACCTAGTATATGTGAGTGTAACATCAATCCAACAAAAAAAATAGTAAATAAATAAAGCAATTTAGTTTTTCCTCCCGAAACAACAACACTGAATTCTTATCTTATATCACTTTTAAGGCGAGTTATCCATCCCAGATACACATTATAACTTAGAAGTGTTTTCGACATATTCAATTAGTTACTCTCAAATGACGACTACATCAAATGATAAAATGTTAGTTGTCAATGCTGTTAAGAGAAGTTGATATATAACAATGCCTTTCACCGCTGAAAGTGTTTAGCAGATATGGAGGCATCTAGTCTCTTCTCATACGATTTATACTGAACTTTTCCTAACATTACTAGTATTTGTTTAACAACATAGATTCCTCATTCCAGTGGCATAAGTTGCTTCCTCTACAGAATTTCATCTAAACAACTGAAATACAGTAATGAAAACCTGTCCCAACCGCATAAAACTAAACACAGACTCTCTAAACCAGCTTCAGAAAGGGGAGCAAAACTACTTTTTACATTATATCAACTAACTAGACCGTTAAAATGGCTAAAATTGAACCTTTTTTTTAATTACTAACCAGAACTTAAGTTAGTGTTTCAGAATCTATTCATGACTTACCAAATTCCAGTACAACATTTTGACTTCATCTATCATAATTGACATGCTAATATGCTAAAAACCAACACAAAATCTCAGTATACAGTTCTTATTCTTCTATTGGCTATTGTTCTCAAGTTGAAGATATTGTCCAAAGAATTTCACGTAATATGGAAAAAATAAATAAATAAAATAAAAATCATGTTTTTATTTATTTTCTGTGGTAGTTTAGCATATAACTCATAAAGGACGCTTCAGCAAACAAATGCAACACAAAATTAAAAATTAAAACTAACTGATCCCAATGCTATACCCTGATAAGCAAGAGTTTTCAATCGATTTTGATAATTGATATCACGCAATGAAATGCAAAAGAAAGAACCAAAAACATATAAATCAATAATTCCCATAGTCGTCAGCGAAATTTTTTTTTTTGAAAAAAAAAAAAAAAAGAAAAAAGAAAAATAGCCTCACCAGATACATACAATCGAGCGAAAGCACAAAACTAAATTATCAAAAAAACGTGCTTCTAAGTTCAAAGAGAGGAAGCAGTTTTCACAATATAAGCACCAATAATTTACCCAGGAGGGGGGAAAGGAGGAAAAAGAAAAAAAAAAAAAAGTAGAGCTGAAAGAGCTGATTCTCGTTTCCTTTATCCTCATTTCTGCTTTTTGGAACATTTCGACTTTGGTTAGAGATACGAAGAATTTGGTTGGTTTAATTAAAGTGGGTGATTAGGAATGTAATGTAAATTATTATTGATTTAATACCTGACAAAAGTTTACATCTGAAGCCCAAGAGACCCTTTTGGATTTGTGCGATTCTCGCATATTTACAGAGAACCAATAACAATATCCCCAAAATACTTGTCTTCCTCCTCCAATTCCAATTCCAATTCCAATTCCAATTCCCGGTCTTAGTTTTACGGGTCCGATCAAAAACGCAAACCCTAAATCCTCAGATTCGAAAACCCTAATCTTTACGGCGTCCTCAACAAATCCCTGACCCTGACCACCCGAACGTGAACCCTAATTGTACGAACTTGAGGCGATCCAATCGCAGGGACGACGCCGATCGCAATCGATAGGCCAAAGGGCGCCACAGACCCATCCAACCAAACCCTAAATCCTCTGGTTCAGCCTTTCGCAGTTCGTATATATCCCAAATTTTAATATTATTTTTTGTTTTTAAATATCTCTTACTTACAGTTCGGTATCGTCTGTTTAAGTGAGTGAGCGCGTGGAGTTAGAGACTTTTTCTTTTATATTCGCGCGTGTTCAAATGCGAGTGCAGTTCGTTTTGTTATTTTTTAAATTAAAATTTGCACAACCTGTTTTGAGTTACGGCAAGTGAAGTAATTGAGTGGGTAAGGATTCGGTGTCCAGTTGAGTTGCTAATGTCATGACTGGCAGCCACTTTCTCCCCACGTGTCTCGCCCTTTCTACCTTTTTACTTGTGTTTTGTTTCATGTTAAAAAATATATATATATATTTATTTTTTAAAAAGAATTTCTAAAGATAGACAAAAAAAAAATTAAAAATGGTAATTATTTTACAGATCACTGATGACATCATGTTACAGACTTGGACAAGCGTTAGATGAGAGCCCAACTTTGGAGTAAATTACTGATGTGAGATAACTGTCAATCTGCGTGGTAAAACTAAGACAAGGGACATGAGAAACAGAACCAACTAAAACATCAATTTACTTGAGCAAAAAAAAAAAAAGTAAAACATCAATTTACTTGAGCAAAAAAAAAAGAAAGTAAAACATCAATTTAGCGGATTTTTGTTGACCAAATTCACTATATATAAATTACACAGGTTTTCTCTTTCTTTATTATTATTAATTTTTCAATATTTTACATGCAATAAATTGTTCACGGGAGTAATCGAGTAAGGGAGTAATAATTATAGTTAAGAACCCTATACTATAGGTACTTGGACAAAATTATGACGTGGTGGACTGATTTTAACATCAATTTTTACGGAAGCAGTGATATATTTTAACCCAAATATTTGTGGAACAAGTAATTATTTGTGTATAATATTAATAGTAGACTATGGAATGGATCACATAACATTAAAAATATTCGACGCTCCAACTAACTTGTCCACTCAAGGAATCGGGGATCATGTGAGTTGTACTTGGATCGGATAAATGAAATTTCAATTCGGAATCCATTGGATAAGAAGAAGACAAGAACGGTACCCAAATGACCAAAAAAGACGAAAAGTGCAACAAAGCTGTACATAGTTATGTTACATTACCAAAGTTCATAATAGTTCCCTCAAACAAATTTACTTACATGGTTTACCATTTTCGACTTCTAAGCATAATTTCATTTGTTCGTGAGAGAGAGACGAGATTGGACTAGACTGGATGTAACAAATTAACATCGTTACTATAAAACTAAATTGAACGACAGAATTAGGTACTTGTAGACCCGTGATAATGATACCTTAAACACTAAACTCACAAAAAATTTAATTTTTCTTACTAAAAAAAAAAGCCCAAAAAGGTTGGAAGTGCAGAAAAAGAGATTATCAAGGTCGTGAAAAATAAATCAATAAGAAATAGAGATTTATCCAATTTATTCCAATGACATCCGGGAAGGAAGACTTCTAAGCTCTTCACCTTGTAGTTGACCGCAACTTTGGATTAACAACCAAATGCGTCTATACCAAACCTACTAATATCACACCCAAATATACGATTTGGAGAAAGTTACATAAAATAATAAAAAATAACAATGAGTAATAGTAACAGTAGAAATGTACACAAAATCTCACTTCACTCGGTGTCACATATATATAGAAAGAGAAACTCCCAGGAACTTGCGTGGACTAACCAAGGCACAGTTCAAGCAGAAGAAGCTGGAGCACCAAAAATAAGTAGCTAGCTACCCGTCAATATAAGATCAACTGTTCAACTCCAAATTGCTTGTTAAAGACTGGTGATTAGCTACCACTCGCCTTTTTGACGTGCTTTCGGTTGATCTTCACCTCTGCCATTTTCTCTCTGAATGAAGCAAAATCCAAGCAATAATCAAATGAAATTCAAAACTTGACAATTGAAAGTCAATAACATGACATGTCTATAGAAGGAACACCAACCAAAAACACAAATGCATACAGTTCAAAGAATGTGAGGAGAAGTATGTATACCATTTGCCTTAGCACCACCCTGTTGTGCTTGAGATGTTGACCTTTGGATACGAGGAGATCCTTGCCTTCCATTTGCACCGGGCAATGAATGTCTCTTCTTGACGTAAATCTCTCTGTCTTGCACATCAGGACTGGATCTTGGAGAGCTATTTGCATTAAGCTTTGCTCTAGCCGATTCTGTTGCTTGCATGAAGTGGGGGAGAGAACTATTGCTGCTGCTGTCTCTTGGTTCTTGATCACTAATATCAGGTTTCGGTGAACCAAAAGAATTGCGCCTCTTCCCATTTTTCTGGTCTTTAGGCAATTTTTCCACGCTACTTCTTGAGCCAGAATCATGATTTGTATTCGAGGGTGATTTCTTAATGGCTGACAGGGACTCACGATTCTGGTCAGATCCTCTCTGGTCAGATCTATTTCTTTTGGCTTTCACTGAAACCTGACTAGCAGGTGTTCCTTGGGATTCAGCACAAGTCATATGGCTTCTTGGAGAAGCTTCGGGAGATAACACGTGTGCTCGAACACCTGCCTGAGACTGCTGTTCCAGTTCCCTCTGAAAATCAGATGTATCCCTCTCTGGCTTCAGCTCTACCCGTGGGGAGTCCATAGTAACCACAGAACTAACAGAATCACCATACGCAACATCAAGTTTCTCAGGCTGATCTGGGATTGAGTAAAACAAGCTAGATTCTGGGATTGTGGGGCCATCATTTGCCTCAAGATCTAAACTTTTCATGCCCTTGTTTGGAACGCAAATCTCCTCCTCCAAAACCTTGGATTCAGGCTCAATTTCCATGGCAACAATATCCGATCTATCTGGTGAATCAAGAGTGGAAGTTACAGAGAGTTCAGTGCCACACTCTGAGCCACCAACTTGAAGCTTTGATCCATGAACTGGACTTTCTGCTAAAACTACCTCATTGGTCCTGATTGCAGAATGTGCCTCAAAAGAAAATGTGTCCTTGTGTGACTCGTCTCCAGATTCTTGATATGATGAACTCAAAGCTCGATCAGGATTTACAGCTGAACTCAGCTCTTCAAATTTTGACTGGGCAACAATAAATGAAGGATTACTCGCCTTCTTTGATCCATAAACAAATTTATTGCCCTCAGTCTCCAGTTCATCTGTGGCAAGTCTTTTCATTGAACACTTTGGTTGTTCAGCTTCTGTTTCAGGTTCACCAGAAGCTGATTGCAGAGAATTGTTCTCCAATTGAGAATCTACATCTGATTGCAGAGTTTCATTCAGAAGAGAATTTATCCCTACCCAGCTCTCTTTAACATCTGATGTACTTGTGTTCTCTGGCTGAGGCTGCTCCAAATTATCTCTGACAGAAGATGCGGTAGAACAGCAACCCTGAAAGTCAAATTTGTCTGCCTCATAAGTAATCAGATTGTCTTCACTTTCAGATCGCACAACTGACTCTTGAACACTCAACTTTGAGTCCACTGACTCACAAATGACTTCAGGTTCTACTCTGGATTCCTCCAATTTATTATCAAAATTTTCCTCCTCTTCTTTTTGTTGCTCTGTGACTGACACTGTTTTCTTTGACTCAGCAGCATTCACTGATGAGACAGACATCCACCTCTCCAACCATTTCCATGCAGAATCAGATTTAGAAGGATCACACTTTACATTAATAGGTTTGGTCTTTGGAGTTGATTCCAAAAGCTACAATTAAATAATACACCAATTAGCTAGCATATAGATATTTGAGATAAAGAGCCTCAAACAATTTGCAAAATGAAAGACCGGAACATATCAACCGTACCTGGCGAGCAAATTTATTGCTTAATAGCTTCTCAATGCTAGCGCTTACCCCACTCAATTTGTTTGCTAAATTTTCTTGCTTCTGAAACATGAAAAATGTTAATTTAGTAAAAACTGTATTTTCAGTTCCTACAAAGTATAAAGATAAGAACAAGAAGACCATAATGTCATCCAATACTTAAGCAGGGGGAAATTTGCCTAACTGGATGACAAGCGAAGAAACAAAGTTGATATCCAAAGAAAGTTATCATGATACCGTCATTAATGGCAGTCGTGACAACATGTTATAATATCTTAAGTGAAACTTTCAACTCAGACAAAAGCTTCAACATCCCAAATGTGATCAACTAACCTCCACCAGTTTCAAAAAGTATAACATCCTTAGAATATATTTAAGTGAGCATTCAAGAGTTTTGTTCTTTCGTTATTACTTCTTGTTTTAGTTCTAGTTAATAAGATCTAAGAGAAGCCATAGGTCTCAAAACTCTACAATTTAGCAATAATTTTCCTTTTCTTCCTTTTCATAAGACAGATGCAAAATGTGAACAAGGATTTAAGTAGGGAACAACACTACCTTCCGATCTGAATTTTGGCATGGTTCCTCCATGGATACCCGAGCATGGCGAGCACGAACAAGAGCTTGCATTTTCACAATGGCTTGAACACAACGTAGAGTTCCAACAGCATGCCTACGTACCAAATGACCGCGAACAGCAGCTTGCAACTTGATTACACTTTTGCGCTTTAGCAGTTCTCGATAAGCCTGGTCAATAATTTGATGAAAACTTAGTTCAAGTGGCTACTACCCATTCAGTTTCAGACTTGAAAAAATCAGAAGATAAACTACCAAGAAGCCTCTAACAGCAGTCTGGATTGCAATGACGACAGTCTCATCTAGTTTGGCACTAGTCTCATCTTCATTCTCAGCACCAGTCTCATGTCCAGTTTCGGAGGTAACTTCATTGTCAGATACTTTTGGATTCAGTGCAGTTGACAACTGGGGTTTCTCATCATTGCAATGTACCACAGAGACCTTCTCCTGGACAGTGGTGTCAGCTGGTGCTTCAAAGTTGGCAGTCGCAGATTCTGGACCCTCCTTATTTCCAAAAGTGGGGGTTGTTTCTGTTATCACAGTGTTGCTTAGCACACGATGGCGGGCAGATCTCTTGCGGAAACTCCACCCACGTTTATCACTTGGAACCTTGCTCTAGAAGGAAAGCGATTTACATTAATTAACAGACACCAAGCAGATAAAAAGGAATAAAATAACTATTACTGCTCTCAACATATCACCATAATTTCTTATCCAAACTACCCTAAGCCAGTATGAGATCCCTGAAACGCACCCACAAATACCAAACCCCATTGCGACAGCTTTGGCACCCAATAATCTGATCTAGGTTTTGTTAGTAATGATTTCACGTGACCATACAGTAAGCGCCAATAATTAAGTTCGCATATAAATAAGTTACTAACGCCATATGGGCATTCCATTAAAGGTGCACAAACCTTCTAATCTAATCAGTTTAACAAGAACAAAGCACTTTATTATCACATAAAAGATTACAATTCAATTCCCGGTATAATAACTACTCTTTCCAATGAGACTATGTTTTTCCTTTTAAGATTAAAGAGAATCGAATTCAATAACACATTTGAGAACCATAAAATCTTGCTCTCTAACTCCCACAAAACCAGCAAACCCAACAATATTAATAATAATAATAATAAACCCAAAAAAAAAAAAAAAAAAAATTGGAATACGTGTAAANCCCACAAAACCAGCAAACCCAACAATATTAATAATAATAATAATAAACCCAAAAAAAAAAAAAAAAGAAAACTAGCAAATAAAAGTTCCAAATTACTCGTCTCGTTCATAACAAACATTTGGATAAACAAAGACCAACTCCAGTTGATCAAGTAGTCGCATTCAAACTCTGTTTCAGACAAAGATCCTCGGTTTTTCTCAGATCTTCGGATAAACAAAAGCATTGGCCATTGATTCTAGAGTATAAAGCATTCGGATATTGAATCATTAAAAATCGACAATTCCCAGAAAAGAAGTAAGAAGTAAAGAAGAGGGAGCCAATGAGATACCTCAGTGGGTTCGAGATCATCTTTGTCCGCTGAATCGCTACCGCATGTGATAATTTTGAAACAAGAAGAAGTAGATTTCCCCATTCTTCTCCTCCTCACTACTCTCTCTCACTCTTCACTCTATTTCTCTCTCTAACTCTCTCTCACTTGCAGACAAAACCGTCTATGTAGTAGGCGTTGGAAATTGGAAACATGGTTAAGAACCCGGACCTCAACCTACTCTTTAAATCCGCTTTATTGTTTTGCCTTGGAGTCCGCCATTTATCAACCCCGTTGAACTTCAACTCTACGGTACGGTCCTGTCTTTCCGTTGGGAAAGACAGACATTTTCCCAAAAAAAAAAAAAAAAAAAAACCTATCAGATCAATTTTCTTTTCTTTTTCCTTTTTTAATATCGTATCCAACCGTTTGATTCGTTCACGAGATAATGCGCACGATAAATGAATTAGTTCATATTAAGTATCGAGACCGTTGTATTCATTTAATTTTGTGCTAATCAGAGTTTATCCATGGCCTTCATTTTTGTCCTGGTGCGGCCCACCTCTCCTTATTATTATGATGTTAGTTTTGGAATTGGACGACAATCTTGTTCTGGCTGTCATAAATTTTTTTTTGTTCGCTTCCCAACTATCAAATTTTTAAGTTTACTTGGAAATAATAACTTTTTATAAAAATAATAATTATTTATTTTTTAAATTAAAAATAAACAAATGTGAATACTGGTGGAGGAGTAGGGGATTCGAATTATAATTATGACGACTAAATTATGGATATTTTCAGCTCTCTATTTCAAAATAATTATTATATCACATTTTGCGCGAATTTGAATCAATATTGCATACATTAAGTTTAATTTGTAGTTAGATTCAATATATTACAATATTAAAGAAAATATTATTTCTATAATTATTTTGATTAGACGAATATAATGTAATTATTTATTTGATAAATTAAATTTAATATAAAGTATCATTAATATTAAATTAGATATAATATTATAGAATATATGTATATATTACAATAAATCACAGCATGAAGAAAATAATAATATGATCAATCATATCATTAAAAAAAAAAGAGTTAAATTATAAATTTTCCAAATATTTTTAAAATACTGATCAAATAAGCTATCACATTTAAATATGCTTAAAGCTTAATATATATATATATATAGGTGATATTGAATTTTGAGTATTCATCAATTATTTATTTCTTTCCAAAATTAAAAATATTGCAACTTTTTTTTTCTTTTTGAATGATGACTTTTATTTCACTAATAACAGTAATATAATTACGAATCTAATACACATATCATATTAATAATCCATACAAGTAAATAATCAACCAACTAAATTCAATAATAAATTATGCACAAAACATATATAAATATTGTACACATAAATCCACCAAGAAACATATTATAGCTCCTTAAAATATGTCTCTCTAGTTCGTTTAAATTGTCCTCTATCACTAAAGTTAATTCCTTTAATTTATATGATGATAAATCTTCTACAAAGAACAACCTTAAACAAAATAAAGCCTTTTAGATAAGAATTTAAAGAGCTTCATATATAGAAGAATATCAACAAAAACATTAAAAAAAAAAAAAACAAATAGAAACCAACAAAACTCAAAACCTATACGAATCTAAAATCAGGTAGGACCGTGGGCAGAGCAAGCTCAAACAATTAGTGGACCTTAGGCAAAACTCTATAAAGAAGCCCTTTTAGATGTGTATATATAATATATATATATATATGCACCAATTTAGTATGTATTTTTTTAACTTATTTATATGTATTATTTTACCCAATTAAAATTCATCACGCACATCTTTTTATAATAAAAATAAAGAGATAAAAGTATTAAATAATATATATTTATTGCTATTATTTTTTTTTCAACTACTCAAAATATGGTAGCCGCTAGATAATGATCTAAAAGTTGAAAACAACAATATTTACTAAATTATGACTCTATATATTCAAAATGATATATACATTTACTAAAAATACTCGATCACTTCATAAAAAAAATGCATGAATTAGAAAAGCATAAAACTTCGAGTATAGTCAAAATTCTCTACCCAACAATGTACGTCTCCAACTTTGAAACACTAAATCTTTTGATGCATCCATCGAAATCAAAGTATTTCACACACTTGAGGGTGTATAGATTTAAATATATAGATACATAGTTAGTGAATCCATATTTCATTAAAAATATATTACTAGAAAAGCTAGTGAGTCCATATTTCATTAAAAAAGTCTTCTAATTAAAAAAAATATTCTGGTAATTCATCCAAACACCCCCGAAAATAAGTTTTGGACTCAAAAAAATCTTTAGAAGCCATACCAAATAGGCCCTAAGACTAAATCATTCTCTATTGTTCTCTAGCCTTATGAAATTCAATATGTTCTTTAGTTGCAAGGCAGTTAAAGTAATTGGATAAAAGAGATATTAAGAAACAATGAAAGAGAGACAATTAAAAAATTAGGACTTTTTAGGTAATTCTGTAAATGGAAGATTAACAAATGTGTAGTGGTTGATTGATTCCATAAAAGAAAAAAGAAAAATCCATTAAGTTATTTGAGGTAAAAACCAAAATGTTACTATAAAAAGATAATTAATGACAACTATAGTAACTAAATTTGACTTCTTAGTGGCTACAAATTATATTATTGTTGTTTAAATTTTTATATATTATGGCTATTTTTAATGTCTAATTTTTGAAAAATGTAATATTAAACAAAAAAAAAAATTAATGTAAAAGAGGAAACTTTGGGGCCTTGGCTAAATATGGGGCTTGGTAAAAGCCTAAATTGCCTATATATAAAATTGTTAGTGGGACAAAATATTTATAGATCTAATACAATACTTTTAGATATGCAGAAAGATTTATTAAAACAAAAATATAAAGAAAAATCTTTACTAAAAAGATCTAAAAGATTTCCACTTTAACGGATTAGAAACTCCTTCTAAGTTTCAAAATCTAGAGAAAATCTATTAGAAATTTTTTTAATTATTTTATTACACTATTAAAATGTTGCAAGTTTTACTGCCTAAACAATTTGCCTAATAATATGGTGAACAAGATATTATAACCCATATCTTTGATTATTCGATGCATTAAAAATTGAAAATTGCCTATTTTATTGGAGAGGAAAAAGGCAACGAAAGACGATCAGATAATGTTAATAGTCCTGATAACTATGAGTAATGAGTTGTAGTTGGTGTATTTGAGAACTCGAAATCAAATTATGACTTCTTGACCGTCTAAAAGTAAACCAGAATTATTGAACCACAACTATTGATGATAACGAATTGAAAACTAATACTCAATTTGATATTTGCTCAACTAAAAAAAGTAACATGTCAATCGTTTAAACTGAAAAATAAAATAATTGCAGATTCAATGTATATAAGGTAACTGTTTTCTTACCAAACAAAAGGCGTGAACAGATAATAAACACATATCAAAATGAAATAGTACTTAACTATGATTGAATCTAATGAAATCACTGTTAGTAAATAATTGATCAAAATTTATCACGAGTAATTGTTGAGAAATTGGAAAACAAATAAAAGAGTTGGAAGATGGGGCCCATTAAAGGTATGTGGGCCATGTTAAGGTGGATTTTCATGTGAAGATTAGGATATAGGAATAAATAAAAACGGTGTCTTAAGGGATGCAAAGGAGGGAGGTTGTCGAGTATCTCTCTAACAAATAATTGTTCTTTCCTTCTAAATGGTTACCGCTAACCTATCCCATCCCTTGACAGCTATTTTGTCCTCCCGGGACACGTGGATGACTGCCTGGAATGACACGTAAGAGCACATGGGATGCCTGCCCCACAAGGCGTGCCATGTTAGAGGCCTGCAACCCGCTAGTGGGTTGCCATGAGTTTGTCATGTGCCACCCAATTATCAAATAATGATTCCCAATTCCATGGAACGACGCGTCGTATGTATCCAAATGTATATGCCTGCAACCCTGGGTTGCCTTGAGTTTGTCATGTGCCACCCAATCAACCAACGATCCCACAATTCCATTTGAACGACAAGTCGTATGCATCTAAATGTATATACGTGACAACTTTTTTAAAACTAATGTAAATATGTTTCTTTTTTTTTTTTATGTTGCATGAAAAAATGTGTAATTTTCTTTTGATTGCAACTTGAAACTCAATTACATGTCAAGAAAAAAAAAATGCAAGTCTTTTAAAATATTGTCTAAGATAAAAAGTTGGTCAATTATATAAACTCGTCAAACTTTTGGCTGTGCATCATACAATTCCAATACACTTAGTCACGAGAGACACCACAATATTTCAAGAAGATCATACAATAAAATAATATGTGAGAAATTATACGAAGACCTAAAGCCAATAAACATGAAGCTAGAACAGATAAACCATGTTACAGGACAACCGAACATTATATTCCATAAGGATTTAAAATGTTAACTTTGTCAAACATTGTATTCTTATAGAGGGTATATAACTGTACTCTGATGAATAACATTAGTTGTGTGGTCTCTCTCCCTTGTCTAAATTACCCTTGAAGGGAATAAACTAACTAATGGCACCTAACCATTATAAAAAACAATTTCTAATCTTAATTTGCAGAACAGCAAATATTTGACTCTTTGGTTAACCTTCTCTATTTTTATTTTTATTTTTTAGTGGTTTGCCTTTAAAGGTCATTGAAAGCAAATTAAGAGTGAGCTCACAGAAGACAATGGCATTTTTACTCATAGGTGGTGAGTTAATTTCGACAATCAACCAAAATAATAGGTACAACCCCAAATGAATGACTGTCCACCATATGGACCTCTCTTTAGGAACCGTTTGGTGGAGCCATAGTCACATGGGGGAGAGAAAGAGAGAGACACTTCCGGGATGTGAATGATAAAATGTTATTTTCAAAGCCCTATGATTGATTCACCAGTTATGGGAGCCCTTATGGAGAAAAATACGCTAAGTTGCAAAATACAATTAAAACACTATTTTGAGTTGTCAACTTTAGACTTTAGTATGTTGTCACTTTCTGAGATGAAATATCAGTTTTAGAATAGTTTTAATGTTCAGTTACCGTGGTGCTAATTGCTAAATATAGTTTGCACTCAACGACTTTGTTTTATAACGTAGAATTAGAGTATGCCAGTTGGCTAAAATGTAAAAACTATGTAGTTCACGTGTTAGTGATCTGAATACTCATTGTATAAGTGTAAACAAAAGATTATTATGTATGGAGTGGTGTCTTAAGTACTTCTCCCACTTGATCAGATGCCCCAAAATCCAAATCACAACATGTAAATTACAAATGCCATGTCATAATTGAAAATGACAAATGAGTAGGGACCGGGTCTCTTGGAAGGACTACTCTCATTGTGGGATTCAGCTGGCTGGACTCTTTGGGTTGAATTTTTTTACAAAGATCTCAGTATCTGAAAAAAAAAATTAAAAAAAAATCCAATGATAATAATATTGTCCTATGCATACGTTAAATTATAAAATATGGCATCAAAAGTGCTGACTCTAAACAAACAATCTTGCAATGAAAAAATATTGTATATTATTGTTATGGGTTTTTTTATTTGAGTTTTCAATTGTTAATTGCAAAGGATCTTAGTTGAGTGAGGCTAGATCTGATGAAACTCTTCAATATTACTACATCAATCCTTTTTCTTACATTGATTTAATAATGATATATAGTCAAATATTTTCCAACTGCCACTGCCCTTTTTTATAGCTCAAAAGATAAATAATACATGTACATAAAATTTATAGTACCATTCATGTCATTAAGAAAACAAAGTTGTAATGATTGTAGTAGATGGGGCCTAAATGGGTTGCATGGGTGACCTGTCTAGCTTTAATATATTCCAACAAGCTTAGCTTTAGCTTATTTGGAGTTAGTTTCAGGAAGACGTTGAAAGCTGCTGCACTGCCTCAAAGTCACAGGTCACAACTTTTTTTTTTTTTTCCCTTGCCTTTAGAAGCAAACATTAGTGCCTTTTTGGTCCCTACATGCTACTCGGAAGAATTCTAAACGTTAACGTGCATTTCAAGCTCACCAATTGCTTCCCCGGATATCAAAATACATGTACACTTTCTAGTTTCTATTTTACTGCTACCGCGTACATAGTAAAGCATGCCGTTTCGAGTTTTTCCTTTTTTGGTTTCGCGTCGTAAAGGATAGATTTTACTATAGGATATAATTGATACAAAATACAAATGTACAATAATATCTAAACCAACTTGAGAATTACCCAAAAAAGCGGGCCTTTAAATTCAACTCCTCTTCCCTCTTTTTTTGCAGCGGAACATACATAAATAAATCGTCCCTAGCACTCTACAAAAAATTTAGCTAAGCCACCACAGAAATAAAAATAAAAAAAATATCAATAAAACATGTAACTTTATATTAAAAATTCAGCTCAATTTACACTTACAAACAATAAATCGTCTCTTAACTTTACGGCTCAATTTAGAGCTCAATAGATGCGCTTCAAATCAGCTAGCTTGTCCCAACCTGTATCATGTATTTAGAATTTTGTACGAGTAAAAATTTCAATAAAATGAAATACAAAAACTGAAAAACAAAATAACTCCTAAAAGAGGATATTCTACAGTATGATATATGTGACAACCCAAAATTTGGGATAGTGGCAGAAGAGAAATTTCGCAAAGATGAAAAATTCCTTGATTTATTTGAAAAATGTCTAAAAAGTTTTAATTTTATAAAATAGTCTATTTTAGATAAAATATTTGAAATTTCATCATGTGAACTTCTCCCATAGTTCGTATACGCTATTAAACATAGGTTTAATAAATACCAAAAAGAATGTAAATCAAATATAAGTCCAAGTATCATCATCATCCACATCAGAACAGACGCCAGAATGGCATACATGAGTTCAAAGACAGAAATAAAAAGTAGTAATCTTAGTTCAATGCTAAAACAAAATTCAAACAATCAAAACACCATAACAACATGCTTTAAGTATTACTAAGATAACAAACTACAATCCCGATGGCCTATTACTCCTCTTAATCCCTAAAATCACACTGGACACCACCTGAGGAAGGGAGGAAGAGAGTGAGCATAAAATGCTCAGTAAGAAAAACAGTTACCTCGATCGAAAATATTTTAGTGATGGAAAGCTCCTGTATGATTAGTTTAAATCCAATACATACATATATGATAATCTAAAACTGGAAATCGTCACGTATATGTATAAATAAATCAGTATAATCAAAACCATTCAATTCAAATGCACATGATACAAATCAACTCATACCCATGAGCTCACATCCTCTCATCTGTGGAAACCTAGGATGATAGTACTAAGTGTACCTAACAGCTTACCTAACACCTAAGCCCATACCCGGAGGAGACACCCATGTGTCACCTACCAAATCTAGAGGGACAGCCGAATTGCCTACGTCTGCCAAATGAGGAGATAATCAGAAGTAACGAAATCTCACGTGGGTTTACGAACTCTACATTGACGGTGGGGCACCCAGCGCTATACTATAAATCCACGATACTAACACGGTGCTCATATATGATCCTATGACACGTGCAACACAAAAATAAAGTGTGAAAATAATCGTGCTCTGGTTTTTTAGGAAAATAAGTATATTAGGTTTTTATAGAAAAACGGGCAGCACAACAATCTTATTTTTGATATACCAAAAATAACCTATACTCAGAAAATCCTCAGAGCAATACAGTATATATGTATATCATACCATCACAGTCCATCACATATATTCAAGAAAATCCAAAACCACATTTGTTCTCATATGTTGCAGAAATTAAATTTTATTCAAAAATAGTATAAAACGAAAGTAACCGAATCCCTACCTCACAAGAATAGTGATACCACGCTATTGAATCCTCAAGGTGTCGTCGACGATTGTCTAGAGAGTTGGGAACCAATTCCAAGCCCTCGATCGTCCTCTTGCGAAAAACCAACTTCTCAACGAAGCTTCAATTCCACAAACGGACCACTTCACTGAATTCCTAGCACTCAATTCCACACCGGACCAGTAGCACGTAAATCGAGACAAAATCTTAGCCATCTAATTTTTATTTTTGTGCAGATCACTAAACGTAAGCAATGTGTGTGTGTATATATATATATATATATATATATATATATATATATATATCAAACTTTCTCATTTTCCGAGT
>JXTB01000048.1:577773-640513 GCA_002914805.1 Parasponia andersonii
TCAAAGTAAATAAAGAGAGAGGATTTTATAGTGGTTCAGCCCCGAAAAAGATGAGCTTACGTCCACTGTTTTTCACTATTTTATGGAGAATTACAAGCACTCAAAGTTACAATGTCTCGTCTGGAAATTGGAAAACTGAAAAGCAATTGGAATACTCAAGAACCCCTCTCCTCCTTGGAATATTGAGTCCCCTTTATATAGGTAAAGGTAACCCAATGTTCCTAATTGTGAAAACGGGTAACTATACAATCGGGTAATACAATTCAAATAACAACATAATTGGATAACCACTCAAAATGGGTAACTGATTGATCATAAATAGGAGACTTCTGTTTTCCTTTTCTTGCAGGTTTCCTGTTTGACAAAAGCATATACTTATTTCCCTTTTCTTGCGGAAGAAGTCGCCTACATCCTATACAGAGAAGGTCGCACATAATTATGCAAAAGAGACTACACAGAGAAGGTCGCATATAACCTGTGGAAGAGGTCACACATATCAATACGGAGGAGGTCGAACTTAACCCTTATGTGACCTTAGGATTTTAGACCGCACAACAATTGCCCCCCAGCTCCATTAGTTCTTTAGGACAAAATGGAGCTTCCAATTACCGTGCGACCTTAAAAATATGATGTCATGACCTAAACTTGAGGTCTCTGAAGAGTCGAAGAGTCGCCAGATTTCAAATCCCATCTCTCAAGGTCACGCATACATTTTTCTGTCAGAACAGAACACGTGTAACCTTTTCTGAGAAAGAGCAAAATTCGAGGAAGTCTAATGATATCAACCGTCTCTCTTTTAAAACCAAATCTTTTCAAATTTTAAACAATCCTGATTTTTCGGAAAAAATCAAATCCCGCGCAAACTCCGGCCTTCAGATTTAAAAATCAAATTCCTTGATCTATGGTTGTGATTTAACAGTGCTTGGAATATAAATATCAGAATCCAGTCTTCCTGTTTTATTTCACTGGTTCCATCTCAGAAAATATCAAACTTCAGAGAACCCTAGAGCGTTGTTTCATCCTTCAGCTCGCACAATCATAGTTTCTTCTCCGGCACAGTTCAAACTATCTCAAATCCTCCGCTTCTGAAGAAAGTCAGTTCATTTCTTCTCTTATTTCTTCTGTTCTTGAAAAAGTGATTTCAATCTTTAGGAATAAAAAACTCATCCCACACTGAAGTGAAATGAGAATTGTTTTTTTTTTTTTTTATATATATATATTCCCCCTTTTTCAGTCCATAGGGTAGAACTACTAGATAATAATCAGAAATGAACCTGTGAAAAGAATTTTTAGGGGCGGATACCCTATTTTATTTCCCAATGAACTGTTCGAACATTTATTTTCTGATGAACTGCTCGAACATTTATTTTCTGATGAACTGCTCGAACAAATTTTACGAATCCGTAGACCTCTTAGGAATAAGCTTGCTTGTTAGTACAATCCTAGGATGAATACCCAAAGTGCTGGCATAGTGAGAATCCTCGATGCCTGAATCCCTGCGTATTTCTTTTCAGATGTCTAGTAGTGAGGAATTTAGGGAAGAGAATGTGTTTTCTGGAGAATCTAACTCCATTAACCTCGAAGACTATCTCGAGCTGGAACACGAGATAGAAATAACAGGGGCCAGACAGGGTAGTCCTCGAATAGGCGATCTCCCCCCAGGATCAATGGCCCAGACATATCAGGGATGCCCCTGCATTTTCATCTGGCTACCAATACGTAGAAGGGAATTGGTCATGTACCAATGTAAGGACGAGCTGCACATCGAACAAACTCAGCAAAATTGCGAGCAGCTATAAGATCACCATACCCC
Organism: Parasponia andersonii; assembly: GCA_002914805.1. Lineage (NCBI taxonomy): Eukaryota > Viridiplantae > Streptophyta > Magnoliopsida > Rosales > Cannabaceae > Trema > Trema andersonii. Next base: position 579,587 of record JXTB01000048.1, read on the forward strand.
TTCGTCTACCAATGGAATTTAACCGACCACACACTCCCCCACATGGACTCGCTTCCTTTTCTGAGGCAGTCCTCAAGTGTGGCATGCATCTCCCACTCCATCAGTATATAAAATCAATCATTGATTACTATGGGGTCGTCCATTTTCAATTGACCCCTAATACCTATAGATATATGATAGGTTTGTATATACTGTACCATAAACTAGGTTTAGAAACCCCTTCACCTGAAGAATTTGCTTGGTTCTACCAAGTAAAATCAAATCCATCAGATCTCGGCTTCTTCTATGCGAGCAAATGGTCGAATCAGGCAATAAAAACGATCTACGGGGTTCGCAACAACATGGGAAAATGGAAAAATCCATTTTTCCATTTTGACTATGCAGCTAACGGCTTCTTTCAGAATCCCAGTAGGTAGTCTTCCAATTTATTGCCTTGTTTCTATGTTTATTCTTATACTGATCGCATTCAAATGTCATCACAGATAACAAAGATCGACCCGGACTCTCCAAGAAACAGCTCGCAAGAGTATATAAAATCAACGACCTTCTAATTGAGGAATTTAATTGGAAGGTACTAGGTACTTCGAATAACCTAGTCGCTTGCAGTCTGCTTCCGAAGGGTGCCGCGTTCCCAGACCCCCCAGTTCTCTCGTCTAGGCCATCGAGCTCGAAGAAGAAGCCAAGGAAAAGGACGGACTTAGGTGCCTCGTCTTCAAGGATTAGAAAACGAAAAGCACCAGCCACACTTCCACGCTCAGAACCTTCATCTCCAGAAACAGTGTCACCACCAGCTCCTCAACCAGCTCCACAAGAGGAAGGTAATTACATGCTCATTCTAATTACCTTTATACTATATTTCCTCGCTCACTTACATATCTGTACAGAGATGGTCATTGGTAGCGGCTTGCGAGCACCACCTTCAACTCTCGGGTCCATGGCAAAAACTAAGATACCCGAGAGTACCCCGCCATCAAAAGGGAAGGAGAAGGTCGACTGCTCGAAGAAGAGAAAAGTTCCCTTCGAGGACTTCCCAGCAAGCTCGCCTCCCCCACAACCATTTCAGCCAGCGAGTCATCCTGAACCCCCCACCGAGGCTGCTACTTCTTCGGAACCGACCTTGGCAGATAAGGGTGATGAGCTCTTCGCACTCCTCAACCAATTACCAGAGAAGGCTGGTATGAGCACAGCTTTTATTGATCGCTTCACATCTGAGGAAGGTTGGGAGCAGATGAAGCGACGTTCTGCCAAGGTCGCTTTTGGATCTGCAATGAGGATGCTGGCCAATGTAAGCGTTTCTATCTTCTCTCCGTGTGTATTCTTTTGGTGTTAACTTAGAGATTTATATATATATATATATATTTTTTTTAGACTGTAGCTGCTGTTATCCTGATGCACGATCCGGTTCTCGAATGCTTGGAGAAGGCTGAGAAAGTTGAAGAGATAACACAAGCATTCGAGAACTCGGAAAAGGCTCGGGAGGAGGAGAGAACGACCTTCAACTTGGAAAAGCAGCAGATGCTTGAGGACCTGGCCAAGGAGAGATTCACCAAGGAGAATCTCGAGGAGAAAGTCAAAGAGCTCGAGAAGGTCATTTTTGAGCATCCGGATCGTATGAGGGAAGCGACCACCGAGGCGGTTCACAAAGCTATCGAGGAGTTTAAGGCGACCGAGGTCAAAGAACTCAAAGATAAAGCTAGTAATATCGCCTTATCGACTATCATCTTCAACATTTTCTGCGAGCATCCGGATTTTGACTTCTCCATCCTTAGCGAGGATGTGGTCGAACTCGTGCAGAGTTGGAGAGAGGATACCACCAAGGCTGGGGATGGCGGCGCGAGCCCTTCTACATGAACCTTTTTTTTTTTTTTTATATTTTTAGAACAATGCGGGCTTTGTCCCCCTTCTTTTCTGTTTATGTATGGATGACTCTTTTAATAAATATTATTTTTCCTTATATGCTCCTGCAAAATAATGAAAAGAAACAACAATAATTTTAACTAAGTAATCAATCACAGGTGATTGATCAGTATGCTTTTAGCGATTTGAATCCGACTAACTTAAAACGAGTTTTAAGTGTTAGGATAGGTTAGGTCGCTTAAGAAAATAGTTAATACGAGTGATGCAAACTCTAACTGTATTTCAAAAGTTCCATGTCAAAATAAAACATAGCAATATATCACTTCGAACAACGAACATTTTGCTTAGTTACTTTTCTGTTCGAGGAGGGAAATTGCGTAATACAACATGCTAAGGCATGAAGCGAGGAGAAAATCCTAGGATTTTAAGGAGATTCAGATACTTCGACGATCTGAGATTCAGATACTTCGACGTTCTAAAACCCTGTCTCCTCTAAATGGATGTTTGCATAGTCCCTTAGGAAACCAGTAGGAGATAATATTCTGATCCCACTGCCCCCCGAGTTTTATGGTGTCCGAAAACTGCCATAAAACTATAAAAGACGATCGGAAACGAGTTGAAGTAATAGCCGAAGAAGTATTATTGAATATTAATGAAGAAGATACAATAGGCTGTTGAAGATAACATGAAGATTTATTGATAATAACGACGAAGTTGTTCTGCATTCCAGGCATGCTCGACCTTTTGTCCACCGATGCGAGCTAGGTTATATGTCCCAGGTTGAATGACATTATCAATAACATAAGGTCCTTCCAAAGAAGACCCAAATACACCAGCACCATGCTCTCTATTATTAGGTAGAACTCGTCGAAGGACAAGATCTCCAACTTCAAAATGTCTACCTTTGACTTTGGAATTATAATATCGAGCAGTGCGTCGTTGGTATGATGCAATTCGGAGCTGAGATTATTCACGCCGCTCTTCTAAAAGATCGAGTTCAACTCTCAGCAATACATCATTCTGATTTTGCTCATAAATAGATCGCCGTAAAGAGTCTGCACCAATTTCAACAGGGATCATCGCTTCATATCCATAAGCCAAGGAGAATGGACTCTCTCCTGTAGTGGTTCTTTGTGTGATGCGATAAGCCCATAAAACTTCTGGAAGTACTTCTGGCCAAGCTCCTTTATGCTCCTCCAGCTTTGTCTTTATATTTTGCTTGAGTATTTTGTTTATCGTTCGACCTGCCCATTGGCCTGTGGATGACCAACAGCGGAGAAGCTCTTTTTGATGCCCAAGTTATTGCAGAAGTCACGGAACTCGTCACAGTCGAATTGCTTTCCATTATCAGAAATTATGGTATATGGTATACCATATCGACAGATTATAGATTTCTAAATGAAATCTATCATTTTCTTCGCAGAGATGGTGCTCAAGGCCTCGGCTTCCGTCCATTTTGTAAAGTAATCAACTGCGACCACCGCATACTTCAAACCACCTCGCGCTAATAGAAGCATCCCGATAATATCAATTCCCCACACAGCAAATGGCCATGGACTAGTCATTAAAGTTAAAGGAACATGTGGTTTTCTAGAAATGGTCGCAAATCGTTGACATTTATCACATTTTCTAGCAAATTCCAATGTATCCTTCTTCATAGTTGGCCAAAAGTACCCTTGTCGAAGAATCTTGTTTGTAAGCGCTTGCCCCCCAGAATGATTCCCACATATTCTTTCGTGAATTTCCCTCATAATATAGTGTGCCTTTTTATCATTGACGCATAATAATAATGGCGAGCTGAAACTCCTTCGATAAAGTTGCTCATCCTGGATGATATAACGAGCTGCTTTCATGCGAAGCCGCCTTACATCGTCTTTATTCTCAGGGAGATCACCATTTTGTATGTACCGCATTATGGGGTCCATCCACGATGGTTCTTCATCAACTGGCATAATTACTTGGGGTTCGATCTCGATGCTTGGTGATACAAGAAATTCAACGGGAACTACCTTCAACAATTCTGCATCCTTCGTCGAAGCGAGCTTAGCGAGTGTATCTGCCCGGGTGTTTTTAATACGAGGAAGAAGCTGTATGTCATAAGTGTCGAACGTTAAGAACAACTGCTGCACCTTCTCCAAATAGGCCATCATTCTTTCTCCTCTCGCTTGATAATCACCCTTAACCTGACAGACGACCAGCTGGGAATCGCTATACACCTCAATTACTTCGACCTTCATTTCCTGTGCGAACTTTAGCCCAGCTATCAATGCTTCGTATTCGGCCTCATTATTCGACACTGGGAATTTGAAGCGAAGAGCATAATGAATATTGTGCCCTTCAGGACTGATTAAAACTATGCCCGCACCTGCTCCATTTTCATTTGATGACCCGTCCACATAAAGCTTCCACAACTTAGATGTATCTGAGGCGGGTTTCTCAAGTACTCCCGTGGGAAGATTGACGTCGTATGTAAATTCTGCAATAAAATCTGTGAGGGCCTGACCTTTTATAGCGGTGCGAGGTTGAAAATTGATGTCAAATTGACTCAATTCAACAGCCCACTTAAGCAGCCATCCTGACGCCTCAGGTTTCTGTAAGACCTGTTTCAGCGGGAAATTCGTGAAAACCCGGATGGAGTGAGCATGGAAGTAAGGTCGAAGCTTTCTTGATGCAATGACGAGTGCCAGCGCCAATTTTTCCATCTCTGGATATCTGGTTTCAGCATCAAGTAACCTTTTACTTACATAATACACAGGTCGCTGAATATTTACTTCCTCGCGAATTAATGCGGCACTCGTCGCATACTTAGAAACAGCGAGATATAAGCATAATTTTTCTCTCGGATTTGGTTTCGACAAGAGTGGAGGGGAATGTAAGTGTTTTTTCAATTCTTGAAATGCCTGCTCGTATTTCTCCATCCACTCGAACCTTTTTGATCCCTTCAACACCTCAAAGAAAGGTTGGCATTTATCAGTTGATCTGGATACAAACCGACTTAGAGCAGCTACTCTTCCTGCTAGGTTTTGCACATCTCTGGGTTTACGAGGAGATTGCATATCAATCAACGCTTATATCTTCTGAGAATTTGCTTCGATCCCTCGCTGGTTGACCATAAAACCCAGAAATTTTCCAGATCCTACTCCGAATGCACACTTCTGGGGATTTAGCTTAATCTGGTATCTCCGGAGGATTTTGAACATCTCATCAAGGTGCTTGATGTGATCTTCAGCTTTCTCCGATTTAACTAGCATATCATCGACGTATACCTCCATTGTCTTGCCAATCTTTGTAAACATCATATTGACAAGACGTTGGTAGGTCGCTCCCGCGTTGATAAGTCCGAAGGGCATCTTTTTATAGCAGTATAACCCTCGATCAGTGATGAACGAGGTGTGTTCTTCATCCAGCTCATACATGGGGATTTGGTTATATCCTGAATATGCGTCCATGAAGCTCAAAAGTTCATGCCCCGACATCGCATCTACAAGCTGATCAATTCTCAGAAGAGAGAAGCTGTCTTTAGGACATGCTTTGTTGAGATCGGTGAAATCAATACATGTCCTCCACTTCCCATTAGGTTTTTTCACCAAGACCGGATTTGCAAGTCAGTCAGGGTAAAAAGACTCTTTTATGACCCCAATTTTGAGCAACTTCTCCACCTCTTCTTTTAATGCGACGTAGCGTTCTGGATTCATAGCCCTTCTTTTTTGTCGTACAGGCTTTTTTGACGGATCTATGTTAAGACGGTGGGATATAATCCTTGAATCAATTCTTACCATATCCGAATACTGCCATGCGAAGATGTCCAAATTAGACTTCAAAAAAGCGATCAATGAAGCTCCACAGGTCCTCGAGCCTCCGTTCCAATCTTTAAAGTCCTAGAAGAAAGATCGAATGATAAATCTTCCAAGTCTTCAACGGGTCCAGTTCTGACTTCATCGTCGATTTCTCGAGGATCGAAGTCTTCACTGGTCGTTTCGATTGACGCTTTCACTGACGGTTCGACTGACGCTTTATCTGACGATCCGACTGGGGCTTCGCTCGCTGCCTCGACTGACGTTTTATCTGCTACCACGACTGACGCTTTGCTCGCTGCCACGACTGACGCTTTATCCGCTGCCACGACTGACGCTTTATCCGCTGCCACAACTGACGCTTTGTCCGACAGGTGGACCATCATTGCGCAAGATGTCATATCCCTTGCTGCAAATTTTAGTGAGTTGTTATAACATGTCCTCGCATCATATTGATTTCCTCGCACCTCGCCTACCCCATGTTGGGTCGGGAACTTCATTATTAGATGGTAGATTGAGGTGACAGCTCGAAGTTCCCTTAATGTCGGTCTTCCTAGCATAGCATTGAAGGCAGATGGGCAATCTACCACCAAAAACTGGGTCATTATCGATGAAACCCTTGGAAAGGTCCCAACACTGACCATCAGTTCAATCATGCCCATAGGCATCAGGCTATCACCAGTAAAATCATAGAGTGGAGTGGCGGCAGGTTTCAGGTCGCTCTCACTCAATCCCATCTTCTTAAAAGCGTCGAAGTACAGGATGTCCACAGCACTCCCGTTATCGACCAATACTCGCCACAACTGTGTGCTTCCACAGTTAATTTTTATGACCAGCGCGTCATTATGCGGGTAATGGACTTCCCTTGCATCCTACTCAATGAAGGTAATATCCATTTCCGGTACCCGTTGAAGCTTGCGTGGTCGCTGCTCAAGATACATGACGTTGGTTAACGACTGCTGTCGAGCTTCTCGCGCATATCTATCCTGTGCTCGCTTGGAATCTCCTCCAACATGCGGTCCTCCAAAAATAGTTCGCACCTCACGCTGAATTTCTGGAGGTCGCTGTTGGTCTTCTTCCCGCCTTTCGTCGCTCTGCCTGGTGTACTGCCACAATCGTCCCTCTCTAATCAGCCTTTCAATTTCATCTTTCAGGGCAAAGCAATTATTAGTATCATGCCCAATATCATTGTGATATCGGCAAAAATTGTTGGGATCGCGCTTCGTCCTGTCCCACTTCATTGGTTCTGGTTGTCAGAATCGCTCCTTCTGGTTTGTGACCGCATAGATATGATCTATGGGCACGTTCAATTCAGTGTGATTGTTAAACCTCATGGGAGCTTTTGAAATTTCCTGTCTTTTGGGTCTAGGCTGATTCTCATTTGTCTGTTCATTATTCCTCTTGTTTTTCTTATTACCGCTGTTGTTGGTAATGACCGCATCTTTAGTCGCATCTGTCCTTCCTCCTTTTTTAGTCTTTTGAAGATTCTCGCGCGAAAATTCTAACTCAGATGCTGACCAACTCTTCGGTAGAAGTCTTCGAGAGTTCTACACTCTCGCTCAAGTAATTCCTCCCAGAGTTTTGTTTCTGGTCGCACCCCAGCCATCATAAGAGTAAGAACTCCTCCTTCAGGTGGGTTGTTGACCTTCGCTAGCTCTGAAGTGAATCGATTGAGATAAGACGGTAGAATCTCCTCTGGACCTTGCCGGATCGCGGACAAACTAACAAGCGGAACAGTGAAATTCTTTGCGGCTTGAAACTGTCTTAAGAACGCCGTCTGTAATTATTGCCAGGATGAAATTGAACCGGATTTAAGTCCTCGGAACCACTTCTTCGCTGCTCCCGAGAGTGTTACAGCGAAACATCTACAACGTGCATGATCACTAACCCGATAAAGTTCCATCAAGTCACTGAAGTGATCCATATGGTCCTGTAGATCAGATTTCCCATCAAAAGTATTAATGGTGGGAAGTCTGAATCCAGTGAGAAGGGCTGCAGCTCGAACCTCCTCGCTGAATGGCGACTGACAATACCCATCAGTGAGCTCATCGTCCCAACCAGCAAGTGCGTCTAATGCAATCCTTAAATTATGAACATCGACGTTCAGAGGGAAAGCATCATCCCTTGCTGGCGGTACAAGCGGTCTTCGTTCGTTATCCTATTTCATGGCGGGTTGGTCAGGTAGAGTCTTCTGCGACCTGTGAGAGGAATCCAGTGAAATAGTGCGACGAGACCGACTTTGATCGTTGTGATGCGATACAGATCGATCATAACTACGTCGTCGCTCTAAGTACTGTCTTAAGTCTGCAGGATCTTGTCTTGACTCTCTGCTGATTCTTTCGAAGACACTTCTCGATGGTCGTCTTTGTTCGCCGCTCAAGCGATCTTGACTATTAGTAGATTTACGAGAAGGTTGTACACGATCACGGTTCGTACTTGAACTCTTCGTACCAGATTCTAGAGGCAAGTTTGCGACCTTGCCTTTCCCTTTGGAGATGCAATCTTCATGACGCTCCTGCTGAGTTCTTAGCTGGCCACGTCTTCTCGTCTCTAGGATCTATATTCCTTTCTCAGGTAATTGAGCAAGACGTTCTTTGGGACGTTCATGCTGTGGTGGGGTCACCATCTGCCCTTCAGCAAGTCGTCGCAGGGTATCATTGATCTGGTTAGTGACTTGCTGAAGGTTTACCAACGTCTCCTCCATACGATCCTGTCTCTGGGAAAGGTTTTCTGTTACAGTCATAGTAGGTAGATCCGGAGCAGGGCCTGTCTGTGTAGCAGCAGTACTTTGAGGTTGGTTTTGGCTAGTTCTGGTGACTCTAGTAGTATTTCTAGTATTTACCATTATTGAAAAAGTAGAATTTGACAAATTTTTCTGCCGGAATTGCCCTCCTTCTAGCGCCAATTGTTGATGGAGGTTTTATTAACAATAAATTTAGAAAAAATTAAGAGATGTGGCTTGTGCAAATTGAGTTAATAATCAAAGTAAATAAAGAGAGAGGATTTTATAGTGGTTCAGCCCCGAAAAAGATGAGCTTACGTCCACTGTTTTTCACTATTTTATGGAGAATTACANTCTCGATGGTCGTCTTTGTTCGCCGCTCAAGCGATCTTGACTATTAGTAGATTTACGAGAAGGTTGTACACGATCACGGTTCGTACTTGAACTCTTCGTACCAGATTCTAGAGGCAAGTTTGCGACCTTGCCTTTCCCTTTGGAGATGCAATCTTCATGACGCTCCTGCTGAGTTCTTAGCTGGCCACGTCTTCTCGTCTCTAGGATCTATATTCCTTTCTCAGGTAATTGAGCAAGACGTTCTTTGGGACGTTCATGCTGTGGTGGGGTCACCATCTGCCCTTCAGCAAGTCGTCGCAGGGTATCATTGATCTGGTTAGTGACTTGCTGAAGGTTTACCAACGTCTCCTCCATACGATCCTGTCTCTGGGAAAGGTTTTCTGTTACAGTCATAGTAGGTAGATCCGGAGCAGGGCCTGTCTGTGTAGCAGCAGTACTTTGAGGTTGGTTTTGGCTAGTTCTGGTGACTCTAGTAGTATTTCTAGTATTTACCATTATTGAAAAAGTAGAATTTGACAAATTTTTCTGCCGGAATTGCCCTCCTTCTAGCGCCAATTGTTGATGGAGGTTTTATTAACAATAAATTTAGAAAAAATTAAGAGATGTGGCTTGTGCAAATTGAGTTAATAATCAAAGTAAATAAAGAGAGAGGATTTTATAGTGGTTCAGCCCCGAAAAAGATGAGCTTACGTCCACTGTTTTTCACTATTTTATGGAGAATTACAGAGAATTACAAGCACTCAAAGTTACAATGTCTCGTCTGGAAATTGAAAAACTGAAAAGCAATTGTAATACTCAAGAACCCCTCTCCTCCTTGGAACATTGAGTCCCCTTTATATAGGTAAAGGTAACCCAATGTTCCTAATTGTGAAAACGAGTAACTATACAATCGGGTAATACAATTCAAGTAACAACATAATTGGATACGGGTAACTGGTTGATCATAAATAGGAGATTTCTGTTTCTCTTTTCTTGCAGGTTTCCTGTTTGACAAAAGCATATACTTGTTTCCCTTTTCTTGCGGAAGAGGTCGCCTACATCCTATACAGAGAAGGTCACACATACTTATGCAAAAGAGACTACACAGAGAAGGTCGCATATAACCTGTGGAAGAGGTCGCACATATCAATACGGAGGAGGTCGAACTTAACCCTTATGCGACCTTAGGATTTTAGACCGCACAACATAAACCAAGTCATGTCAACATAAACTTGAGTAATCTTACCAAGTCATGTCAAAATAAACCTAAGTAATCTCAATAGCATTAACATAAACCTAAGTAATCTCGATAGCATTAACATAAACCTAAGCCATCTCAAAAGCATATAACATAAACTTAAGTATTCTGAACTTTGCTTTTGGTACGAAGGTGCTGCCTCTATAAACACGCCCGCAAATCTTCAATGCGAAACTGTATATTTATATTTTGTAATATCATTCTTAGTATGATCAAGACATCAAAACCAAGTACTTTAAATGACAATGAAGTTATAACAGTGATTTTTTCAGTACTAAATAAGCTATTAATTTTGGTGCATGATTAATTAATTATCNNGACAATGAAGTTATAACAGTGATTTTTTCAGTACTAAATAAGCTATTAATTTTGGTGCATGATTAATTAATTATCCAACAAATTATAGCCTAGTTACAAAATATGACAAATAGTTTTTGAAGTTTATATAATTTGATTAAATTGACGTAATCTTCTTCATCAGATAAGCAAGCTAAGAGCAAGATGAAAATACAACAGAGATACATTATAAGCAAGAAAGCAAGGATATATAACACCATACATGCATAAAGCATTTGGTAGCATATTAAACAAAAATACTCAACTAAGTAGATGCATATATAGGTTTTAACTTTTCATAAAGAGGAAAAGAAAATCCATAAAGTAGATAGCATAACATAAACATACTAGGTCTAAATTACATAAATTTAAGTCAACTCAAAATTGCACGTAACATAAACTTAAGTGTCCTCCCATGAATTCTCAGAGGGGATAGGCTTCTAGTCCGATTCATCAGCAGGGACATCAAAGCAGCGCAGGATCTCATAATCGATTTCAAGGTAGTGGACAGCAGGCCTAATCATGTCAAATATGAAGTTGCTGTCAAGGTCGATACCAACCTTAGCTCCATATAGAAATTGTTGTCTGTGCCTTCCATAGTCAAATAATACCATTTGTACATCCCAGTTTGGCCATTCACTTTCACAATTCTTTTCAACCCAACACTCTCATTCTAAAACCCAAATCACAAAATCGTTTATTATTATTATTGTTATTATTATAATTATATGAGAATTCTAGTGTAGTAGGGAAAAATCCTACAAAGAAATTTTAAAAAACAAAAGATTAATGGGACTTCAAAAAAAATGTCGATGCTTTGTGGGGCCAAATACCATTTGATATTTTGATTACTGGATTCTTTTTTTCTATTCGTTTTTCAAGTCAGGGTCTCTATTAATCCCCAATTAAAAACCAGTCTTTGTTTTTATTTGTTTATTTCTCTTACAGGGCCACAGCGACCCAGCAGCCATATCCCACTGTCATTTATTAGCATTATTATTTTTTTCCTAGGCAAGGTGAAAAAGGTAAAAATGAGTAAAGTACAGTCCTATGTACTAGGATACACTTTTTATAGGTAAACTTTTATTTTGTCATCCTTTTAATTTCAACCAATGCTAAGGTGCTCTTGTAAGAAAGATTTTGCCGCTCCTACGTTAGAATTCTAGTCCTATGTGCTAGGGTACACTTTCTATAAGGTAGATTTCTATTTTATCATCCTTTTAATTTCATCCAATGTATTAGAAGATGTTCTTATTGGTAGGAGAAATTTTACCCTTCCTATATCAGAATTCTCCAATCGTTTATTATTATTATTACTATGGGAATTCTAGTGTACGAGGGCGTAAGGGTGGTTTTCTTCAATTCTTATTGGATATGAAATGAGGAGCACAATAGTTGCGGTAGACCTTGCTCCATTAGATATTGTTTGTTTGGAAAAAAAAATCTATTTTTGAAAAGAAAAAATAATAATAAAAAAATGACGGAAAAAGAAAGTCAGGGATATTAAATCTCATTTTTTGCAGTCCATCATTATAACTTTTTTGATTTTAAAGGAAAAAAAACCTAACTTTCTCCAATTATATCCCATAATTCTTGTGGTTGTTTTTTCCAGTGAAATTCCATCATACTTGGTTGACCCAAAATTAAATAATACTTAATCAAAAATAGAAATTACAAGAAAAATAATTAAACGCATAATTTGATTTTATTACACATCATGAATGATTGAAGATGAGCCAAAAACCAAATGTATAACTTTTAGAATGAGTAAAGAGAAAGAAATTAGTGTCTAAAATGAAGATTTAAGCCAATAAAAATCTCCATAGGAGTCTAAATTAATCGAGGGAAGAGCAAAAAAATCCCAATTTTTTAACCTGAAGAAGAATCAAATGTGAAAATAAAAGGCAAGTGGTTGGTGATCAGATTTCATTCTTTATTTCTTCCAACAAATATTATTTTCTGAATTTGGATATTATTTTGGACAAGAATTAGGTGAGTTTTCTTAAATACAATTATTTTAAGTATGAAAAATTACATCTTTACACTCTGAATTATCATTTATAAAGAGTTTTACATCCTAAACTATTAAACGGTGTAAAAAATTTGCATTTTTTTTATTTTTCGTCTGTAGCTCGTACAAAATTATGACGTATCATCCAAAAATATAGTAAGTTAAAAACTTTTATCATCATTTTTAACTTTAAATTAGGCACCAAATTCTTTTATTTTTCTTCTAAGAATCTAGTCTTCTTCTCCAAAAAATCTAGCCCCCAATCTTCGTTAAAACTAAAAACTAGCCTCTTTTGTCCATATTATCATCTTTAATTTGCAAAAAATTGTTACAAGATCCTCTTCAATACACTAAATAAGAAAACACATCATCATTCTATCATCAAAGATAACATAATGAATATTTTTTCGATAATCTAATAATTTATTGGTATTTTCGTAAAGAGAAATAATGTAAGAGGTAAAACTCGCAGAAATCCAGCAAAAATAAAATTGTCCTCCTTTTAAGTATGTACCTCAGTCGTTTTGCCTGTGTTTTAAAATGAACATAAATCTCGTCTTAGAAAATCAAAATCAAAACCATAATTAAAAGCAACAAAGAAAAATAGGGTTAATCATCAAAGCGTACAAAAGAAAACCATTAAACCAATAAAAATTAAAATTGTTCGGCAAAATAGCGAAAGAATACCTTCATCATCAGAAGTATCCGGCACATACCTTAAGAAGCCATGATTTGGATTCATTATGGGTCAGGGATTGGGACAAATTTTGTTGCTCGAGGATTAGGAAAGAGATTAATAACTACAATTAATTGGGTATGGCTAGTACCACGAATTGAGGGCAGATGATTATTAAGGGTTTTGGGAACGTAGAAATATAATATAATTCATTCTTACCGAAAACCTGGTGATCTCTCGGGCAAGCGTCGAGATTTTATTTTACGAATATTGCTAAAATTATTATTGATATCCGAGATATTTTAAAAAAATACCGAAATTTATTTTAAAACTCAAAATTTTTTAAAAAAATTCTAAAAAAATATTAAAACAAATGATATTGTATAATTTATACAAGTTTTTATTGAAAAATAAAACTTATTTATACTTTTTAAGACAATAAAATATTTGTATATAGTAGAAAAACGATCAAATTTTATTTTATAGAATAATTTTAAAATCAAAATATATATCACACTATTTTATTTAATACATATCATATAAATATCTTACAAATTATAACTAGTTTTAAATTACATTAAAAATAAACAAAAATCACTGATAATATAAAACAGTTCAAATATATTTAACACTAAAACAAGTTTCAACGAAATTAATCATCTTGATCCAAAATTTCTTTCAAAAGTTATGAGAGTCCTTTGTAGAAATTCCAAAATAATAAATACAAATAGTGTAAGTATTTTCATTAAATAAAAGTAATTCTAAAACTTTATTGATAAACTACAGAGAAAGAACTATGATTTATTTTCGTATGCTTCACTATCATTTCTATAAAAAAATAATAATAATAAAAGAAATTAGAAAAAAATTCGACATTTCAAAATGTTGATTCCATAAATATCTTAATATTAACTCATTCCATAAATATCTTAATATTAACTCATTTTTTTACTGATATTTTCTCAATATTATCGACATTTTACAAATATTTCACATATACGCGGAAAAAATTATCTTTCCACCCTGCATTGATGTCAAGCCTTAAAAATACAAAATATTGTCACCTTATATCGATGTCTAAGCTTTAAAAATATAAAATATTGTCGCGACAATATCGTGACATTTTAATGTGCTAAGCAAATTGGTCAAACCACGTCAAACACTCGCCAATTTAGATCAAAACTCTTCATATATATGTGAGTTTTATGACGACGACGACGGGAAAAAAAAATCTTAATATATACGTGAGTTTTACGACAAAAAAAAACATAATAAAATGGTTACGACGGGCAACCTCATCATGAGCAAAACTATTGAAAGTCATAGGGATCCAACCTGAAACTTTACACAAAATTCAACTCATTTTACACTAAATAAACAAGAAATCGTCTCTCCTAACTTTATGGCTCAATTTAGAGCTCAGAAGATGCGATTCAGATCATATTACCCCAATGTGTTTATATTCAGACTTCTCTAGAGTAAAAAAATTTCTCATATAACAGAATACAAAAACTAAATACTTATACTTGAGATTTTATTAAAAGGAAAAACACACAACACACGCAAACAAACGACAGAATATAATTGAAAGATAACTGATATTAAAAACAACATACGGAGCAGTTCAAATACAGCAGCCAATGGGTATAAAAAGTAGACAATTCTCTACATTGGGGGAGCGAAATTCCGAATTGACATGTTAGAATACAATTTATGACTTGCGAGGCCTTCCTCTTTTGCCGGTTCCAGATTTTCCCCCTGCTGGCGGTCGAGAACTTTTGTTTGCAGAATAAGGACGGCCCCGGCCTCGTTTCTCACCTGCAGGTGCTGTTTGAGCACCTTTACCCCGAGCCCTGCTAGAAACCTTCCCACCCCGTTTGCTTTTAGGTTCACTATGCCCATTGACCAGCACATCACTATTATCACTGTTGTCATCATCACCATCGTCTTCATCTTCATCTTCATCTTCTGATGAATCTTTCGCCTTCTTCCTCTTCTTGGAGCTGTCAGAGGCTTTAGCGGCACCTTTCTTTTTTGAAGTTTGCTTTACAACTGGATGTTGGCCTTCAGGTTCCTCGGTCCCTGTGATGAGAAAATAACTAGGTTGAGTTCCGGTAGCTTGTGCAATGATATCAGTTGTGTTCCAAGGATGAATCAGCCTAGACATAAACCAACACTGAAAATTTCTGAAATTTATCAGCAACCTACGACTGCTTGTCTACAGATAAATTGCAAAAAAGTTGACCCCTTGAATAACATAGACCCATGACCCATGCTTGACAATGCAACCGTTGATAACAGCGTACCTTCACTGGAAGCTTTGCCGTCATATATATCAAGCTGCCATAAAACATTAAAATTTGAAATGTATTAAAACCATTGTACCAATATTAAAAGAGCAGCAGCAACAGAAAAGAACAATATTCAAAGGCTATAAACTAAAACAATATTCAAAGACTATAAACTAAATCTTGTCCTTGGCAAAATGAAAAAAGAAAAAAGATGACCTCACCTATGAACAAGAAGAAAGAAAATCAGGAATTGGGATGAAGCTAGTTTGTCACCAGAAAATTACTCCATTGAAAAACCATCACATCCAATTAAGTAGAGGTGGTAGGTAGGATTACTACTTTGACAGTATTGCTCTCTATATTTTCAACGGGAACTCACTCGCTTTGAACACAAAAGTAACTAAGTGAAATGCATAAAGCTCAAGGATAGAAGGGCCACAGGTCTTGTATAGATGAGAACTGTTTGAGTGCTACTTTCCAAGTAGAAAATAAGTTATTAACTTAATTTATGAGCTTCCGAGGAGGTTGTAAAACAAACTTGCAAGACAATGCTTAGGAAAATAATAATAAACAACAGAAAACACTTATGTATATATATAAAATAAGTCACCAAATAGCAATAAAATATTCTGGCTTAAGTTTGGCCCCCGATAGCCAAACATACACTACAAAAACAATGCATTTATTCACAACAAATATTGACTAAATGGCTAAAATAAAACCAGAGGTAAACAACATGGCAGAAGAGAGCTCAACTCCAAGAACCAGATTTGATTTTAGTTTTCGAGAAGTTACCTGCTCGAGACTGTCAGCAACATTTGTCCTATCAACAATTACCATTGAGTGACTCATACCACATGCAACACTACGCACGGAAAAGAAATTAGCCTTTTTCAAGTCCCAAAAGTACCAATGATTCTCATAGTATAAGCTACATAAAAGCAATATGAAAGTAGATATTTACCTGATAACATGCATACCCTCAAGAATATCCACCTTTTTGGGCACTGCAGATGACCTTATGCGGGCAAAACATAGAAGCTGAGATTAAATTAATGGGTAGTTGAGTAACCAATGTAAGGAAATATTCGTTACTTATAAATTACATACTTCTGACCCATGGGACCATATCCCAGCTCTCCATACTGAGCATGACCCCAGCTTATGCAGGAATTATCAGCACCGACAAAATGGTGCATGCTACCAGAATCCATGCAACGTAAATTCCAGCCACTATGAGAAAGAGAAGAAATTTTGTGTAAGCAATAATGGCATATCATCAAGCATGATCACTAACCAGTTATGACACTCTTCAAACTAAATCAAATCAAAATTTACAAAAAGACACTAACTACAACACCACTACCAGATGGAGTTCCACACTTCCGGCAATAATAATAAAGGCTAAGGTCTAGACAGGAAAAGATGCTACAGAAAGAAGAGAAGGCGGTGCTTAAACAAACATAACTGAGGGACAGAACAGAACCTTAAATCCATGAGTGGTTTAGGATACATCCAATCGTCGCCTGTGGATTTTAATTTTCCCCACATATACAATTGTCCTCCACCTAGAGAAGGAATTTAAAAAATAAAAAATATAAAAAAAAGGTTAAAAGACCAACATTAACGCATTCACCAAAACCAATTTATGGTAGTTGAATCAGGATGCTTATAAATAAGTTTAGTTACAAGTAAAAACATTTATACTTCAATTGATGAATTAAATAAATAGCAAAATCATTCTCTTCTCTCTCTCGCTCATCCTCATGACCTATCTCTCCCCCTAAATCATCATTCTAATATTCTATATTTTCTTACCGTTCTACATCAATCAGGACAAAAAAATGGTGCATAATGCAGATAGAGAAATAAAAGAGGCATATAGAAAAGCAGGAGAAGAATTAAGAATCGTAGGAGGTGGGAAAAAATCTATTTTTTCAACAACTCATCAAAATTTGACACAATCAACCGTAATTATAGGCAGTCTAATTCTAGTGGAACCTTTAAACTAATATAGAATAAAATACTATGCAATAACAATAGATAAGTTGCCCCAATTAATGGATTAATGTCAAACACATATCAAGAATAAGCTTACAGAACAGTAAAAATAAAATAAATAAAAATAAATAAACTTCTAAAAGTATTAGACAATGCCTCAAACAAAGAACTTCTACGATAAAGGAGATCATTACATTACATTAATAGATATCATCATTCTTAATCATGTACTAACACATTAAAATGTGGATCACAAAAAGGTGACCACAACGCAGAAAAGAATAACTAAAAAGTAATAAAAGCCTAAGTTACACAAAATTAAGTACCTGCAGTACATGCAGAATTAACAGAACCAGCAGAAACAATTGCATCGGGAGGTAGAACATTGTGCCTCTGGAAAACATCAACACGACGAGGGACCCACTCATCCTTCTGCTCCCTATGTCCAAGCCTGTACATGACGCTAAGGGAGTTACACAAGGTGCAAAGAAAAGGAAGAGAAAACTTAAACGCACAAAGTACGTAATTCATTCAAATTTACAAATATATAAATACAAATCTTCAAAAAATATGTGCTGTGTGATCATCAAGAGTGGTTTGGAAGTAGCAAAAACACGAAGAATCAGAGCAAGGACAAACCTTCCATAACCACCAAATCCCCACCTAAACATGTTACCAAAAAGAAAAAAGTAATTAATAGAGACAGGCAGAAATGTTATATCGAGAATACATATAGATATATATATATATATATATATATATATATATATATATATAGACAGAGAGAGAGCGAGAGGGATTAGCATATCATAAACCCCACCACAAAAAATAATCACTTACGTGTAAACATAACCATTTGTATCCACCGCCACTAAAAGTAAACAAGGATACAACAGTGAGTATGGTAAAGATGGAAAATACAAAATGAATAGAAGGAAAGGGAGAGACAAGCAAAAACTGTAAAACCTGTATGGTTTGTTCCACATGCAATTTTGACAATGGTTTCCCCAGCAAGTGAAGCTATTGATTTAGGACGAGGCTGGGCTTCATAAGCAAGCCTCACTGAGCTGTCTTTAGTATTGTACTGCAAGATCAATTAAGTAGTTTATGTGAGTCTCAATAGTAAAACCTATAAGGCCAAAAGTATCAATTTCGGCACAAAGGGTGGGCATGAAACAGTGAACAGTCTACTATTGCAGTGCAAGAATGTCCATAAACATTACGTGTTATGGTATCTACACAAATGAAGGGATTCCATTATGAAAATATTGACAGCATGTTTGTGCGGTTTCTCACAAAATACCTCATTGTCAGTCCCATGCCCAAGTTGCCCATACTGTGGAAGGCCAGCAGTCCTAATAACCAGAAACAAGTAAATCAGATGTAATTTCGTAATTAAAATTTGAAAAAAGAAAAAATGAGTTGCTTGCCCAAAAATTTCCTACAAACCATACAGTATAGAAGAGCCTTCAACAGAAGATAACCAAACGGTGAACTCAGCTCCACATGCAGTAGTTTTGACATCAGACACGAGACATCGAACAGGGGATGATTCAATTTCTACAGAGAAAGATGTTAGAACAATGCGTTAATAAGGTACAAAAAGTACACTGTTAACATCAGTAACTAAATGATACATACATTAATCGAAGATACACAGATTCAACACCATCAGAATTTCATTGCAACTCACAAAAAATTTTCACAACATGAAACTTACCATTTCTTACTGAACCTGAACCCAACTGCCCATGTTTGTTCCAACCAAAAGCCAGGGACTGTCCATCTTCAGTAACTACAACTGTGTGATTCCTCCCTGCTCCAGCTCTAACAACTTTGAATCTATAACGAATTAAACAGAATGCGCCAATGGTCAGATAACTCTTCTTAATACAATTTTCAAATGACTGGACCCGCAGGATTTGTCTAGTATCATCAAAATGTAAACTTAGACACGGTACAACCAAACACACAGAAGGTAGCTACTCACTTTGTAAGTTCAGATACCACCGTCGGTCTGTCGCGCTGAATCATATCACCATGACCCAGTTGCCCTTTCTGTACAGAATCACTTCGTGAATTAAAAAATAATAGTAATGAAAGCTACAAGAAACAAACAAACAAACACTGATTATTAAACATCAAACTCAAAGTCTAGACATGCCTCATTGCGTCCCCAAGTGTAACAGCGCCCTGCAACATCCAACGCCACACAATGACACGATGCTACACCCACATTATCCAACAAAACAAAATCATCAGAGATTCAGAGATCCATTTCGTATTTTCTCTCATAATACAAAATCCAACCAAGTACGTTCAAAATCCAACCTCGAAAATTTTCGTATCACTACGAACTAATAACCCAAAATAAAGACACCAAAGCAAAACCTACCGCAACCCGAGGCAACGAAACGAATGTTAACGCCGATAAGGGGTCGAAGCCGAGTGGGAGAAACCAAGTTGCCTTCAACAGGGCCCTTTTTCCGACCAATCGTGTCCCAACACGTAGCGCCGCAGAACAAAAGCTCTCCCCCCTTCTCCTCCTCCGCAACCTTCTTCTCCGCCTCGACTTCGACCGTTGACATTTCAAGTCAAACTCCGGGGAACGGCAAAGCAGTCAAAAATAATTTTTTAAAAAAAAAATAGAAAAATAAGACAACCCGACGGTGAATATCCAACGGCTACTTTTTCAAAATCTAGCGAACCCTACGGCTACGATGAGCTTAGGGTTGGCGGGAAAGGAGGGATTAAACGTCTAGTGAAGGAGATCCGGGTGGAGATTAGGGTTTCTGGCCGAGGAGGAAGGAGGAGAATGGAGATAAGAAATGAAAAAACCCAAACTCAAACCCTAATTAATAATGAGAAGAAAGCAATAAATTAGATAAAAGAAATATAAAGGAGGGATGGGATATATCATTTGGGTTTTACGAGAACAGGGGATTATTAATAATATTAATTAATAAGAAAAGCGAAATAAATTAGAGAGAGAGAGAGAGAGAGAGAGAGAGAGGGATTGAGAAAAAGATAAGAAATAAATAATTACAAAAATAAAGGTGTTCAGATAAATAGATTTTCCTACTTTTGCTTTTCGAATTACTACCCTTGTCTGCAGAGTAAAGGATCCCTGTCAGTATTTTTTTTTCCTTTTCCTTTTTGTAATCTAATTTGAAAAATAGAAGGAAAAAAAAATAAGAATAATAATAGGTTGGGATTGATTGGGTTGTTGAACGGTCTTTCAGTAGTTTTTATTGTTGTTTTCTTTTTTTTGAGGAGGAGGTTTTATTGTTGTTAATTGTTATTAATATTATTTTCCGCTTTTTTTTTTCAAAATTCAGATATAACGTGTTTAACGAATAAATTGAGCCAATCAAGCCTAATCAAATATTTCACTAAAATAAGACTAAGACTAATTAAATCTAATCTATTCACAAAAAAATATATTTCTTTCTCAAGATTTTCATAAGCTTTTTCTTAGAGATGCGTATGATTCCATATCATGTTTTGAGTCTAAAGAGAAAAGGACATTGATAGTGTTAGTTTGGTCTTTCGAGTCTTTATATTTAGGACCAATTTGTTGGATAAGGTTTTTTAAGAGTAAAAACAGAGGCTCGTTCAGAGTGAAAAACTGAAATGTCCCCGTCCAATCTCATGCATGACTTCCTAAAAAGCTATTTCTCTCTCGTCTTTTTATTCTCTCTATTTCTCTCTCTTTTCTCTCTTCATTTTCTCTAAAAAAACCTCTTGAAACTCAAATTCAAAACCGCCCAAAATTACTTTAATCTTCTCATCTTTGTTCGCTTATCTCTCCTTTTCTTCGTATTCTTTTTTCATTTTCTTTTCTCAAGGTATCTATAAAGTGCCTAAAATGATTAAAACTCACTCAGTCGAAGTTAAAATGTCATCTTCTGTAAAAATTTAAGAATCGACATTATCAAGAAAAAAGAAAAAATTATCGTCAAAGTTGCCGATAAAGAGTCCAGTGCTAAAGTATGATATCCTAAAAGAAAATTTGACTGATTTGGATAGAAAAAATAGTGAATCTTTGTTCAGTAGTGGAAGAAAAAGTTAGTTTTTTATTTTAGTTTTCAAAAAGCATTGTATTTTTTATAACGTTTCTTAGGAAAAGAAATATATATTAATAATATCAGCTGATATATTTTTTAGTGTAATTTATGATTTTTGTGAAATTTAACACCTTTATGGTATTTGTTGATAGTATGGTTGGTGTTTTTATATGGTTTATGTTGTTAGTCATTGATCTACCAATTATGACCTGTTTTAGGATTTGTTAACAGTGGATATCGAGTGAATATTTCAGAAATATTAGTTATGTTGAATGTTTTGATGAAATCAATAACATCCTGACCTGAAGTTGAGTTATTCATAGTCATAATCAAAATCTTCATGATCCAATGTCGATGAGTATATTAGGAGAGGTTAAGACGCTTTATGACTAGAGGAAAATAAGCTCTTGACTTGTGGTAAAAAACCTCTTAACTATAGTAAATGATTACGTTAAATTAGGTTTTATTTTTTTTCTTTGGGTCAAGTACTTCTTGACTCTAGGTCAAGTCTCACTTGACTCTGATTTTATGTTATTATTTTATTTAACTTGATATTTTGCTATTATTCAACGGGGATTGTGGTATGTTTATCATCAAGTATGTTGAGTTCCTGATGTTCGAAATTTCAAATGTTAAAGCCGAAAGGATGGAATATTTCGTCATAAGCTTACGTACGAATTGTATTATCATGGATTACAAAAATATAAAGACTACGTTGAAACTGACCGATAGGAGTGACCCAACCACTATCTTTAATTTCTGTTGTAGTTAAAACAATTACTTTTAGTTGTTAAATAATATTTAGTTTATAATTATATTTTATGGTATTGGCATAATTATCATTTTGTCAAATTTTGTCTATTAAGTAGATATTTTAGTGAAATTCAGATCATTTGATAAATATCTAATTTATTACTCTAAGTCAAAACCAACTTGACTGTAGGTCTGGAACATCTTAACTACAGGTCAAGTACAGCTTAACCTAAAGTGAAGTAAAATTTTAGCCCATGTGATGCACATATTAATCCCACCCTATGTTATGAATTATTTGACTCAAGTCAATAACTTATTGACTTTAGCTTCAACTGATTGAAGAACTTCGGAAAAATACAAGCACATAAAGAAGCTATTCAATTTTTAGATAAAAAAAATATTATGACCTAGTCAAGAAAATATTGACTTGGGATCATTAAGCTTTTAACCTAAGTTATATTGTCTTCCCTTATTTAAGTACTTTTTAAACTTCTTTCTATTTGATTTTTTTTTAATAAAATACTAAAATGATTGTTAAGAAAGAAAAAAAAGAGAGTTAGAAAGAGAAGTAGAGAGACAAAGAAACCATCAACAACAAGAAAATGATAGAGACATGAATAGAATAGAAGAAAAAAAGGATATAAAAATATTAGACTTTTAGTTAGAGAGATCACTCCTGAAAGAGAGGAAAAAGTGCATTTCATATTCCTGAAATCAAAGCTCTGATTTTTAAAGAAAGAAAGGAAGAAGAAGAGGACGGGACACAGAAACCCATTTTATTCTCTATCCACTAGTCCTAAGTTTTAATCATCAAACTGATATTATATTAACATAATCCTAAATAACTCCAACCAGTCCTTTCTATGTCCCTTTCTCGAGTCTAAACTCTAAAAGCCCATGTTGCGTGAATTTAATTGGCCTCACTTTAATGTCACAGACGAGTTCAGCGTGAACTAAAGTCTTCAATTTCCTTTGCACGAAGTTTATCTTCTTTTTTCTTTTCTTTTCTTTTATTTCTTTTCTGTAGTGTATTTTTTTTTTCTTTTTTCAGACGACTAGTCATGGTAGGTTAATACTTTAATCCACTAATGAGTTCAACATGAGCATACCTCTTTAAGTCTCACTGCACGAGTTCCTTTTTTATATTTTTTCAAATTTCAATTACCATAAAAATCACAGCCGTTAATATATAATGAGTTTATTTTTTTCTTTTCTCCTTAAGGCAATAACATATATCGAGTTTCTAAAGTTGGAATGTATAAGACAACAAACCGTGTATAGCAGAAGAATAAATAAGATTGACTAAATGAATTATGAGATAATGGAAATAATAATACTAACAAAACGTTTAATCTTTGAATGGAATATGGCCTTTTAACACCTAAAAATAAATAAACAAAGTATAGAGTATAAGGCAAGGCGAGAGAGACAATAACCAACGACTTCACGGCGTTTTTTGTTTGATTTACAGTGTGGATGAAAAAAAATATAAGAGAGATTGATCACGTGAAGATTAAAGAAAGTCACTTTAGAAAATAAATATCAATTTAAATTACCAATTCACCTATTTATTCTTACTTAAAGTCATAAGATAATTCGTGTTATATATCATGTTCCAGTCAACGCAGCATGACTAATAAAGTGTCAAAAATTTAGGCTATGTTTGTTATAAAAGAAAGAAAATATAAAGAAAATAAAATGTGTATGATAGAAAGGAAAAATATTTTTCTCTCCTAATTGTTTGATATGCAAGGGAAAAAAAATTTGTTTAATTTAAAATAACTATTTTATCCCTTTATAATTATTCTTTAAAGTCAAGTATTCGAGAATATTTTAGTAATTTGACTTACTTATATACTGCATAACTTTTTCCTTCGTATTTTCTCTCTATTTTTTAAAGGGAAAAAAATGTGTAGGTCTCATCACTTTTTTCCTTTCTCTTTTTCTCTTTACTCTCATTTTTCCTCCTGCCAAACGACCCAATTTTTCAATTTCCCTTCACTTTTCTCTCAAACCTTTTTCTTCACTCTTTTTTTTTTCATTTCTACCAAACATAGTCTTAAACTCGAATATGACACGAGTAATACACAATGTATAATCCGATTAATAAGTGTACCATGTATCATATCATGACAAATTTGATATAATTATTCAAAATTAACATGATTACTCAAATTTAATACAATTATGCAATATCTAATTCAACTGAATACGTGTAAATATATTTAAAATTAATCAAAATAACATTTAAAATATTAATAAACGTGTCATATTTGTATTGTCCTGACACAACAATAAAACAACTTATTTAACTAAATATGTTAAACTTGTTATTTTCGAGTTAAACGGATTGATCTGAAACTCATCCGTTTATTATTCATATTACGCGTGTCAACCTAAAATTAACATAAAAATTAAATAAACCACCCAATCCATTTTTTTCGTGTTATTTTCGAGTCATATCACCATCCATTTTTTTCGTGTTATTTTCGAATTATATCACCATGTCGTGTATATTATTGTATGCCCTACTAAAATTTGGTGCCTAAGACTAATTGGTATTTTGTGTTTTAAATTTTAAAACATTCACCAACTTAAGAAAACTTTCTACTCTTTGGCTCCAAATGCAAAGGATGGAAATAGTGGAGGCTTAATTTCTGTTTCTTCACCCTTTTTTACCTCCTACCAAATATACATCCTCAATTTCCCTCCCCATTTCTCATTATAATCTATTTCCCCTCCCTTTCAACCTATGCCAAGAGGAGCCTTAATAAGAAATAGATAATGAGCAACTGAAGACATATATCTATAAACTTTCAAGATCGAACTTTCTTTTCTATGCAAGAATTTTACACCATACCTCTTGGAACTTCAGATCCATTCATGCAAAAAAAGAAAGAACATTCAGTTTCCAAGTACAGTCTCAAAATTTTTCATGAACATGATGGAAGAAATAACCGATAAAAGTTTTGACTTCAGTTCCAATTCTATCTCAACACAATATACCAACCCACTGAACAAGAAAGAATATTTGAGTAATATTAAAACAATGTAATTTAGAGCTATCACTTCTCAAATTTAAAACCTTATATATATATATATATATATACCCATTCTTTACTGCCATTATTGCATGAAAGAAAGAACAAAAAGCTCAAGCACTTTGCAATTTGAAAGAAAGAACAAAAAGCTCAAGCACTTTGCAATCTCCTATTGGTTTGACTCATGCTCATCAAGCTTTCCATTACGCTGCTGGGAAGAGATATCATTCTGCTGCTGAGATAGGTGCTGTTGTTGCTGTTGCATCTGATAGAGATTCAGCTGGACCGGCTGCCGGTGCCGCAGCTGGAACATTTGTTGATTAATAGAAAGCTGCTGAGCCATGCAGTTCGAAAGGTGAGCTTCACTACCGAGCTCTGCAGCTGCAAGCTTTAGACGCTGGACTTCGGCACTCAATGCCTCGTTCAAAGCTGCAAACACGAAAAGAACAAATGATAAAGATCATCCAGAACCCATAAAATTCACCTAAAATCTGGGAGGCAATAAAAAGAAAATACACTGCCGTACCACACTATTAAAAGAGATAAACATTAATAGATTAAAGTTATTTGTACATGTGAAAAAAATGGAAAAGAAAGTATGATGTTTAACATGCACCTGAGACAAAGCACAATAATATGTATACATGCGTTTATACTAACAAGGTAGTTAAACAATTAAGAAGTGCAAATTATATGCAAATTTCTGCAGATCCACTAGCACAAGTAACGAAAATCGAATTCTTTTACCCCCTTTTAAACAAGTTCCAGGACAAGTACTATGCCGTCTAGATTAGTGTCCAACACCAGATCCTTACTAGAAAATAACACGCCACTCACCCGAAAAAGGGGAAAAAACAAGATCAAGCAACTTAGGGCCTGTTTGGCATTATTTTTTGTTTTCTGTTTTCAGAGTTGTGTTTTTATAAATGAGAACAAAAACAGTTTTATGATGTTTTTTCAGAAAACAGGGGAAGTCTGGCAAATGTTATCTAAAAACAAATTTTAAGGGAAAAAAAATTAGATGAATATAAAAATATCATATTTGTATTTAAAAAAATACATTTAGAGAGAAAAAGTCAAGAGAGAATGTCGAAAGATAAATTCAAGTAAAGGAATGAGGAGAGAAAAAGTTATAAGAAAAAATATAAGGAAAGATAATAATGAGAGAAAGTGATAAGAGAGAATGAAGAAATAAAAAATGTTGAGAAAGATAGAAGAGAAAAAACTAATAAAAACACGCAATAAAAAGTGATAAGAATGCATGAGAGAGAATAAAGATATAGAAAATAATAAAAAATAAAGTAGCAATAAAGAATGAGAAGAGATAATGGGATTAAAAAAATAAAGGGATAAAAAATAACGAGAGAAAAAGTGATCTCATAAAATGAGGATGAGAGAATGAGGAGAAAGAAAGTTAAGAGAGAACGTGTATATAAAAGTCATACAAAAGAATAAGTTTTTTTCTTTAGAGAAAAAAATAGTTAAGAAAACACTTTAAAAACAATATTTTGTTGTACTTTGAATTTTCTATTTTCTTTAGCTCTGTTTTAAAAACTATTCTCAGAAAATAATACCAAACACCCTACTTGTTCTCGAAAAACAGTTTTCTGTTTTTAAAAATAAAAAACTGTTTTTTAGTTATGAAGCCAAATAGGTCTTTTTCTGTTTTTAAAGGCTACTTGTACATGTAAATGTACTGTTAAACCCGTTGTAATTTGCATTTTCAAATTTCGACAGAACATCTTCTAAACACTGCCACATTTGAAATACAAACTGCATTTCTACTCGATGGATATATCAGTATCACAAGATGGAAGACAAACCGCATTCTTGCAGCAACATTATCAATTACTGTAGAATCTCATGGCAGCATCGTGGCAATAAGAAAAATTCAATATTTGCATCTGATAAATTGCAAGAAAGAAGAACAAAGGAAATCATTATACCATCCTTCAATTGAGCT
Organism: Parasponia andersonii; assembly: GCA_002914805.1. Taxonomy (NCBI): domain Eukaryota; kingdom Viridiplantae; phylum Streptophyta; class Magnoliopsida; order Rosales; family Cannabaceae; genus Trema; species Trema andersonii. The sequence continues at coordinate 606,690 of JXTB01000048.1, forward strand.
TGTTGCTCCATGGCTTGAACACGAAATTTCAACTCACTGTTTTGACTCGTAAGACCCACAGAATCTCTCTGGATTAAAAAAAAAATAACAAAAAAATTATATGATAATAAAGGGAAGTAGAAACAAGTAATACAAGAACCTAAGAATCCCAGATACTCACCTGCAACTTTGTAACCTGAGCAGACAAAGTGGTTGCTTCTGTCTGCAGAGTTTGAACTTTGTGTTCCAATTCCAAAATGTAACGTGACCTCCGCTCTTTTGAACGAGCAGCAGATTGTCGATTAGCCAAAATCCTGGTTGAATAGATTGGAAAAAATGAAATAGTTCACTCAATGATGCATCTATGCAAACGTTTATTGAGATGCAGTTAAAAATACAACACCTCTTGGCTCGTTTGGGATCTGATAAAGCTATCTCAATGAGCTTCTCACTTTCCATAATCTTTTTCAGTTCAACCGCATTGAAGTCACCATTTCCAAGCTCCACACCGAATTTAGTTGAGTTCCCATCAACCAAACTGTTAGGTGATTGCTGACTAGATCCAGATCCCAGTGGTAGGAGTTTCAAGGATTCGTCTTCAAATTGCAAATTTCCCATATAGCTATCCATGGAAACACTTCTATAGTGTCGAGAAGTTGGTGCGATATCTCCAACAGCAGCTCTCTTGACTCCTTCTCTCTTCCCATTTGCAAAACCAGAACTTGACCCGGGAATGCTGTTTGGGTTTCCATTTAGACTACTCTCCACTTCATTGTCACTGCTTTCACATCCATTCGTCTTTGACCCACTTGCTCTGCTATCAAAATCCTTATCCTCAGTACCAGGGGAGTTCACTTTATCGATGTTGTCCAGATTCATATATGCACTAAAAAAGTCATCCACAACCTCCACTTCAGATCTTTTCTCGCCGATCCCATCAACATTGTTGTTACCACTGTCCTTATTCTGTCCCTGTTTCACCAACTGATTGGGGTTTTCTCTCCCATCCGAAACTCCACGACTTGAAATGGGAATCAACTGAGGTGAAGACTGAATCATGGCAGAAAATCCCAATAGAATGTCACTGCTGGAACGCCTATGCCCATTCCGAGGAGGAAGACTCTCACCAGCCCGAAATGCACCACCCCGATTAACAGGCGAAGGAAGCGACTGGCCATGAGAATTCACAACATTTTCCTCCATAGCAACCTCATTCGAAGCTGGGTCAGAGAGTGAGGAATGTGACGGATCACGATGAGGCGAAGGGCTCAACGGCGGCAAGCAATCAAGCGAGAAGAAGGAAGGCTGAGACAAAGACCTAGTATGAGACGGCCCCGGGCTCGAATTCTGCTGACCCGATTGCCAATTAGCCGATCGAACCCCAGTACCCTTCGAATAAGGCAACGAATGAACCGGGTTATTGGGGTGCGAAGGAGGTATACCGGATCTTTTACTGCTATCGGGACTCAAGTTAGGCGATAATTGACGCAAAGGAAAAACCCCCATTTGAGATTCCCCAAACCCAAATGCAGAAGAATTAGGCCGTTGCATAGTTTCACTAGTACCCTCCATTTTTCTTACTCAAAAGCTAAAACCTTCAACAACAAAAACCATATTCAAATACGACCCAGATACTCTAATCTTCAAGAAATTGAATGAAAACCCAATTGCAAGAACAACAAAAACAAAAACCCTAGCACATAAACTAAGATCAAAATTAAAGAAAAATAAATAAATAAATGGAGAATGCGTATACTGATTTACCTGCTGGTGATAAACCCTAGCTCTCCTCTCAGCCAGTCGAATTTGAGTTATAGACTGGATGAGTGTCCGTACACGGCAATGAAGATGAAGTGGAATATGGTAAAATGAACCAAAAACGTTTCTTTGTTTGGGCCTAAAAGTTGCCGCAGTGGACACTAGCTCTACATATCTCTCTCTCTCTCTCTCTCTCTTTCAGACAAATTACGAGTAACAAAGAAAGAGATACAATGTATGTATGTACCAAAGTGCAGACTTAGGTTAAATACACACCGCGTGAATATCAAAGACGCGCTTTTTTCAATTCTTTTCTCCTCTATCTCCGCCTCGTATTTTGGGCTATTTTTTTTTTAATAATAATAAAAAATATATATTAAAAGACTTTGTCAGCTTGTATGGAAACGCATTATGAAAATTATTAAAAAAGATTTCAGAGATACTTTGAAGTACACATATTGTAGTTATATATCGAGCATGGACCAGGGACGGCTTAGTAGGGTAAACATCCATTTTTCGAACTTGCATTCGAGTTTGGACTTTGGATGTGGCCGAAAAATATTCGGCCGAAGTATTTAACAAATTTGTCATTTTCAGGTTTCTTTGGTTCCAGTCGGTTTGATTTTGACACCATAATACACACCAAATAAGGTTTAATATCAAAAAATAAAAATATATCTACTACTTTTAGTGTTTTACCAAAAAAATTTACACATTTTATTTATATCAAATTAAACATTTAATTTATATTTTCCTATCAAATATGAAATGTCACAATTTTGATCAAACCTGAAACTTTGTATTATCTAAAAGACACTTTCGTCCTTAAATTCAAAAAACACAATGAAAGAAAATTATATTGAATAAAATAGTTTAAATAATTGAACACTTAAAATAAAAGAAAAAAATATGAATTTTTTTTAACTTTTAATTGTTTTGAATAATTTAAACTATTTTGAGTTTCAGTAATTATTATTTTCATTAAAAATGATACAAAAACTAGAATTCTTTTTTTTTTTTTCAATTTTTGTCATTATCTCTCTCTCTCATTTTAATTTTTTTGAATAATTTAGACTCCTGAAAAAAAAACATGCAAAATGAGAATTTTTTTTTAACTTTTATCATTCTATTTTTTAAATTATTTTGAATAGTTGAATTATTTTTATTTTTAATAATTATTATTTTCACTTGAAATATTTTTTTGTTAAAAAAAGAGAAAGACAATAATATTCTTTTTATTTTAGATTCTTTCAATATTTAAATTATTTTATACATAATAACTTGCTTTTATTGTGTTTTACGAGTTTTAAGGACAAAATTATCTTTTAAACAATATAAAGTTTCAATTTTGACTAAAACTGTGGGATCAGTCTTATTTGATATGAAAATAAAAATTGAATGTTTTATTTGATATAAATAAAAAAAAATGTGGATTTTTTTTATAAATCAATAAAATTAGTGTGTTTTTTTGATATTATCTTCATAATAATAATAATAATAACAACAACACAGAGCATTTTTTTTATTTTTATTTTTTTGCCAGGAAAAGGGAACCTCCTTGAAAAAATTCATAAAGGGGGTGCTTCCTGTAGACAAAAGGAGTCGGAGCTCACGTTTACACAAATCTACCTAACAAGGCTATCAGCAGCCCTGCTCTCAATTCTAGGAATAAACTTATAAAGAAAATTTCAACAAAAGCCGAGCAAAGAGTAAAAGTATGAAGGAAAGACCCCATAGAATGCTAGTCATGAGGTCCTTTCCCATTAGACAGAGCCTTTACTGCTAATTCCACATCCGAAAATAACATTATTCTTTTCCAGCCCAAATCATTCGTTGCCATTAGAGCCATATGTATTGCTTTTAATTCTACATCCAACGCATATAGAGCAGAGTCAAACTTGTAAACTAGCCAGCCTGGATTAAGAACACCAATCTCATCTCCTGTCATGTGAGCTCCATTTTCCGGGATTGGGTTTCTAAGTGATTCTATGGATCGGACTGTAGCTTGCATCACAACAAAAGATCTACAGTAATCTGTTCGTAGCTTAATAGGGTCTGCCATGATATTCCTGAACGAGACTTCCAAATTAGATTAAGGAAACAAGCCATAGAGCAAGTTCTATTGTCCCTGTTAGTCCTGATGAAGTCACCCAAGAGAAACCGAATGAAGGCCTCGATGCTCTGGCGGTCAATCTCGTTACTATGGATAGACCATGGGGTTCTGAACCATAATATTCTGACTACCACGCAATCTCTGAACAAATGGAGGACCGATTCCGGAGCTAGATTACAAAGAGGACAGGTCATGTCTCCTAGTTTAAGTCAAGTTATCCTTTGTAGAGGGAGGACATTATAAGCTAATCGCCAAATCAATAACTTGAGTCTTTCATAGATTTTCGCTTTCAACAAATTTTTCCGAAAATGCATCACCTAATTAGAATCAATTAGGTTGATCAAACCAACAAGCACTTTTAATGATAACTCACCTATATTATATTCCTTTCAGGAGAGACGGTCTAAGTAAGGGGCTGGTAAAGGCGGCCTAACATTCAAAATTTTCTCCACCATGTAATTCTTAAAGATTACTTCAATCAAATTTGTATCCCAAGCTCTAGTTCCTGGAACAAAAAAATCACCCACTTTTACAAGTGCCCTAGGAATAGCACCTTTAGGCAGAATGAAGGATGCACTCAAATCGTCCTATTTTATTGAGAGGATCTAATAGTGTTCATCTGCCTAACCATAAAGCAACTTCCACTAGTCACCAAATTATGGACTGAAAGAATCCCCACACAATAGAGTCCTCTGGTTTCGCCTACATCTCCCAAAAGTCAAAACGGTTGCAATATTTCCCCAAGAGTAGGTTCATCCATGGTTTATCTGTAGAGGACAACATCTTCCAAGCCAATTTGGCTAACATAGCAGTATTAAAGTCCTCATTTCTCCTTAACCCAAGTCCCCCATATTTTTTTTGGTTTACACATCATATCCCATGATTTCCAAGATAGATATCTATTCTTCTCTGATGATCCCGTCCACCAAAATCTTCTGGCGGCGGAATCAATCTCGTGGCAGATAGCTTTTGGGACTTTAAAGGTAGATATTGAGTATGTTGGAATACTCTAGATAACAAAAGTGACGAGATTAGTTCTTCCTATTTGAGAGAGCAATTTAAGATTTCCCACCTTCCAGCCTTTTGATAACCTTCTCATGAATAAAATGAAAATAATGTATCCTGTGTCGTGAGATGAATAAGGGGTTTCCTAAATATTTTTCATTCTTTCCCAGTGTCTTTATATCCAAGAAGGTAAGGATTTCAACACGAGAAGAAAGAATTATGTTGGTCGAGAAAATGGCACCAGATTTTGGTTTGCTAACACACTGCCCAGACCAACTCTCGTATAAATGAGCACATTCCATAACGATTCACACCTCCTCCACCTTTGCTTCACAAAAGAGAAATGTGTCGTCTGCAAATATCAGAATGAGAAATCCCTGGAGCATCTTTAGAGATTTTAATCCCTTTAATTTGCTCATTTTCTTCTTGCTTCAAGATAAGCTTAAACAAAACCTCACCAAAAAGAAGAAACAGATCCGGAGACAAAGGATTTTTTTGCCTTAAGCCCCTTATTGGAATGAAATTCGTTGGCGGAGACCCATTGAGAAGAATAAAGAAACTCACTGACGACACATAATTCATAACTAAAGAACAAAACCTATCACAAAACCCATTAGCTTTCAATATCTTGTTCAAAAATGGGCATTCTATGCGGTCATAAGCTTTGTTCATATCCATCTTGGTTCCTAATAGACCTCCTTTTCCTTTCTTCTTGTGGATAGTATAGAGGACTTCTTGTGCCAGTACAGAGTATTCTACAATCCACTTTCCAGGGATAAAGGTAGATTAGAAGGGAGAAATGAGCTTATCAATAATCTTCCTTAATCTAGTAGCCAGAATTTTGGCAATAATCTTGTAACAAAAGTTGCACAAGCTTAAAGATTTGGTGTTTTCTCTTTTAGGGATGAGACAAATGAAAGTCTTGTTGAAATTTCTATCAATGTTGCCACTTCGAAAGACCTCTTGGACAAAATTAAAAAATTTGTCTCTAATAATATGCTAGTAGTTGCAGTAGAAGACGCCTAACATACCATTTGGGCCAGGGGCTTTCAGAGGATGCATGTTCCAGACTACTTTTTAATTTCTGCCAATGTTGGAAGTTTATAGAGGTCTTCCTCAGAGACTTTATGAGTGAATATCTGCTCCATTTCAACCAGGATAGTTGGATGAGTAGACTCAAAAAGTTCCTAGAACTTATTATTGAAGTATCTACCCATTGCTTCTCTTAGATTTTTCTCAAATACTGGTATCATTCTCAATAGCCTAGATGTGATTACACTTTCAATGGATCATCGTGGCAGTATGGAGAAATTTTGCATTTCAGTCTCCTTTTTCAACCATATTTCCTGTGATTTCTACTTCCAGATTATCTCCAGCTGCTTCCAAGTCTCTAGAATTTCTAGTTGAACAATGGCTTCTTCTTCTAAAAACTGTTGTGAGGGAATTTGTAATTGTAGTTAGCTTAATCTTTTTTCCAACTGTTTGAGCTTCTTATCACACTTTCCGAAATGATATCGGTCTCATTCTATGAGGGCTCTCTTGGTGTTGTTTAATTTTGCCCTCAGCTTCTGGCATTGATTGCCAGTAAATGTCAAGTCCCATGCCGTATGGATAATTGCTTCACAAGTATTATCTCGACACCAAGCAGCTATAAATCTGAAAGGGAAGTTAAGTTATCTTTTCTTTAGACAAGTGTCAGAAAGAATAGGTTCATGATCAGAACCCAAAATCAACAAATTAAGAAGACCCGATCTGAGGTAACTAACACATTATTGAGGATTAGCAATCGCTCTATCAAGTCATTGTTTTATAAAAGAGCTAATTTCGTGCTTGTTCTACCAAGTGTGTATGCTGGTGTGTAGACTAATACTTAGGAAAAATTATACATGCATACAAATTATGGAAAAATACATGATCACATCATGAACGTCGTGAAAAATTAGCAGATTTAGGTTTTAAAATTTTTTATGAAAATAATTTTCATAACCATAGAACATGCATGTATCATATACAAGATCATGTATAACAAAAATCAAATCTAAATATATAAACCTTAGAGATGAGATTATGGTTTACCTTTTATAGCGTACTACTTCTTGATCTTTTTGCTGATGGTGATCAAATCTCCAACCCTATATTTTCTTGCCTATGCTATTGCTCTTGATTGATGAGGCGAGTAAGCACCAAGTTAAATCCATCGTTAGAAAACGATTAAGAATACTTTCTTGATCTTTTAGAATACTGGGATATGAGATAAGACTGTGAGGTTGCAAAAAACTTTTTCTCCCCTATCTTTCTCAGCATTGGCTGAAATTAGGATTAGATTTATTCTTCAATTTGGGATTTGGGTGCATTTTTATCAAACTCATATAACTTATTTATAAAAATACCAACTTCTGTGTAGAATCATTATTTACACAGTTTCATGAAACTAATTTCATAAATACCACTAGTCAATTAATGAGCTTTGTTGAGCTAGACAATGGACCTAATGGATCCAAATAATCTAAGCTACAATAGTATGATAAATATATAATAACTCTTATTATGGTATTTACATAAATACTATTAGTAAAATAGACACTATACTAAAGGCTCAATATTGCACTTTTAGATTAAATATTATACCTTTTATAGATATTTAATCAACTAACATTAATTAACCGATCTATCTAGCATATTCTATACCACATATAGAATCCATATACAATGGCATAGTTGAATATGTGAAATTATCATAATATCTCTCTAACACATATTTACCTTTAAGTTACCATCTTTTAAACCAGGAATAATGTTGTCAATAATTTTGTTCTCAATAACTATTTAGACAAAATTATCAACAAATTCACAAAGTGTATACTAAGATATGAGATTTAATTATTTCATGAATCTTAAAAGACCTTAAAGTGATATTAATGTGTAACTTCCTTAACTATTTGATATTCTCACCAATTCATAAGTCATAACCTTCAATATGCTAGTGTTTTACCTCTAATTTCACTAAGACTATTCTTTTAACAAATTAAAAGGTTATAGTCCATAAAAATAAATCCAGTCAAACATTAAGGATTAAGATCTACATGCTAAGAACTAGTTTGTGGTAACATTAAGAATTGAGTTACAATATTCTAATTCTTTATATTACCTAGTTCAGTTCAATACACATAACTTATTAATGTTGTACTAGTGTTTCTATCAGAAGTTAGATATTTCAATGATTTAAGACACATTATTCTTGTTGAGATAGACAAACACTACAATCTGTAGTAAATAAAGAATTCCATATTTATTTACAGATTGTGAACTAGTTAATTTAGACTTAGATAAGGAAACAAGGCTCTCCATAATTATCACTTAATCATGTTTGTTTCTTTATACACAAATAAAGTTATAGAATCTTTTTCACATAAATAAATTATTCAACTGAGACAATTTGATCTAGCAAGTATCATAATTGTATATGAGAAAATTTTATTTACACTAAAAGAGTAAAATTAGAAATCTGTTTTTTAGGGCAAATATCTTATTAATCTTTCACTTATCCAAAAAGCAGTTACTCAAACTAAATATACTAAAAGCCCAAAAATACTTCAAATAACCGAAATAATAAAAGCAAAAACTAAGTGTTCAACTAACGACTTAAATGACTAAGAAAAGAAATAAAGATCATAAGCTCTCTCTTCATCATTTTCTCGATGGACTTCTCTCTCATCCTCCAGAAAATCTACACTTCTGATGATGAAGGTAATATTGGTTGATTATCTATAAAAAAAAAAGATAGCTATTCTCTTCCTTTGGGTAGCCAAGCAGAAAATATTTTTCTAAATTCTTGTCAACTTTGTCTCCTACTTTCTTTCATGGATATACTTTGCAACCCATACCTTTAGATACTCTAAACTCTCTATATAGCACATCCATATCTGAAAAGTGTCAAAGCAGCTTTATCTAATAGAGTGAAGTTGAGAATATATGAAGTTGTCTTCAAATCATAATCTCAATACCTTTTGACAACAACGACTCCTTATGTATCAGCTCTATGGTATGCTTGAGTCTGATGTTGTACCTTTTAGTAGATCTTATTCGACTATACTCATAGATAGTTGCATATTCATAGAGAATAGCAAGATCAATTAGTATTGGTCTCAGTAGATCATGTGAAGAATCCATATCTCTGTGTTCAACATCAATTTTGAACTTCTTGACCTTGGTATCATAGTGCATCTGCATCTTTTTGTTAAATTGATGGGAAATATCTGGGACTTCATTGTATTTTTTTAGAAGACACACTTGACCAAAGTCCGAATATTTATTAATAAAAGTGACAAACAATGTATGCTTATTATAGGAAACTACCGTAATTAGTTTGCAAATATGCACATATACGCACTCTAAACATACTTAAGCTTTCTCATAAAGAGTAGTAAAATAATGCTTGTACTTTACAAGCTTCTTACAATTCTCGCAGTCTATGTTGTTCATGATATCTACTTCATGTAAGTGACCCAACTTCATAAGTTTGTGAATTTCTAAATACGGCATGTGTTCGAGTTGTTTATGCCAATCAATGGTATTGCACTCCTTCCTAATGTCTTTCATTATCTCTTGGAGTTTACTAATGCTCATTATTGAAGATGATGTACTTTATGACTTCAGGGTCAGAACATAAAGTCTATTCTGTATTTCTCCTATACAGTACAATAGATTGTTATAGAAGATATGTACTTTCTTGTCAAACACAAAGCGGTAGTCTTCTTTATACATCTTCGATACTGAAAGAGCATTCATACTAAACTCTAGTGCATAGTAGAAATCTTTCACGATCATGGAGCTATCATTGATCTTCAGATAAGTGTCGACCATACCTTTAACTCGAACTCTTCAATTGTCTCCAACTTCCACACGACGACCAACATCAGTTAATTGTTTTGGTTCAATGAACTATTTCTTGTCATTGTAGATATTGTTATTAGTTACTGAATTCACTAGCTAGAGATATCGCATATCCTCAGCTGAAAGTGATTTTCTTGGCCTTCCAGACGATCTAACTACTAGAAAAGATCTTAATCTCTTTTCATAGAGGTATCTTCAGGTTGATTATCGTTCAAACTCATTAAACGTTGTGAAGTCTCTACGGATGTCCTTATTCTACTCCGTGTATAGTATTCCTTTGTCTTTTTCCTCTTTCTAGAAATCTTATCCATCTTATGAAACAAGATTTCCTCAAATGATAAAATTCCCATTTAGACAAGGGTCATAAAATAAATCTAATTCATAATTAAATTTAATGAATTCAATTTACAATTAAATTTTGTAAATTTAATTCTCAATTAAATATATAGAAAAAAAAATTGAATACAAACATTTTTGTTTCGATTTAATTTTGCAGTATGATAATAAACATCTCAACAAGAGTGTTTATTATCTTAAGTAAGATAATAAATACCTCAATAAGGGTATTAATTATCATGAATGAACTTTGATGTAATCATCAACACTTATAATTTACCAATCAAAATAATTGATTTGAAATCAGTAGACAATTCGTACAAGATATTATAGTACACATAGAGTAAATTAAGAAACATAAATGTAATGATATATAACCAAACAAAGACATTATGCGTTATACTCTTATTGATCATTTGGAAACTAAGGATAAACTATGAACAAGTATGTAAATTATGATCCTCCCAGTACTCAACTAAGTTTGCTAGTTTATCTGAATATAAAAGAATTTAGAATACTTAAAGTTAAATCTATTAAGAAAAAATGCTTGAAAAGAATCTCTAAGATTATCACGAATATTCAAGGTATTTTAACTTACCATAGATCACAAGTTACCTATGGGGTAATCATGTGAATCTACAAGTTAAATGTGAACAATTCACTTTAGACAAAAAGACAAATATTTCATATTCCAGTTTACTATCTTGCTTATCGGTTTATAGAATTACTGACATAACTCCTACGGCAGGTTAATAACATCCTATATTGATTGTGTAACCATTACTTCAATTTATAGGCTTTCTTATACAATACAGTCTCCTACGAGAAATTAGTACGTAAGTCCACTAGCAATTTTATTCTGAGAGATTCAATACCAGTAATACCCAGATGAAAACCTTCGTATGGGAGCTCAATAAGATTCTAAGGTAAGGCACATCTTTAGAACTATTGAACCAATGATGGAGACTATAGATATCTCATATCCTCTCGCACTCAATCTCTCTTTAAAAATTAGGAATTCCTGATTTTATTAAGTTATCTAACTTACTTAGTAACCACAAAATCAATTATGCGCATCAAATTATGCAACTTAAAGAGAATGAGCTAATTTAAGACATTATGATATACTGTTCTAGACATAGTGCTACGATCGAATAATTATTGTCTAAAGCTAAAGTGCTAACATTATATATTATACATCTTATATATATAAAAGTAGACAATAAAAGCATACAAGACATAACAATCAACTGAGAAGGTCTATGGATTGTAAATCATTCAAGCAAAACTTTTATAGAAGAAAATTTAATTATTTGGTCAACAATCTTTTAAACAAAGACAAATAATTGAAAATGGTATTTAAACCAAGTTATGTATAAAATATTAGTTTTGAAAAAAAATCCAACTAAGAAATTTTAACCCCTAAATTATTCAACTAACAATTTTAAAGTTTCTTAGTAGTAGAATTTAATCAAATTAAATTCCAAATGCATTTATAAAAATACATAAATACTTATAAAACCACTTTGTATAAAAGTTTTACAAATAATGAATATAAACAACTTTATATACATTCATTAATTTTCTAAAAATTAATCATTTCAAAACCAAAGAATGGTTTAAATAATTTTGGATTAAAAATTTAACAAAAATTTAAAATCCTTCTACTCAATATAACAGTCGTATCAAATGTATTTTCTAAAATATATAATTATCTCATAATTATCAAAATCCTTTTTGTCACACAAAATATTACTATAATTATCTCGTAATTATCAATATTTTATGTCAGATACTACCGCATAAAATATTACCATAATTATCACATAATTAAAATATTTTATTATTAAAAAATATTTTAATCTCATTAAAATTAAGTTCCAATTTTCTTGCATATTATGAAAATAAATAATTATCCTAATAGTATTATTATCTTTTTAATTAATATAATTAATCTCATTAATTAATATTAATTATTAATCATAAATAATGATTAAATAATAAAAAAATTAAATTCAATAATTAATATTTTATAGTAAAACATATTATTCTATATGTAAGAATTAAGTTTATAACTAATTCTTATCTAAATTCAAAAATATCAAATATTTTTAAATTATAGACTTAATGGGATAATTTAAATAATTAAAGAATAAATCACATTTATTATCTTATTAATAATTAATTAAAGATTTAATTAATTTATCTAATCTTATCTCATTAAGGTACTATCTTAAACTCATTAAGATCTAAAAAATAATAAAAAAATGATTATTTTTAATTATAGAAATCCTATTTCTATAACTGTATTAGGAAATAATTAAAACTATTTTAATCAATTCTAATTAATTAGAAACTTATAATTCAAATAATGTTTTTATATTTATCTAGTATTTATATCTAATTATAATCAAATAATTCTAATAATTAAATAAAGATCATATCTAAATTTAATTGTAATAAAAATCTAATTATTATTAAATTTCTATTATGTATTAAATTATTTAATTATGAAATAATATAAATTTCTAATTAATTAATCATATTAATTAATTACCTAATTAATCTCATTAATTAGACAACTAATCTAATTAGTTATCTCCAAAAATATTCTAGTTACTACAATTAGAATGCTTGCTAAATAAATAGTTATTACAATTAAATATAGAATATTAATCTAACTAAATACAAATCTCTTTTATTCTAATTAATCTCATTCTTTATGAATTTAAATAATCTATGGATATTAATTATTTAAATCTAATCTGATTAGATTTAGCTCGAATTCAAATTCAAAACTATATCCTATTTTAAATCAAATTTAAATATATGCAATTTTCTTGCATATTATGGAAACAAATAATTATCCTAATAGTATTATTTAAATATAAAATACAGAGTGAGTAGCAAAAGCAAAACTATTATTAGAACTCAAATCACATACAGGCTACAGCAACATAAATGGCCTGTTTTAGTTCACTTTTTTTATAATGATATTTATAATACTCTTCACATAATAAAAAATCTAAATCTATTAAGAAGTCATATGGCCTACATGAGATACAAACTTGCTTATGTGTCCAGTCAAGGGTCTGAGTAATTGATGGGCCTTGGCATAGAATAAGATCTGTCATACACCCAGTTGTAGTCACCACCATTTCTAGATGCTTTCTGGAACACTCACCTTCCACTTGTCTTAAAGACATCCCTGAAATTAGTCTTATTCAGGTACACGAGAATATTCTCCGCCAACCCATCAGTCTTAGAGTAATCCATAATATGAACTTCAACATTCTCTAGCTCTATAATCTTTGGGAACTGTAGCCTCTGCCTTCATGTGCCTACCACCCTGCTCCATGATAGCTGTCACCTCTTGATTCGTCTCCGACTTCAGATAAGAAACTGAGCCTGAGCCGTCTTTTTTTGGGTCATCGACGGTAGTCTTTGGGTTCTTCCCTGGGGATGTCCATAACGTTCACCTCCTTCTTCTTTGTCTTTGGCCAAAGAGGGATAGGTTTTCCGGCTTGAATCTTGTATCTTCAAAATCTGAGCTTTTTTGTTACTCGTATCATCAAAACATGAGCGAGCTTGAGAGTTAATACGTATCCAAATCCCATACATCTTCACGGCAGGACCCATCAGTGGAATAACCATGGACGTGCTTCTAGTGTAAGTACTCTGATCATGATCCAAACGTCCGCAATTAAAGCAAAATCTTCGGCATTTTCAAATATTTGAATTGGATCCACAAAGGATCCACCTCTGGTTCCAGAAGGTTGAGGAAAATACCCGTTGGGAGTGGATTGGTGACTAGTAAAAGTGCCTTGAATTGAATAAATCCATGGCAGATAAGCTCTTCCTTCTTGTTTCCATCCGTTCATAGGAAGGTTCCAGTTTTTGCTGCAATTCTATCAGCATTTGCGTCTAAAAGTTATCTAGTTGGTAATCCATAGGCTTGGATCCAAAACACTACTGTATCAAAATCTAAAATACTCCAGTATCCCTTATTTGGCCATTTAATGATATTCAGAAGACCATTGTTCACTATCCAGGATTGTTTAGCTAGTACCATCGCACAGACTTTCATCGATTTGAAGTAAAAGGCAAAAATTCCTTGCTCCATCTCCTTAACGTCCCACCCTTTGGCCCGTTTCCCAAATTTTGGAGAGGACTTTTGTGAGTAAAGCTTTACTCACCTTTTTCCCCGACATGAACAACCCAAGTACAACCACTTTCTGAACTTCGATGGCTAGTGATTCATCAAGCACCAGATCTAGACACTATTCTATAGAGAAATGTTGGTTTGTAGCACTCACCTTATTTCCCGACTGTTCCATGACATGACAATAAACAAGACCTAAATAGGGTAAAGCCAAAATGGCGCACACTCACACAGAGTTTGAAGAAAAGAGGACAAAAGGAATGGATTTGGAAGACTAAATGGAGCACTAGTTAACAAACTGCTTCAAACCATAAATCTCTCAAAAGGTTGACTGAGCAAAAACTTGAACTGGGTTTCAGTCAAGGCTACATGGTCTATGTGCCTTTGAAGGTTATGATATAATCAAGCAACCAAGTTTTCATTTGAAAATCTATCCAGAGAACAAAAGTTAGCATTTTTAATTCGGGTTGTTAGATTAACATATTAGGTTCAAGTGGATTTGGAGCGAAATATCAAAAATCATATATTAACTTAGTACTTGTGGTATGTCAGTTTTGGTTTTAATCATGTTTTATTAGGTTATCGTCTGTTTTGTTCACCGCTTTAGTGTATTTTCAATCATGTACTAGGAAAAACAATTGAGCGTAACTAAACCAATCAACTAAAACCCTAGTCCTTTTCTTTCTATTTCTCTGGATTCTTTCATTCTCCATTTTCGGCATCCTCACCTCATCCTTTTCCTCCTTTTTCTTTTGTCTTTTTTTTTTTCTTTGTTTTTAGTTTTAATAACTCCATATCTAAATTTGACTTGCAGTAATCTTTTGTATGGATTTTATTTTAGTTTAGATCTTACTTCTAAGATTTTTTTTCTTAGATCTAGATCTGTTTAGTGGTCAGTTTTTATTTTTTATTTTTTTTCATTATTCACATGCATGAATCTTAATTGAAGTTGACTTTATATAGTCTATTCCGTCAAAAATATAATCAAAATCAAGTATTAAAAGCAATATATTACTGGTGGTCCTTATTACGTCGTTCTCTTAAAGAATCAAAGTAACTCATATATTTGTTATTGGGTATATTTGTGGTTGTGTTTGTGATCCTTTTTTCATCTATTTTTTTTTTAGGAGTTTGAAATTATAATCCTTATATTTATATTATAATTTAAAACTTTTTGTTTTGATTAATGATATTCTCTTGACGAGTCTATTTATATTAAAGAAAATGTGTATTTCCCTTACCAGTACCTATCACCTAATTCGTAATTTTTATACTAGGTACCATCTAAATGAGTTACAATTATTTTATGATTAGTAGAGAACAATGAATAGTATTGCTCTGTTCATTTTACAGTGTGTCCCAACAAAAAATGAAATTACATATTAGCCATTGAAATATTAATATTAGATTCAACGTTCAAATTTTTCATTTAGATTCATGTATTGAATGAGCTGTAAAACGTGTAAATTGTTTAGCATTTATTATTGAAAGCAATTAAAATCGCAATCAATGGCGTGCATCTCCATTTATTAATTGTCGTCTAATTAGCTATTTGTTAAAAATTCCAAATTATAAGTCGGCATAATGTTGGAAAGGTAATACGACATTGGGAGATTCTATAGCAGGTCATTTTGAGGGATTCAATGTAACAGCGCGAGAAGATTAAACCATAATATGACCAGATTGGTTTGTAAAATATATTATTTAAAAAGCGACTTTTAATGAATAACATACTTTTAAAATTTTTTGTAAAATAATTTCTTTTAAGTTATAACTCAATCAACCCAATACCTTATTAAACTGTCAGACAGTTTATTTTGCAATTAATTTTTAAAAAAAAAATTTGTCATTTATTAACATCACGATCACAACTTTTAGTTTCTTAATTATCTATTTTGATAATAGTAGTTTAAATTCCTTCAAAAGAATAGTAATAACAAGTAATAAAAGCGGTTCAATTAATAACATTTTTTTTTAGAGAAATTAATAACATGTTTAATAGTATTAATTTACAACTCTTATATAGATATATATATATATATATATATATATATATATAATCAATTTTCCACTCCTGAATCACGATCCTCAGTCAATATCCTTTTCCTAATTGTTCGTGCCTTGATATTTGAGATTCTAAAAAAGCTAATCTAGCAATGAATTGTTGATTTGAACAAATATAAAATACAGAGTGAGTAGCAAAAGCAAAACTATTATTAGAACTCATATCACATACAGGCTACAGCAACATAAATGGCCTGTTTTAGTTCACTTTTTTTATAATGATATTTATAATACTCTTCGCATAATAAAAAATCTAAAATACTCTCGATGTGAATAACCCTCAATTCGTCGACCCATCACCTGCTTTCAATTTTTTTTTTTTGTTCTGGAATCTTAGCTTTGGGGACACAACCAACCATGGAGTTTGGCAGCATGAAGACCAACGATAAGGCCATAGTTATCTACACTTTCATTTTCTTCACTTTTTGGGCCATTTCTATCTTGGTTATCAACGTATACTTTTACACCAGTTGATTTCAGATCTGAGATTATCCATCTTAACTCACCTTTTTCATTCTTATTTTGCTATTAATCTCTTTTTGAGGTTTGTTTTCTCTATTCTAGATCTCTCTATTTTTGGCTATATCGAAAAGATTAATATTATAGATTTCGTAAGGCCTTAATGTGGTCAATGAAATTTCTGATATAAAAGCTTGTACTCATTTTTTTATTTATATTATTGCTTTAATCCTATATATACATTTTTTTTTAGCTTTTTCCTTGCTTTAATCCTTGGGGCTTGTTTGGCATGACTTCCAAATATCTTTTGGAGCCCAAAAGTTACTTTTGGAGGTATTTGGATGAATTGTCAAAATCTATTTTTTTAATTAAAAGATTTTTTTAATGAAGCATGAACCCATTAGATTTTTCAAGAAGATCTTCTAGAGTTTTTACTTCAAGAAATAAAAGTTTTCCCAAATAAGCCCTTTATATGCTTTTTTCTTGCTTTTTTTTTTTTTTACTTTTTGTGTGATTCCTAAGGAAAAAAATCAGTTTTGCAATAAAATAATGTAGAAGAAGAAAACTTAGGTATTCTTGCTTTTGTTCTCTATCTTTATTTTAAATGCGAAGATTGTTCTTTGATTAATCTAAATATTTATATATATATATTTACTCAAAGAAATAGCCGAGCTTCTTTATTCATGCTTCTTTTTTGTAATTGTATTTTGGTAATGAAGATGTGTGCCTTGTAGTAAAAAATCTGTAGTTGTCACATTGTGAATTACAGTCACAAATCATATTTTATATTTTTTTAGAACTATGAGAAACCCATGGCTACCACAAGTTGTGTGACCTACAGTCTCATACTACTAATTTTGATGACATGATTTTTTATGTGAAAAATAAAGATCGTGAGTTTAGAGTATTATTAAATACTATTATAAATTATTAAACCATTGAAAGAAGTCACAAATATGTTATTGTCACAAATATTGACTACTGTTATGGATTGTATGACCTATATTATATGACATAAAGTCACACATTATGACTACTAATCTGTAAGTTATGGATTTCATGTAAAAATTAGATTTTGTGTGGGTTATAGGCCTTGTTAGTATTTTTCATTGTCAAACAACTATTATTAAACTATTATTAGCTAATGTGAATACTTATTTTGATTTTGTAAGGTAGGCACCAATTTGGTGAATGATATGCACATATTGTAAGAAATATTGACATAATTTATTAAATTGTAATTTGGTTAATAGTTTATTGGAAACAATGAAGAGAATAAATAATATTTGGTGGAACATTTTTGTGTGTGACAAAATAAATTAAGATAAATGAAGTGGTATGTTCTCTATCTTTTATTATTACTCATCATAAATGTATGACTATTAGTTGCACTAAAATATAAATTGTCTTAATTGTTTGTAACAATGTAAAACAAATTATGGCCACCAATCACAATATTGTGACTATTAGTTCCAAAATTGTGAGTAATGTAATAATTTAAAATATACTTGAAAAAGGCATCACAAAAGTTGTGACCATCAGTCATAAAATTATAACTTTAAAACGAAAAATCTGTCACAAATTATGCCTAACAATAACAAAAACTTACAATCTTCGTAACGATGTAAAACAAATTGTGACCACCAATCACAACATTGTGACTACCAATTTTAAAATTATAAGTAATATAATAATTTAAAATATACTTGAAAAAGGCATCATAAAAGTCATAACTATCAATCACAAAATTATGATTTTAAAGCGAAAAATCAATCACAAAATGTGCCTACTAGTAACAAAAACCCACAATCTTTGTAATGATTTAAAACAAATTATTCAAAAAAAATCAGTCACAAATTATGTCTACCAGTAACAAAGCGAAAAATGGTAGAAAGGCAATTTCAGAATGACTATTTTTTCTCTTTCCAAAAGTAATTTAAAAAGTTATTATTTTAAACTACAAAAGTCATTATGAAAAAGTAAACTAAAAAAAGTCCATTTGCCTCAAATATGAACTATGCACATCAATTTTCCTAGAGCTACACCTTTACTTGAATAGGAACAATAACAAAAATATCTTTTAAATTTTAAGAAATATTCAATATATCTCACCAGTTTTCATAAATAACAACACTATATATTTAGATTATCAAATCAATTCGAATTTCACCCTCTATTTGTTTAATTTGGTCTTATTTTTTAGATGACCAAGATGCACTTACCTAAACAATTACTAGGCACCAATCCAGTAAGTATTTTTTTTTATCTACGTATAAATATTATTTTGACCAATTAAAATTTATCATGCACATTTTTTTATAGTAAAAAGTAAGAAAAAAAATAGTATTGATGATGCATGTCTTTCTATGTACATCATTATAACCGTTGGATCACCGTTATACGATAATCCAATAACTAAAAAAAAATACTTATTAGTTGACAACCATAATTAATTAGCTAAAAATTATTTTTTTTAATATATAAACATGCATATGACTTTTTACTTCACTATATCTTCTTATTCTTATTCATTTTTATGTTCAATCCACCACTATTTGTTATTTTTTTCAGTCATGTTTGTTTGGTTTTAAGTTTAAATGATGGATAAGTTTATCTTTTATATGTCAATTTTAACTCAATAAGATAAAAATATAAAATTTATAGTAATTTTCTACTCCAGGGGAATATTTTTATTATTTAAGAAAACTAATAGGATATATTTAGTATTTTATCAAAATCCAATGGATAATTTTATTATTATCCCATATAAAATTATCCCATTTGAATATTATTAGTTAATGGGATGGAGATGATAATGACAAGCACTAGTGATGCCTAGCACCACATGATGTATCAGTTTATCATTGACTAATCATAATTATAATTCAAGTGTAGCTTATGTGAGATCCAGTTAATTATTTAAAATTATCTAGTGGCAGATAGGTGTATCATTATAATGATGGGTACCACTAGTACCCCATAATATTACTCTACTCTTATATTCCAAAATTATCCATCGTTGTGAATCGATCACATATTCTCTCATTAGATCTATTTACGAGTAGTTCATTCCTATTATTTAATTTCAAAGTGGATGTAAATATCAAACGACAAATTCGAATGGCCAACATTTAAGAGGTGTTGGAATAATATCTTATAAAATAGTATATTATTTTGATATTATAAATAATATTTATCGGATTATTTAATATCTATTTGTTATTAATAAATTTCATGTTATGAATTTCAATTTTATTTATGTCCCATTAATATACATGTGATGTCTTTGTTTATCTTATGCAAACATCTAAAAGATTCCAAGACATATAATGAGTAATAAAGAATTATTCGTATGATGAGTTTATATGTGGGAGACATTATATTCTTTATTTTATTATGTCTAAATTAAATTGTTCATATTCTGCATATTGAAGATGGAATACTTTATTATACCATAGAATGTAGTGTTATCTATTTGATTAATGGAGTCTCCAAATATCGAAGTGAGTCTTCGGATAGAAATATTAGTGTATTATAAGAAAATCATAACAACATCGAATAGAACCGAATGAATTAGAATTTAAGGTTAAGTATCGTAACTCAGATTTCTAATTTCACTAATCTTGCACTATTATAAAAAAACTTAATCCTAGTGATTAACAAACTTACTTTCATGTGTTTTGACTTTTTGAGTTACTAAATGACTAGTTCTGATTTATGGTTTGAACTTCGATATCTTGGAAAATAAGTATATGAAATGTATAGAATATTTTTCATGATAGACGTCATGTATATAATGTCATTTTGAGTTTTTTTAAGTATTTGGATAATATAAACCAGGACCTCGATATTCACTATGTGAATTTGACTATCTCGGTATAAGCAAATATAAACAACGTAGTCAACTATTATCTATTATATGAAAAATGACAACTCAAAGGTAAATATGTACTAAAGAAGTAATATGATAATTTCACCCTGCTAGTACGGTATTACATTAAGAATACATCTACAGGTATAATATATCCTAAATGGATCGAGCTAATTATTTGATAATAAGCTTCACAAAAAATAAATGACATTTAGTCAAAAAGTTCACTATTAGACCTATAATGGTATACACCCCTATTAATAGACAATGCTCAATCAAAATTATAAGTTAATTATGATTGTGGGTGTATGTCCGTTGGAACTTAGGCTTTATAGATCTATCTAATTTATTGTCTAGCTCAAATTAAAGCTCAATAATTATTTGATGATCAGTTGAGCCCAATAAGCCCCGTAAACACATTAGAGTTCATTAATCCCTCTGTAGTTAAAAGAAAAGTTCTCTAACTACTAGTTACAAGTGTTACATGTGAAATACCTTTGTGAAGAGTGTGCCACACGAAAACAGAGAGAGAGGGAGAGCAGAGAAAATCGACCACCCTTAGGGATTCACTATCCTTGGTATTTTGGCCATCTTAGAGAAATCGCTTTGAGAATATTATCTTCTTATTCGTCTGCAGATCTCTTTATTGGGAATCAATAAAGTGACTACCTATTAGATCAATCAAATGGCTTCTGAGAATAGACGGGAAGAGGAGAAGATTGTGGAGCAAATCCGGGTATTATTCTTGTCTATATAAAGAGTTAATTTATGTTATATCACGATCCAAAATATTAACGACTAATTCCACTGCGTTTCTTGATTTTACAAAATAATAGTGTTATTGAAAATGATTTAATGAAAATATTTTTCAGAATTTTTTTCCGACAAATACCAGCAAGAGAACCAGAGGAGTCCTACCAGGAGTATTAAAGTCATACCAGAACCTCATCTCAACGAGTGTTATACTATGCCACTTGTATTAATTAGAAGGGTTTATAACAAAAATGGTCTGTGAACTTTCTAACTTGTGGTAATTTAGTCCTCAAACTTTTCATTATGGCAATTAAGTCCCTGAATTTTCCAATTTAAAGTAATTTGATCTATGAACTATCTAAATTACAATATGTTGTTAAATTTTTTTTAGAAAAAACACACATAAGGAACATATTATAGCATCTAAAAGTAATTAAAAAAAATAAATTTAACAACAAAATTTGGAGAGAATAAAATATGTATTATTTGCATTTTTTATGGTTCTTAAAATTACATATTTAAATAAGATTTTTATATGATTGTTCATTTTTATACTTGAAATTCTCAAATTATTTTTTAAATACACTTACAAATGCTACCACGTGCTTTTCGTATTTATTTTTAGTAAAAAATTTAACAATATATTGCAATTTTGATAATTCAAGGACCAAATTACTATAAATTAGAAAATTCAAGAGTTTAATTGCTACGGTTAAAATTTTGAGTACCAAATTGCTACTGATTAGATAGTTCATGGACTATTTGTGCCATTAAACCTAATTAGAATTTTAACTGTTTACTTAAACAAAATTGGTGTGTCGTTCTTCTCAAATATCAACCATTTCATCAAATCCTTAAAAACGACAAGAAATAGACAAACAACACCAACTTCAAAAACAAAAAGTATTTGAAACGACATATTAAGAAATGACATTACTTTAAAAAACGACATAACTGAAAACAGCACATTATACGAAAAGGAACCCTTAACAAACAACACATAATGTAAGAAATTGATACAAAATTTTAAAAACGACATCATTAGAGAAGACGACAAAACTATGTAAAAATGACGCGTCGTAGAAAAGGACAATAATCTACGTACATTCTTTTCTAACCGCCTACATGGACATGGCCTTCTTTGTTTCTTGCTCTTTCTTAATGAAGTCTTCTCTCGGCAAAAATAAAATAAAATAAATAAAAAAACTACGTAAATAACACAATAGCACAAATTGATTAAACGAAAGTATATGCGGAAAGGCATTATATATAAACGACGAAGACATAAAAAAAACGATATGCAATAAACGACATCATCGGAAAAAGCTACAATAAAAAAAAAAAGGTTTTTTACTTTTTGAAATTCAAATTAAACTCCAAATGTGTGAAACTGGAGACGTGGGGAGAAATTCGCGTATAGAAAAAATTGCGTCTTAGATTATTTATATAAAGGAAAACAAAACCAAAAAAAAAAAAACATGTGATGTGATGAAGGGAAATTGCAAATGAATGATGAATCAGCTTCGTAGATTTTTGGTTAAAAAGATTCAATATTCAGACTTGGTTTTCCACTTTTCCTATCATTATATGACCAAAATTTCTCATTTTTCATTGTAACGGCCAGCTGGAAATGGTGTCATATGATGACAAAGAGCTCTGATTTACTTTGAACACACGGATTTTTATTTATTTATTTTCATTCATTCACATAGTTTTTTAGGTTATTTTGATTTTTTTTGTGTTCAAACCATCAGCTCAGGCTTACCTTAAAAAATATAAATATATATATATATATATATATATATATATATCATTAAGCTCAATCTCATTTTTATCATTAAACTTCTAAATGTTAAATTTTATTATCCAAATATCCAGAAACGGACTTAAGAATTGAATAGTATGAAATTTGTGAATGAATAGTATGGAATTTGTGAACCAAACAGGTTGTATCAATGTTTGAATAATCACATTACAAATTATGAGTTAAATCTGGGTCAAAAATCGCAAATTACATGCCAAAATTGAGAGGAAAATAGTTCAAATAATTAAATGATAATTTTAAGGTTTAAGAGCCAAACTTTAAATAAAAATATTGCCCCATTTGGTTCACCAATTTCATACCATTCAAATACTATACTTATTAGAATGAGTATTTGTTTTAATAATTTCAGTTTTTTTATTCAAATGGTTTATTAAAATGAGTATTTGTTTTAACAATTCAGTTTTTCTCTTCAAATAAATCATCATGCACATCAACTATTAGAATAATTTTTTTTTGTCTTGAAATGTGAATGGTGTTCTCTTCTTATTTTCAAATGATCTAATTTAATGTATCACGTTCTAATTATAATTCATTTCACTTTATTCACTTCAAATGTCCTCATATTCCAACTATAACTTATTTAATACTTTCTATTTAAATACACATATTTAAATGGGTGAACCAAATGGAGATTTTCATATTTAAATGGTCAATTAGAGTGAACAATTTGTTTTAACATTTCAACTTCTTTATTAAAATATCACATCAATCATTTCAATTATTGGAATTATTTTTTCTCATTGGGCCCTCTTTGTTCTAACTATAACTTGTTCAATTATTTCCATTTAAATATCTAAACAAAAATAACTTTTTGATAGCAGTCTAGCATATACATTGGTTGAACTGTGATTTGTGACCAAATTTATCGCGAGAAATTGATCTATCCTCAGTTTTTCTCTGAAATAATTTTTTTTTTTAAGTTTTCTCTGAATTAATTGAAAATGTAGGGTTTGGAAAACTTTCCTGTTTGGCTACTTGTCTGTTCAACATTTATGAAAGTAATAATGATAATAGATAAACAAGTAAAAGGCAATTGAAAAACCTGGAAAGCAAGATATAAAACGACATCCAAGAAAACAGACAACAAGGCACCAACGCAGGAAACGACATCAAGTAAAAACGACAACAAAGGGCTCTTACGATGCAAAGTCAAGCTCAAGCGCGTTACCAAAAAGCCTAGTCAACTGAACCGACACGTCATTTAACGCCACGTGTCTATTACAAGGAGGATCATATTCATGGTGCGATACTAATCTCAAATCATGGCCGTCAGATCCATCTCGCGTTTCCCCATCCAAGACGGAAAACCCCAGCCAAGAAAGTTATAAAGAGAGCCCTTCTCATAAGCCCTAAAGAGTATTCGCCGTCTCCTTCTTCCCCAGCACTAAAGCTTACCACTCCCCAGTCTAACCAGTCCAAGCCTGTTAGGTTTCAATATCAATCCATTATTATTATTATTATTATTATTATTATTTAGTTTTTATTGTTAGTAGTTTGTTTTAAATTATTATAGAATTGAAGAGGCCCAAATGATGAATCTTTATAATGGCTGAATGCTTAGATCATTATTTCTGGGCATCTTGATTCATTACTTATTGAATAGGAAGATCTGATGCCTCTTATTTTTAGTCTATTTTTCTTTATTTTTTTCGTTTATTTATAGGTAATTTTTTCCCCTACATTTTCATGTGTGGCCAATGATGTCAACTTTTTATTTCGACTGAAGCGCAAGTTTTAATTGAACTATGCATAAATGTCGAAATTTATAAACTAGGACGGTCTGAGGCTCGTTGCTTTTATTTATTAATTTTTAATTTTTCAACATAATTTTTTGTTGTTTTTCCGATTTTGAAGTATGTTTTTATCTTTTTATCTTCGATGATTTCAGTTTAATTTTCGGTTAAAATCGCTGTGAATGATGAAACTATTAATCTACAGTTATCCCTGTCTGACTTATTTGGGTGCTGACAACTTGTAATCTGACACAGCTCTTAAAAAAAACGAAGTATACAAACGTTTTGCCTCACCGGTGTAATATTTATTTACAATGTTATAGTATGTCTTTCTATCGTTTTATTCTGCAAAACGAAAATGTGATTTTGTTTTTTCTTTGTCAGATTATGTGTGTTCTACTTTCGTTTTGTTTTTTCTCTTTTTTTTTGTTCAAAAACGAATCTAATTAGATTTATTTTTAAATGAAAAAAATTACAGTCATTGACATTTTGAATTCAGAACTCGAGCGACGGAGACTTAACCCAGTTTGTTTCGAGTATTCGACTGTTCGGACCGTGGGATCATTCGAGTTTTGTGAGATCTCAACCCGAAGAATAAATACACTGGTTCCAAAAAAGTTTGTTCAACTAGAAAAAGAAAAAATATCTCTCACCCTATAGTGAAAGGTATTTTGTCCAAGTAAAATGAAATGGTATAAAATCTGTGGAACATAAAAGATTATAGCATCATGATTAATAAAATATTGAAGACAGCGGCTAAAAGATTATAGCATCATGATTATCCGCATATTAATTGCATTGATAGAAGACCGGAATTAATTTAACGCTTTCATGTTTTACAAATCGTATCTTCTTTTTGGCCAATTAAAATCACCTGATACAACATACGGCCATTATGGTCATGGCACTTGATTAACTCGTAATTACATAACAAGATCTAGATGACTCATCTTAACATGGTGAGGATAGAGTGATTCTCTATCTTTTAAATGGGACATAATTCTTCCGTTCCAAGTTGAGCGACCTAGGCTCCTTACAGAATCCCGTTTCATGAGAATTTTAGCCGGTAGCAACTCCAAGGTTTAGCCATTTTCTGATAGAGAATGGTCCTAGTCATTTCTTTATGATTGAAGTTGTACCGCAAAAAGTACGCAGAAAGAAAAAAGGAGCGAGAGACAGGTGAATTTGCAAGGTAACGTGACCAAATATCTGCTAACCCAAACCCAACATCCAATGTGGCTCGTGTCAAAAATTTGAGAATACCTTTTTGAATACTACGTACCCGTTTCTTACCCTTATGTTCCTCCAACCCAATTGATTTTTTCTCTAAAGTCTTACCTGATTGTGATGTAACGGTTCGTTCCATGCTTGGCCCAATTATCCTTGAGATCGACAGGATTTGAAAGATCGTGCCCATCTGCTGCAAGCCGGTTAAGCAGCTTGTTAAAAGCGCTTCCACTCATTTTTCGGCCACCAACTCGGGCATGCCGTTTGTTGGGTACGGATGGTAGCGGATACATTGACATGGTTGTTGTGCAACATGAGGACTGCCAACCTCCATTCCCCCACTTGTAGCACTGTCTTAGTACTCCTGTGCAGGAGCACACAGGTGCTGGCATGGTCGACTCATCATATGTAACCTGATTCAACCCCAAGTCTTGCCCTTTCCAATCAGATTTCGATACAACCGACTGTTTGTTAAGGTCATCGCCTCCGCCAACCATACTCTGCCCACTCTTCCACTCTTGTGACTTGCCAAATGCAATCTTATTCAAGTCCTCACTCTCCCTCTTAATTTTTCTTGGAGGTTTTGAAGCCCTTTTATTGGGTGATATTGGCTTGGGCTCCTTAGCTCTCTTCCCCCGCCGAGACTTTGCAGTATCTGGAGCTTCCGCAGGCATTGGGAGGGAATCACTTGTGTTCATTTCCCTGCTACTGTAAGAAGCTTCATTCATGTGTTGCAGATGATGTACGTGCGGCTGAGGGTGGTGCATATGCTTTACCCCGCGTGAAATTTGGCATCCTGGTGGACATGCAGACATATTACCATTACTTAAGGAGTTCTCCCGGTACTGAAGGGTTGCAATGGCATTATCTCGTTCTAATATAGCGTTGTTTCGTTCTGCGATGGCTGCATCTCGCTGCAGGAATGCCATGTCTCTCTCGGCAAGAGCAGCCTTTTTCTCGGAGAGGGCCAAATTTCTTTCCTGAATAGCTGCATCTCTTTCAGCCATTATTCCCATTATCTGTTTCATTGATGGCTGATGTTGCATCATCCACTGCATACAAGCAAACATCATCAGGCTCAGAATTTCCTTAAGAAAAATTTATACTTGTATACATTATAAAAAATTTGAAAATGATAAACATCAAATTAGATCAGCTTCTTACTGTGTTCTGAAAATTAATTCCAGATACCTGACCCTGAGTTGTTTTATACTGATCACCTTTGTGCCTCCCATTTTCACAATGCCCCCCATCATCCATCGGAAAATCTCCTATTGGAGTACAATGCTCAGTCAGTTATAAATAGATCCATTATGAGGGTTAGAGACCCTGTCGGTAATGTTAAAATTTAGGACAAAACAATTATACAACTTTCATTGTACAGATCATTTGAAACAGAAACATTCATATCCTAATTGATTTATAACACAATTAAACCAAGGAGATTTGTGGCATGCATTAATCAGACACTCAACTAAATGCTTGATGGATAATGAATAACAGATATCCGAACATCTGAAAGATATTCCTTCAGGTTCATGGTATAACAGATTTATTTTGAAGAAAAATTACAATGAAAAACAGTTCGAACCTTTACAGAATTTTATGCCGCTACAACACAAAAAAAAAAAGGAAAGAAAAATGATATTTTACACAATGCTAGAAAGATAGCAGAACCAAAACATTAGCAAGTAGAACAACAAGATAAAGAGATTAATCAAACAGCCTAACTAGTATATGTCACTATCCCATCCTAATGAACACAACATTTTAGCACTAGGGTTTAGAATGGACCCCTTCTTATAAGGAAAATCAAAAGCAACCAAAACAAAGAGTTACTTCTTTTTCTATGGAATTTTTATAATCAGTATCAGTCCACCAGTCAAAGAGATCCATTTTAGATTTGGAACTAGATTGCAAAGACAACGTTGAAAACTATTACTATTTCTTCAACATCAATTGTATGCACACAGGAAATTTTCAAATTTAATTATCATATTTAATAAAAGCCACTGGAACTGCAAATGCATAGAGATTGGTCTTGCTGGAAGACTAGCATAATTGCACTCTATCCAGGTCCTAACCATATCTAAACTATCATATTTTCCAGAAAAACGTACTATTCAAAATTTTATAAAATAAAATAAAATTGGAAGTTCGAACTGTTCTTGAAATCTCGGCTATTCTAAAATATTGAGAAGCTATAGTCTAAATCGATGCCAATTCCTGAAAATGAGTCTCCATATAGCAAGAGTAATGCCCTAAAATCTTTTTTTTTTTTTTTTTTTAAAAAAACCTAAGTCAGAAAAAAGCAACTCGTTTACACGGTTCCAAGAGCAACAGCAAACGAAATCAACCAAAACTAACACCAAGATTACTCAAAACAGAACCAAGCCGAAGTAAAAACAAACAAAAGTCCGTACAAATTTTGGTCAATCGCAGAGAGTTGACGACAATCAGAGATAGTAAAGATAGAAATGACGTAGTAAAGGTAGAAAATCGCCATAGAAGCACAGCTGAAAGTAAACCAAACTCACCAGGAAGAAGAAGAAGCCAGAACAGAGATTAGAGATTGCAGAAAACCCTAGTGTAGATTGTAGAATACGAAGAGAGAAATATCTAAAAAAGAAGGAACAGTTTGGTAGAGAGGTAGAAGAAATTCAACTTTTTCTATTTTTTTATTTTTTATTTTTTTGGCTTGAGAAGAAGGGGTGGGGTGGGGTTTTACCTGTCTCTGTCTACTACAGTTTTTTTTTTTTTTTTTCTCTCTCTCTTTTATTTTTTTATTTTGGAAATAATACACATATAGGAATAAAAATATTTGTATAGAAGTATTTTGGAGCGGGGTTACGGCGAGCTGCGTTCTGATGAGGCAGACTCTACGGACATGGGCTCTCAGCGTATTAACCGTCAATATAGAGGACCTTCGAGATTCGTGCCAAAAAGGTATTTTCTCTTTTCTTTTTTTTTAATTAATTTATTTATTTATCTATTTTTGCACGTGTGTACAAAAATGGGAAATGATGATGAAGAGAAAAAAAAGGGAAATCTAATGTGATTGGTATATTTTTCTCTCAACAGGAAAACCTAATTACTTTAAATACAATAAATGAAGACGTAAATTCCGTCTGTTTCATTACATCATTTTTTTTTTTGTTAAACTGTTTCATAGCAACTTAATTTAAAGTTTTTTTTTTTTTTAGCTGGAGATTTACTTTGAAGTTATTAACTCTAAAGTTTTATGAGGTTGGAGCCTGGAAACAAACAATAACAATTAACAAAGACCAAGACCGTGTTTAGTCATTTGACCAAAATTCCACCAGCTATGCATTTGCTTAGCTTTTTCCCCGTTGTACTTTCCCCCATTGTACTTGGATAAGCCATTATTATTATTTTTTTTCTTTCGAGGAAAATGCCATTATTATTATTATTTTTTTCTTTCGAGGAAAATGCCATTATTATTATTATTATTTTGCTCTTAAAAAATTATATTCGTTATTAAATATTTCTGATACATTACAAACTGCAAGCGTAGCAAAGCCTTCTTGACTCTTCTCAATGTTTCAATCTCCATCAGTTTTTTTATTTTGTAACAACAAAAAAGAGAAACTAATTACAGTATTAATATGTATTACAGAAAAGACACGAATGACTCATATGATTATCGTGAAAAATATATACATATATATTCGTTCTTTACAATAGGTAGTAAAGGGAGTCTAAAACCTGTTACAATAGCCTTTAACAATATATCATTTCAAAATTTAGTTAGTCAGAATGTTTCTCAAGTCATATTTTAATTTTTCATAAAATACACATCACACATCAAACTCACGGAGTAAAATATCATTTGCAATCTGCACGAGTACATAGGGAAGGTGGCCTTAGGAAAGCTAGAGATTCATAGTCAACTTAAAATTACACTAAACAGATAGCATTTTGCCCTTCTGTGAACACGGTCCATAATCTTCCCCTTTCATAAGGACGATTCGGTATAGAAGGCTTTACTCCTTGCTCGCCTTCTTCTCAATACTTGATTTACTAAGTATGAGTACCCCAACTACAATAAGCATAGCACCTGCAAACCACTGTGAAACAATGATTGTAAACAGAATAGCAACTAGATAAGGATGACAAATACATAAGTTGCTAAAGGTGAAAACGACAAGTGCTCAAAGTTCTTGAAAAAGGGCAGTGGATATCTTCTCAAATCGATAGAAAACCAAAATCAACAACCATTCGTAATGTTGCTTGTGTGCAAGTATGACAATAACAAAAATGACGCCACTGTAGTGTTTAAAAGGATGATTTGCTGTATAAATCCCCACAGATCCACAATTTGATATGATTTAGAAGATCGCACTTCAATGAACAAGTTAAATGTATAATTTGTTTTGAGAAATTTCATAATTAATCGAAATTTGTTCAGACCACAAAAATTGCTACAACAGAGTGGAGGCAGATGGAAAACGCCAGAATGAACCATACATACGAAAAGAAATTTATGAAAAGAAGAAAAAAAGAAAAAAAGAAGATCTTTAGTTCGCCTCAGCTTCGACATGAGAAGTTTGAGACCCTCAATCTCTACTATCTTGTTGTACAAAAGTTTCAAATTGAAGTACAGCATAACCCTTCAACCAAATACTTGTATACTCCAAACTTCCCCCTTTCAAACAGGCCACCAAAAGAGTGGTTCCACACTTCCACTTCAGTTCGTTTCTTGATTATTTGGTTAAGTAACTATACGAAGCATGAGATAAGCTTCACATATGTGTCTTTGCAAACACAGCATCATACAACCTATGAAAAGCTTGTAATCATATCCTTCTTCTGTTTATAATTATCTCATCACAATTAACAAATTTTGGCCAACATCAACACCGCAACGCAGATCCTCCTGCTCAATTCTGGCACTCACTATGGCAAGAAAAACATGTACACATACAAAACTTTTATTTTTCATTTTTTTTTACCTCTTAAATTAATCACTGGGCTTGTACAATCAACATTCTTCCCAGAAACAGTACACCTAAAATTCTAGTCATAAACATTCTGCAAAACCACATATGACATTGATAATTAGATAGAGGATACGTGATTTACCTGGA
The DNA here is from genome assembly GCA_002914805.1 of Parasponia andersonii. Taxonomy (NCBI): domain Eukaryota; kingdom Viridiplantae; phylum Streptophyta; class Magnoliopsida; order Rosales; family Cannabaceae; genus Trema; species Trema andersonii. The sequence goes on from JXTB01000048.1 coordinate 637,976, forward strand.
ATGATAAGGGTTCTTGAAACAAAAAGTATCCAGCTAGACCTGAAGTGAGGAAGTTAGTAGCAAAATTGGTGACCGTAGCTTGTAGGGAAGAGAGAGCTTTAAGGCTGTTGACATAACATCCCCACATTGTCACGTTGAACAATATTACTAGACCATACCTAACTATCTGTATACATTAAGACTTACAGTCAATGCTAAGACATTTCTTTTTTTAAAACACGCATGTACATGTATTTATTGCATTAGATAAATAGTCCCACTTTGGTTAATGAAATAGATCTTAAAATCAGATGAAAACGAGGAAAGAAAAATATTGAGGATTGATTTTGGTTGACAAATAACACGTTGAAAGAGTTTGAATTTCAAACACAACGGATCGGCATAAGAGTAACTAGTTCTAGGGATCTGGTTTTGTTAGTGGAAAGGAAGGAAGGTATGTACCTGAGAGGTGAAGAGCTTTGCGGAGATGGCAGCTAGAGCGGCGTTGACTCCGGCTGATACTGCCCAGGCGTAACCACTTTTCTTCACACCCCTCATCCTTACAGAATGGAACGGACCCCAACGCCAAACGACGTCGTCGTCGATTCGTATGCCCAGTTCTGAGGAGAAGGATAGGTGACCCAGTGCTCTGACGTTTTCATTTCACCTTCATTTTTTAAAAAATATAAAATATATAAAGTTTGTTTAATTCGAAAATTCCTCCAAAACCTAATTAATTTGGTAAAATTAGCATTGAACTCATTTTTTTATAACAAAAATATTAATTGTTTATGTCACACCCTTATATAATGGAAGCTTCCCACTACATAAAATCGAAATTCATGATTGGGGTTTCACATGGTTTATTCTATAATTTATCTCTCTTTATTTTTTTTTTCTCTAATTCATAAACCATTATAAACTTACAAGAAAAAAAAAAAAAAAAACAGAAGAGAATGTTTTAGGTTTTTTATTGGAATCTGTTGCATATTGACTAGCACAATTCACTCCCTAAATTACATTTTCGACTTCCTCACTACAATAACATATAATACATGTGAAAACTATATGCTATATTGGTGGGCAAAATAAATATAATATACGAAATGCCAGTTATACCATTCCATTTCACGCTATAAAAGGCTTTTTGTTACAGTGTTAAGCGTCAAAACCCAAATTCGTTTATCCTAAAGAAAAATCCAAAATTCTCTAACATCAGGGGTTTTTATTCTCACAAAATAAGTTAAAAGTTAATTTTATAAATTGGTTTGGACTTCATAGGTTTTTTTTCTTTTCATTAAATAGCCTTATATATACTTTTGGCTAATCGAAAAAATGGTGCTTTTTTGAAGGTTAAAATAAATATCAATTAAATAAACCTATTGTCACAATATAAGCAATACAATTAGAAAATTATCAATTACAAAACAAATAATTAAAAAATAATAATCATAACATGTGTATGGTTCACTTTACTTTTAAAGACGAATAATAAGAGTTTGTATAACTAGTAGTATTGCCAAACATACTATTAAGGGAGTTCACTGTATTCACAACAACTTTAAAACTCAATTTTTGTCAAATGGACGATGAATCTCAAAAACACCACAAGATCTAGATTTTCATCAAGCATAACACCAACACCGTTGTGAACAATGTCGTATTTACATTGAATTTCTTCAATATTTAGATACTAAAAGATTCATATATCGAGTAAAAACATAAAAGACGAAGGATAAATAAACAAAACTTATACAGATCTATAACCTTATAGGATAATAAACAAAATCTATGCACGTATATAACGTGGTAGGACAATAAATAAAATAAATAAAACATATAGAAATCTAGAATTTAATATGACTAATCCCTTATAAGAATAAATCTATATGAACAATACATTTACATAAATGAAATAGTTGTTAAAAGTAAAGAATAAACTTGGGACAACTTATCGAAGAGGGAGATCATCGAGAGATAAAATAATGATGAAATTGTTGGAGCGGATTTTACACCAGTCGTCCACGTGTCATGAACTGCTGATGCTGGATTCTCCAACTGTTCACGTGCCCTTGCTACTTCGCAAATCCCTGAATTCCGAGCGAGATCAGAGAGGCGGGGATGGCCACCTGCAAAGACTCTCCGATGCTTAAGTCAGTGGTTTTTCTTTGCGTTGTTTTTTGGTAGCAAGGAAAAAGGTATATCAAATCAATTTACAAACTTATCTCTTTTTTTGTAAGTGCCCTTTTTTTTAGTGTTCTAGATAGCTCGTATTTTTCTTCGAAAGCGCAGCTTTCATATATGTAGTCCTCTGATCATCAACAGTGTTCTTCTCCATCTTTTGAAAAGTAAAAATAATATCTTCTTTAGTACCTTTCACTCCCGGATCTTCACACCATCATGGACCGAGATTTCTGTGACCTCTTCTGTACTACCGCGGCCTGATTTCCGTCGCCTCCTGTCGTTTCAATCCGTCAGGAGCGAGATTTGGGCACATCGCCGTTCTGTCAGGACGGCTTGTTCCTGCGCGCGCACCTACCCAGAAACGCATTAAATGCC
>JXTB01000048.1:642927-703684 GCA_002914805.1 Parasponia andersonii
AACGCCTCGTTCGTGAAATTGCTCAGGACTTTAAGGTAATTTGCTGGATTTGTTTGGAACTGATTTGAAATTGAATTCATGGTCAATACAGGATTATCGATAATTAGATAGCGATATTAGCTTTGATAATTTGCTTTCTTGGCACTTCTGATGTTTGGGTTTTTGCACTTTGTTGTCAGACTGATTTGAGGTTCCAGAGCCATGCGGTTCTTGCTCTTCAAGAGGCTGCAGAGGCTTATCTGGTGGGTCTCTTTGAGGACACCAATCTGTGCGCCATCCATGCCAAGAGGGTGACCATTATGCCCAAGGATATTCAGCTAGCCCGTCGTATCCGTGGAGAACGTGCCTAGAGCGCCTTCCTGCCTGCCTCGCTCTATTCCAGATTTCATTTAGTTTTTGTTTAGAAGTTACACATATTCGATTGGGTTGCTGTAAAGATTTATGGATAGTTGATGTTTTGGTTTACGATATAGCAACAGTTAGTCTGAAGAGACCTCGGTCTTTTTAATGTTTTCATCAAAATCCAGTTGGTGATTAATCATGAACCTTGTTATAAGATGATTCATATTTCTTTCGTATTTTCCTATTAATTCATGAATCTCCCAATCAATTGCGCTTTGTAATTTATTCGGTACTTCTCATGTGTGTTATTACAAATTTGCGTAATAGTGGTTGGAATTGTTCGAATGATTCTCGGAAGTGTTGCTTTATGTTTAAGTGTTTTCTCCCCGTTGAATTGGGCAAAGCAGATTTTAGTGCTCTACATTGTGTTTTTGTTTTTCAATTCTTAGTCCCCTTTCTAGATTGTGTGATTTTTTGTTAATAGAAAAATTTGGAAAACAATCATATAACGGTCATTTTGGCCCAAATTGCCGGCTGTCAGGTACATTTCCCTGGAATTCTACCTGGGTGCCACGTTTCTTGGTTAGTCCCGTAATGAATCCTCTGCTTATCATTTCATTTTTTATGCTGGACCTTCTTGTTACGAACTAGTGGGACTCAAACCGACCGTGGGCTTCTTTGTTTGGATGTCCTGGAAGGTGTTTTTTCGATAAATGAATATGGATACTTCTCATTAAACGGGCAAAGAGGCCACCAGGTGCTTTACAACCGCTTACATCCAAGCAATATAACCACATTAGAGACATCAAGCACGCTAAACGCATTGTATTTCATCAGCCCAAGCAAAGTTACATCCCCTAGGAATATAAGAACGCATTACGTCACTGAAATTGGGTTGCAGAGAGCGTATATGCTCAATAACAGGAGCAATAGACCAAGACATTCCGAGTCATGGAAGGTAATTGAACAGGAAAATTGTTTTGAAATAATACTTTCGATACACTTTCTTTTATTCGAAAGGTAGCATTACTCATTTCTTTAGGCATGGAATGAAATTGCTTTATTGTTTAACAAAATACTCCTGACCTTTGGATAACTTAATCTGCGCAAGTTGAGGGGAAAAAAAAAGATTACAGAAGAACATAGAATGAAGCAGCTATTCCCAACCCGTTAAGCTTCGACTTTCGAGACCATCTCCAGTGAAAATAAGAGAATTTACACTTGCATGTGTACCGTGTCTTTCGTGAAGTAAAACGAGACCGACTCATAAACGTTTTTAAAACCAACTATCCTTATTACGTCACACGCTAAAATTGTTTGAGTACTCTTTTCCCAAACAAATTTTAGACATATTCTTCTTCGATATAGCCTCGATTCCTTTTGCCACTACTACCACCTCCAATATCTTGCTACTACCGGGGGTTTCAATTTTGGTGTTAGAATTCGTGACTTAAATTTTATTTGCCCTGTCTCAAAAATTTTACGATGCGATATATATATGACATTTTTATAATTAAGAGAAATTTTGAGATATGATGGACCTATTTTATAAGGTTATTTTTCTTTTCTGTACACCGTATATATATATTTTAGAATTTTTTGAGATTCTACATTTTTGGTTTGATTTAGTTTGATTGTGTAAAATTATATTTTCTGTAACTTATTTTTAATACAGTGAAATTTCTTCGTCCGCCAACGATTTTTTTCAATTAGGGGTTTTTGACTTAAGTCTTAATATTTTTGTTTTTAATTATTTTATCGATTCAATTAGGGGTTTTTGACTTAAGTCTTAATATTTTTGTTTTTAATTATTTTATCGATTATGGTTTATTAATTCATTAACACATTGTGAATCTTTTTACTACACTAGGTTGAAAATTTTTGAACGTGGTTAAAAATAGCACAATACTTATTGGCAAACTGATTTCAGAGAGAGCAACCCCTCTAATTTTGTAGAGATTGCAAAATGCAAACTAGCAGCCATAATATAAACCCAATGCCGCTAGTGGTCACCATGTCTGGTTTCCTTTTCCTGTCTCACATCTGTATATACCACACATTAATTATTCTGTTATGAAATTCTGTTACCTATATATAACTCTCAAATATCACCACTAGCTAATAACAGTGTGGCAACAGCGCGTATGGAAGTATTAATTTATATAGTCGAATATTATATGTATTATTATACATTAGAGAACCTTCCATAATGTTATTCGATTAAGTGGTGAACTTCATATTACACACAAATAATAAATCAATTCAATTCAGGAATCAATTCAGAAACGCAAAAATTACACAGAAATAAGAAAAGTTTTATATGCCGTTGCTCGAACTTCATTTGATGTGGACCCAAATGCCCTTGCTGGGAATATTTTTATGAACCACAAAGAAAAGATAATACCCAGAAGGAGCAAGATTACTCGAACGAGGTGTCTCAACCTCAATTTCGTACGTCGCTTTTATCTTCCCCAAGCGTTTCACCCCACTAGTTGGAAGTACCAAAAGTCTTTGATTCATAGAGAAAGAGTGAGTTGAAAACGACGGCGAAACTATTGTCGTTTGTACTGATTTTCGTTCTAATATGATTCCCTTGACCTGAAACTGAACCTTAAATTTCTGTGAGTGCGTGAGCTCGGTTGGCGAAGCGGGTGAAATGATCACCGGGCGAAGATCCGGTTCGTCCAAGTACGAAGGACTGAAAGCCTCTAAGCTTAACTCCGTCCGGAAACGAACCCCGCTGAACTCGTACCCCGAATGTGGGTTGCTACCACCTACCAGAACCCGACCGTCCCGGAGAAGCACCGCCGAGGAGTGGTACAGCCGGGGAGTTTCGCTCGGGTTCTGAACTTCGAATCGTGACCCCTCTGTGTTATCGGGTCGGTATAAAACCGGGTTCAGTACCGGTTTATCAGCGGACTCCCACCCGGCAGCTCCTGCTCTGGCTCCGTTGACGAGCAAAACGTCTCCGTTCGGAAGCAACGTCATGTCTCCCATGACTCTAGCTAGGGGCATATCCTCCACGACCCATTCCGGTTTCGGGTCGGTTATTACGATCCGGGCACACGTTTTTAAAGCGTCAACGAATTCCCTTTTTACGGCTTTAGTGAAAGACCCTTTCGGGGCTCCACCACACACCAAAACCTCAGCTTTCACGGTCTCGGCCTGATTATTAATATTCTTCAACGGTAAAAGCACGGCGGATCCAGTGCTCGGGTAAGACCTCGGGTCCCCGCCCGGTATTTGGGGGTACGTTCTCACCACCTGGTTCTTCTTGTAGTCCAATAATATGGCTCGGTTGTTGGCGAAAACGAATAGGTTCCCATCCACGTTGAGAAAAACAAACGGGTATAGATTGTTCTCTATTCCCTGTTCGTTTGTATCAGCTAAGAATTGTAGATCGTACACTTTGTTGTCAACAACTTTAGGATGAAACTCGTAGTTGAACTGTCTCCGGCCGCCGAGGATAATCGTTCTGCCATCTGGCAGGATGTGATTGGTTGCGTACCACCGACTCTTCGCCAGTCCGAGTTTTATCTCGCTCCAGTCACAGCTGGAATCACTACAGGGCTTGAAAACCCTGACCCTTCGTTCTCCTTCGAAGGAACCGCCGCATTGGATCAGGGTTCCGTCGTCCATGACGGCGCCGGAGGAGCACCACACGTTGGTCTGGACCGTGAGAGGCCGGAAGGTATCGGCGAGGACGTCGTACTCGGCCGAGTGAGCGGTGCAGTCTTTGGAGTTCTTAGGGCAGTTTCCGGCCGGCAATGACAAGTTGGAGGGGCCGAAGTCGGTCCTGTCGAAAACGACGACGCGGTCGTTGTTGAGGAGCTGCATGTGCATGGCTGAAACGCCTATGCTTTGTTGGAGGACTTTCCAACTGCCACCCAAACCCGGAGCGAGAGTGGCGTCGCCATTGCCGTTGCCATTACTGTCACTGCCTCTTCCACTCGCTGCGTTGGTTGACTGATCAGCTGGTTTTAGTAGGGATGTAATTGTTGAAAGTACAGTGTCTAGGCCTGATTGCCCGAGTTTCCGGCCGCCATTGGCTGCATGGGTGAGTGATGGTAGGGAGGTTGAAATAAGGAGGACTGAGAAGAGGAAGGAAACAATGAGACTAATTGGCTTCATTGCTTATTTGAGAGCCTTGTTTATTGTGTAGTACTGCTGTTTTGAAAGCCTTGGTGCGCTTTTATATATATAGGTTTGAGTCTTTTAGTTGTTAATTATTTTAAGGAATCGCTGTTGAGGATGGTTTGATATGTTTTGTCTCCTTTTGACTTAATTAAAGATCTTAATATTTGTACGCGCGGGAGAGATGTTGCCCACTACTGCTTCCCTCGAATATTTAAATTAGGAGTCGGGTGGGGTAGGGTAGGGTATGGTAGGAATGGGATTTTTTTTTTTGCTGGAAGAGTAGGGACGGGACTTCCAGCTATTAATTAAGTCAGATGAGAATTCGAGGCCGTAGGTAATGCAATTTTAATTAATTTGTTTAAGAGGCGAAAGCCTAGAACACGGCTTCCAGGTATATCTTTGAATACTATGATTTTCTTTTTATTCTATGTTGTTTTGATTGGATTAATATGGCTGGTGATAATTATTTGGGTTTTTCTTGTAGGTGGTTTAAAATTTTTTTTTTTTTAATTAAAATGTTTAATCTGACAGTGAAAGAATGACTCTTTAATTAATTTCATTAGTTATTGAAATTGTTTAGCTTTGATTTTTTTTTTATAAATTATACTTAGACGGACGTCAAACCGATTAGTACTGATCATGATTCCAAAGCCATAAAAAAAAAAAAAAAAGAAGCCCTCACAATGAAGTTTCCAGGAAATTATAGAACTGTCTTCTCACTTAAGCTGAACGAAAATTTAAAATAGATTTGTATATGATAATTTTATTTTATTTTAGTTTTACTAATAATTACATAAGCATGGAGCAGAAGTTAAAAACAATTAATTAAATTCTCGAAATTACTATGAAGAAAGGGTTATTATATTTCAATCACTTCTGAACGCTTTTACCATTTGAGTTATGGTTGAAATTTAAAATTTGTCTGATCAAAGTGCCGTAGATACATTAATTCAGCAAGTGCCTAAGTCGAAGAGCCTTTGATATGTATAGGCTAAGGTTTGGCTGGCCTCAGTAACCTGGGACGTTTGTCCCCAGCTCGGTATGATCAGTTAAGGCACTGAAGTCGGAATAGAATTGAAATCCTAATTAGTACGTAGCCAGGAAAAGAAAGAAGATTAAATTAGAAAAATCAAAAGCCATAATGCCATGCACGGTTTATTACGTCCACGTGGTCCCCCCTGGAGGCATTTCTTGGCCAGGTTTCCATTTATTACGTCCAGGTGGTCCCTAGTTACTTAGTGTATTTGTCCTTTGAACGTTTGTTCCAAATGACCTAAAAGACTAATCATCGACAACTAAATAAGCCCCTTTGTAAATGTATCAATCGATACACAACAAAGACTGAAAAGTAATTTCCGAGGCAAGTTGCACAATGTTAGTGCGAAGGTACTTTTGCTTTTTTTTTTTTTGGCTCGTTTAAGTGCGTAGTACTTATATAACTAGTATGTTGTCATTATCAAGAGGTTAGTCACCAGTGGTATTAATTAGCTGAATTATTATAAATATATAGCTTCCAATTCGTATTATTTTGATTTATAATTAATCACATGTGTTGCAGCGGTTTTCTCCACTTGTCCACGTGTCTCTGAACTGCTAATATTGTATACTCCAACTGTCCAAGTGTCCTTTTTATCCCAAAGAGCTTTTGACTTCAGGCAAGATCGGAGAGGCGGGGGAGGCCACCTGCAAAGACTCTCTGATGCTTAAGTCAGTTGTTTATCTTTGATTCAGGGTAGCAAAGATTTAGTTTTTCTTTGTATGAGTATATCTTTTAAATATTTCTTTTTGTATACATACATGCCTTCTTTTTGGGGATGCATGACTCATATATATAGTACTGAAATTGTGAACCTCATGGTTCTCAATCCCAGAATCGAGTACCTTTTTTCATCAGGATTTACTCCAGAGATCACGGGCCGATATTACCGTAATTCTCCCTGCATTGTTGTAGCCTAGTTTCCGCTATCCCCTATGGCTCAAGTCTATCAGGGGTGATATTTTGACAAATCACCGTTCTATTAGGACGGTTTGTCTCATGCGCATACCTATTCAGAATCGCATTAAATGCTCTGTCTGGGTTTGGAGCTGTGAGTTGCTTCCCATTGTACTCTGGTAGAAGACCCTTGGGCCTCCCGACCCTCAGCTGTGGAGGTAAGAATCGGACTAAGCCGAGTCCATCCAGAGTCTGGGATGGGCTCGGCCCTAGCCTCGGACGGCCCATGGGCCTATGTGGTACCACGTGCGACTCACGTGACCTTTAATTAGTCACTCTGGACACGTGTCAGACGGTGTACCCCATTTATAACCTATTCTACCACTTAATCGTCTACGTGGTGTGTGATTTAGGAACAGTCCCACAACATGCACTAAATGTTTTTTTCCCCGTATATAGGCAAAGTTATTATGTCTTACAAACACACGGTCCTACCCTGTAATTGGAAAAATTGCCTAGCCAAATAAGAATTCTTTTTGATAATGACTACTAGATATCCAGTTAAACCTTGTCCTCTAAAATTTTGCTAGATGGACAACACAAGCTTTTAATCAAGAAATATACTGAAAAAAGGACTCAAAATAAATACTCTCCTTGGTGTATTCTAAAAAAAGGAGTCACAATTCCATCTCTTTCTTTGTGTATTTTTTTTTTTGGGTGCCAAATTAAACTAGTGGAAAATCGTTCCTGAAAATTTGTGATGTTTTTAACCAACGCAGATGTTCTCCCACCGTACTTTTTTTTTTTTCCAAGGGTGGAGATCTCCCTTTTTTTTTTTAATATCTTAATTGATGATAAGGAAATTATTTAATGTGTTTAAGGGTCGAAAGAGAAGTCCTTGACATACATGGTAGGGCTGCAGCATAGTCTCCCAATGTAATTGATCAGATTTTGAAGTGATATTAAATCGCATAATAATTGATATATATATATATATATATATATTTTCAACGTTATCGGATGATGAGATTCTTTGGCGTGCATTAATTTATAAAAACTTCGGTCTTTCATATTTTATGACATGTAGAATATTGTAATGGTAAGAAGCAATATAGCATTCATCGAATGTCGTATTGTGAAAACGTTTATTCGTACAGGTGCAAATAGTTGTTATTAATGTAAAAACCCAGTTTTTACAAGGGTAAAATGGTCATTTGGCCATTTTTTAAAAAAAAATAAACAAAATATATCTTTCTCTCTCTCCCTCTCGTCCCCCCGATCCGTTCTCTCTCTCTCTCTCATCTCTCTCACTCTCTCGGCCAAAGGAAGCCGCACCGCCGCCGCCCAAGCACTGTCCGGCCGAATAAACCACCGGCAGAGCTCCCCCAGGCCGCCACGAACCAGCGCCGGTCAGCTGCAGGGCACCGAAGCCACTCGTCGTCGCCGGAGAAGAAAAAGGGCCGTTTCGGACTTTTCGTCACCGGCGAAGATTCCGGCGTCCATTCGACCTTAAACTGATCCTGTTGGATTTGTATCGTCACAAGGATCGTCAAGGTATATATATCTCAACCCCATTTTGTCCGGATTGAAAGTTGCCATTTTTGGGCATTTCGAGTTTATGGTTTTTGTTTTTGATCCGGCCATTGGATTGTGTTTTTGAGTTTATTTTTGAAATGTACTTAGAAAATAGAGAAATTTGATATATATATTGTGTTGTTTGGTGATCGGCACGAAAATCGAGATCAGACGGTCGAGATTTTATCTCGTTTTGCGTGCAACCAGTCCGGTGTGGGCCCCGGACCAGAATTGGACAAGTTATATATCTAACCTAGCTATTTTGGGTGCTAGGAATTCAGCGAAGAAGTCCGTTTGTAGAATTGAAGCTCCGGTGAGAAGTTAGTTTTTTGCAAGAAGACTATCGAGGGTTTGGAATTGGTTCCGACCCTCCGGGCGATCGTCAACAACATCTTGAGAATTCAATAGCGTAGTATTGCTATTCGAGCGAGGTAGGGACTCAATTACCTCTATTTAATATTGTTTTCGTATAAAACTTACTTTCTGTAATATATAAGAATAAACGTGATTTTTAGACTATTTAAATATCTGTGATGAGAATTTGTTGTATAAGATATATACTGTATTGCTCTGGGAATTTTCTGAGTGCAAGTTATTTTGGTATATTAAAAAATAGGGCCGTTATGCTGCCCATTTTTCTATAAAAACCTAGTATGCTGATTTTACCGAAAAACCAGAGCACGATTATTTTTACACTTTAGTTCTGTATTGCACGTGTCATAGGATCATATATGATCACCGTGTTAGCATCGTGGGTCTACAGTGTGGCGCTGGGTGCCCCACCATCGGTGAAAGTCCGTATACTCGCGCGGGATCTTATTACTTCTGATTACCTCCCCATTTGGCAAGCGTAGGCAATTCGGTTGCCCCTCCAGGTTTGGTAGGCGACACACGGGTGTCCCCTCCGAGTATGGGCTTAGGTATCAGGTAGGCTATTAGGCATAATTAGTGCCATCATCCTGGGTTTCCACAAATGAGAAGATGTGAGCTCATGAGTATGGATTGATTTGTGTCATGTGCATATGAATTGAATAGTTTTGATTAAGCTGCTTATATATATATATATATGTATATATATAATATATATGGATTTCCGGTTTGGATTATATATATATGTATGTTTTGGACTAAACTAACCATGCATGAATTTCTCATCACTAAAATGTTTTCGATCGAGATAATTATTTTTACTACTGGGAATTTTATGCTTACCTCCCCTACCTTCTTCCTCAGGTGGTGTTCAGTGCGATCTTGGTGATCAAGAGGAATAAGAGGTCATCTGGACTACAGTTCGTCTCTTGGTAATGTTAGGAGTTTGTTGTCGTAGTTTTTGAACTATTTGGGTTTTGTGTCAGCATTGAACCAAGAATACTGATCTCTTTTTGTTTGCGAACTTATGTATGTCATTCTAGTATTTGACTTTTTGGTGGATGATGATGATGCTTGGTTTTATATTTGACTTTGCGTTTTTAAATAATTATTCAGTTTATGTTTAATGGTATATACAAACTGTGGGAGTGGTTCACGGGATGGAATTCCGATTATTTTAATTAAATGGACAATTTTTATAAAAACTAGAATTTTTGATACTTTTCAAATAAATCAAGGAATTTCCCATCTTTATGAAATTCCCCTTCTGCCACTAGCCCGGATTTTAGGTCGTGACAATTAAAATATGAAACAAATGTGGAGATTGAATTTCTTAAGTTAAAAAAAAAGGACAACATTTAAGATCTTGTTTCCAATATTATTCTTAAGTTAAGTTTGTAGATATAATATTATTTCCACGTAACTTTACTGGACTAATTAATCAATAATATTTTTTAGCTAGTTGATCTCTTTCAGCGACTCAAATCACTCGTTTAATTTTGGTATTTCACTTGTTTGAATAAATTATATTATCAAATTCAAATTATTGTCCAATTTTAGTATCTCATTTATGTCTAACTAAATAATATTTGACGCAATTAATTAGTATTAAAGACTTTATAAAGTAATAATAATATGACAGTTAGTTTCAAGTTTTAGTTTACTAACACCAATTGATTGGTTGGCACATGAATTGAGAAAATAGATTGCACAAACATTTAGCTTCATATATAGATCAATCAGTCAGTGTCCTCTCAAACTAATTATCTGAAACTAAGTAGTAGGCAAATATTGATTTCGTTTAAGACTATCATTGCTATTTTAAAAAAATTGTATTCTTTATTATTTTCAGCACGTATACAAAATTTGCACTCGAACTCAGATCAAAATATTTGAGGGCTAAAAACGCGTTGTACAAAATGTGCACCCAAAATCAGAGTACAATATTTGAGGGCCAGCAACACGTCTACATTTCCGCTGATACATAGTGTGATCTTATATGATCTCTTCGTAATAAATAAGGCTTTTTTTTTTTCCCCTCATTGAAATTTAAAGCATATAAGCTCAGGAATGAATAAATAAAATTGATTCCTTTTTGGTTTTTAATTGTTATCCGCTTTGTTTTTCCTATGTGATCTGATTGGGAAATAATTATTTGAGTAGAGACTATATTATCATCAAATCAACAAATAGTTCAAATCGATAAACAAATAAAAAATTATCATTATTAATATTATTATTATTGGTTCTCCTCTGATTCAACTTGGATGAAATTAAGATGAATAGAATAGTGAGAGAAACTAGATTGAAATTGTTGTTTCAAGATTATAATTAATGGGAGTACTCTCCAACTAAAAATTTCATAGCTAACGGGTCTAACTTACAAGAAAAAAATGCAACCTTGGGATTTTAGTTTATTTTTTTTAGTAACTTGTTATTTTCGACAAGTGCTATTTGCATTATTTATCAATTACTTGCAACTGTTTAAAGAAAATTGCAATAATATCATGATTGAACTTTTGACAATCACCTTAGAAATATATTATTTATTACTGAAAAGAAACATTATTGATCACTAAAACCAATAAACTAGGAAAGGAAAAAGTTCACAAGTATCCATTTTTCTTAACTATATTTTCACATACACTTTTTCTTATTTTATAAATACCTAATTTTTATATTTATTTTTGAAAAAATATATCATACGTATTTTATACCTAAAATGTATATCACGATATATATTTATGCATGTAAATTGTACCTAAAAATATATATTTCAAAATATTTACTATAGATATAAATTTTACATTGTAAATGTAAATCATGAGTAAAAGTTTAGATTGTAAATATGGACTACACATATACACATATTTTATGTATCAAATATATACCTAAAAATCATATAATTTTTTTTAAAAAATGAAAAATTAATATTTTTGAAATATAAGGCACAAAAAGGGTACTGGGTCAAAATATCTCTTAGAGAAAGCTGGAGGAAGATTGATTTAGAAGAAATAAAATAAAATTCAAAAGCTTATAAGTTTTAATTTGACCTACGAGTCAGTTCCAGTTATTGCCGTTTGTTTTGTTCTGTTCTGTTTTTTATTTTTTTGAGGTATATAATATATTAGTTATCGCCTTTGAAACAACGTGCAACGATGTTTGTCCCCACCAAGAATTTAACACCCTGGCATTTGGCGTATGACGTGGGCTGGCAAATCTATTTGATCTGAATTCGACGGATAACTGGGCCCAAATAAAGGTAGGGCCCCTTTCGGTGAAGTTCTGACGTGGAGTTTGACTGACTTTGTTGCCGTTGGCAAAAAATGCTTTTGTATCGCGGCTGGGATTTTTTTTTTTTTAAGAAATAATTATACAATCTTTTTCAAGAGAAATAATAAGTTAATAACATACAGTTTGGTAATATGTACATGCATATTATCAACATTGTCTAGAATTTATTACAAGTTTATAGACTTTTTTTTTTTTTTTGCCTCAAACAACAATTTTGACAAAAAATTTTCACCAAAATACTCATTTACAATTTAAATATATAATTACAAATTAATTCTAATTTAAACATAAATGAAAAAAATTAGTAACTAAAATAGAAAATGTAAAAAAAAAACCAAAAAATTTTGAATTAAAATATTAATTTGAATTTAGTTTTAAATTAATTTATTTTTAAATATAGGACCTTATATCAAAGTGACCAAAAAAATCTGGGCCTATTTTAAAAATCAGGGCCCAGGTAAATGGCTGTTTTTCAAATATTATAGTAAAATAAACCGTATATCAGTGTCTAATATAAAAACTAATATATCCAGTGTATAAATTAAAACTGACATATAAGTAGATATACAAAGTGTAAAACAATATATATTTGGTCATTTAGTTATAAAAAGAGAAAAATAAACTTTTATTTAAATGAAGTGTAATAATGGACATTTACCCTAATTTTAAGTTGTTGTAAATCCCAAAATGGCACTATAAGATTTCTTTTTAAAGGCACTTAAGGTAGGGTCAATGCAGTAAAAACCCATGTTTTCCTTCACCATTTACATTCCTAATATGGGCATAGTAAGGACCTTATCTATAGTGTTTTGGGGTAAATTGACTTTTCTAGTATTATTTTGTGGAATGACTTTTTAAGAATGTCATAGTATTAGTGACGAATAGTCATTATGTTAGTCATAGAAAAGTCGTATATTTTACGACCATTATTTATTTTTTTCTAGAAATTCTTAATACAAATCTAAAAAAAAATATTGAAAGTCAAATTTTCTAATTATGATGTTTTATATATTATCCTTATTGCCATCCCCTTACTAAGTTTAGTTAAAGTAAGAGGAATACCTTATAATTCACTAGGGATTTACTCGTTGTTCTATCTTTGCATTCAATCTTTTAGTCCCTATTTTGCCTATTAGTAGAAGCAACATAAAACTCATAATTATGTGTGTTCAATGTTTCTAAGAGAAAAGGGGAGATCGAGAAAAAATAACGAATTGATCTTATAGAATTCCCAAGATATTCTTCGGTTTCTTCCAATGCCAAATCAGGAAATAGTAATTGCATTCAATCTTTGAATTCTCCAATTATTTCAAATTCTCTCTTTTTGAATTTTGTTTTTACGGAACCCATGAACAATCATACGTGTATAACTACACATCATGACATTCATAAAAGATATTAGTTGCAGGAAAAACATTTTGGCCCAAATTACTCCAAATAATGTTCATTGAGGAAATTAGGCCATACACGACCCTTTTTGAAAATTTTTTTAATACAGCAGATTAGTTTTTTTTTTTTTTGGTCCAGTTTTTATGTCACGGTTTTTTTTTTTTAGAAAAATGTCATAAATGGTTACTAATTACCAATGTTTAAAACTGTTTATGGATTATCAGCTATAACACATCCTATTTCTTTGATTATTCTTTTTTTCCCCATTTTTTTCTATACATTTATATATTTTCCTATTTCTATTACTACTTAAATATTTTTCTTTTCTTTTTTTTTTTTGAAAATTACATTTGGTTATTAATTATCAATGGTCGAAAACTTGTTAACAGTTACTAGTCATTTTTTTTTAAATTGCATTTTACTAAAACTATTTTGAAAAATGCAGTACAAAAATTAGAAAAAAGCCTTACTTACCGTATTTTTTATATTTTTGTTTTGTAGGTAAAAATCTTAGAAACTCATGTTCATTTTCCATTTAGATAGTGATGCTCAGTGAGCCCACCTTTAAGTTTTTTATTGGGTTTCTTCCGAAGTATCAAAAATTGAAAAATTCTGGGCTAAATTTTTTGAAGAGTCCCAAAGATTTAGAAAAATCACTTTTTAACAGTTTGTTTAGCAAAAGAATATTTTAAATAAATATTTATAAAAATTACCAAATTAGTATTTTTAAATGGTATTCAAGATAACTGGTCAAGTTATTTCAACCATAAGTAACTTATTAGTTACTTCAAGTATGTCATCAATTAATAAAAGTGGTAATTTTCTAAATACTTTTAAAAATAGTTGTAATTACAATCCGAAATTTTTCAATTTTTTTTTTTGAAAAATTACCATAAAAAAATCAAATTTCCTCTTTATTTTTTTTTATTTAACAGGGACATATGCCCAAAATTCGGAACTACGTTGTTGCATTAGACATGATAACTTTATGTCTTTAGAATAAAAAATGTGACATTAGTCCATGTGAAAGCATACATTTCTTGTTAACTCTAGGCCTAATGTGTGGCATATAAGCTATAATTGAGGAAATTTGATTTTATATGATAAAATTTTTATAAAAAAATTGAAAAATCTTGAATTGTAATTTGTTTTTGAAAAATCTCAAATTTACTTAGAAATATATTACTTTAAAAGTATTTATAAAAATACCATATTTTACTAATAGATGAAGTATTTGAGGTAACCAAACTAGTTACCTAAAGTAATTCGATTGGTTATCCTAAATAACTCAACTGCTTAATTTCGAGTACTTTGGAAAAATACTAATTTTGAAAAAGTAATATTTTCTAAATAAATTAAGATTTCTAAAATATTCAACCCATCTATAATTTTTCAATTCCTCTTAACTTTGAGCCTAGATTTTTGTAAACAATGCACTGAAAAGAAAAGAATGCTCAAAATCATACTCGACCATATTGCTATCATTGTGGTAACCAGTTTGATAACTTGTAACCCATGTGGGATCGATAACCACTAACTAGTCTTAAGCCACCATTCTAGAAATTAGTAGTTAGATGGGTATTAATAACTAATATTGTAATTGGTAATTAGATTTTGAGTAACCAATTACTTATTTGGCAGTAATTTCGTTTTTGAAAAATAATATTTTCAATTTTGAATAATACCAATTTTATATTGCATTTAGGCCAAAAGTCCAAAAAATTAAAAAATCCTGTATGAGTTGGATTTTTTGAAACATCACGGATTTATTTAGAAAATTTTTTAAAAGGTTAATTTATAAAAATATATTTTTTTCAAAAACATTTAGAAGAATGCCATTTTTCTCTTTAATTTTTTTTTTCTAAAATTTGTTTTGTACTATACGTAACTAGTCGATTACTTGAGATAACTAATTGAATTAATTCATGTAACTAGTCTAGTTATCTCAAGTAATTTACTTAGCCTGTTATATCGGATCAATTAGTAAAAAGTGGTATATCTAAATTTTTTAAATGTGATATTGTTGTAAATAAATTTGAGATTTTTCCAAAACAAATTTAAAATTCTGGGTTTTCCAATTTTTTAATTTCTATAGGAAATATGATTTTTTAAAGTAATTTTTCAAAAAATTGAAAAATTCTAGATTTTGAAATTGTTTGAAAAACCCAGATTTTAATTAGAAAAATATCATTTAAAAAGTATTTACAAAAGTAACACTTTTTATATATTGATGAGATATTTGGAGTAATGTTACTAGTTTCCTCAAGTAACTAGATTGATTGCCCCAAGTAACCGAATTAATTACTTTGAGTACTACTGAAAAATACCAATTTTGAAGAAAATGTGATTTGTTTCGAAATATTTTTACGAGTGATATTTTTGGAAAAAATTAAAAAAGATGTTTTTATAAATCAATCCGGAGTTTTTCAAAAAATTCAGTCCATCCGATATTTTTTCAATTTTTGGTATTTTGGGTCTGAAATTTGCAAGAAGCCCTTGTAATTTTATCATATAATTCAGTCCATCCGAGATTTTTTCTTCGATGGTTTTTATTCTATTTTTGTAATTATTTTTTATTAAATATAAAAATCCTAAAAAATCCTTGTGGCTACTGCCGAGTCAAGTGGGTACCTTGGACATTGTCACATGGGCCAATATAAGTTGGCCGTGTCTGAGTTGTTATGGTAGTTCGGCCTCTGCAAGGAAACGACAAAAAAAAAAAAAAAAAAAAAACTAATCTTGAATGCAATAGGGAAAGGGTGTAGGAGTATTGGCCCATACAAATCACATGCTGTGGCGGAACAATATCGGTCAATGCAGCTTTTGGTTTGTAGAGTAATTAGGACCAACTAATGATGATGCAGAAGAAGTTATTTCGGGTAAAAAAAAAAAAAATTGATGACCAAGAAGAAGAGACAGTAAATGACAAAAATCCAGTTAAACAGGGTCTACTATAGTACTGTTCATGTATGTTGACTGTTGTTGCCCGGTTTAGGTTTGGGTTTGGGTTTGGGAAGAGATATGAAGGTAGTGGGTTTGTGGAGTTTTACGAGATTGATCTGATAACACACTGATCATGGTTCATTGACGCCATTCGTAGCCCACGCAAAACATAGACCCGTGAACTTTTTTTAATTTTTGTTTAAAGCCCTGCTAAATAACCCGTGACAATCAGCTGCCATAAAATCAGAGGTGACATTTTGCACAAAACTATATAGAGAGAAGGGGATTAAACCCTTACACCAAGACAAAAATGCGTGTCCGGTGTCTTCGAAATGGACATGTATCATAATCATGAGGCAAATTTACTTGTTTAAAATAATATTACGAGTCCCAAAATTTTGTTATCTTTAGACTTTTTTTTTAGTTAAAGAATTTATCTTATTTTGTTGAAGTCCATCATTTCCCATGTCATACTGTATTTTTCTAATACTAGAAAATTGATATTATAGGATGTATAAAATGCATACATATGTAGCATCATATATTAATATATTAAAATCTTGTGATATTTGTTAATATTATTGCGACAATATTCGTATTTTGAAGTATCGATATCGATAGTAGGTGAAAAAATATTTTTTTTTGTTATTTTTGAAATATTTACAATGTCAAGGATACATTGATATGTCATAATTTATGCGTCCTACATGTTATGTGTCATAGAGTTTTGTCTAGTTCTAAGTTAAGTAGAGAAGTTAAGTTGGTTAACGAGGAGTTTAATAATTTTGTAAGTTTATTAAGATCCTAGTAAAAAGGACGTCATGTTTTACGAGACAGATTTTTGCTATTAGGTTTTATACAATTGAAATGAGTTAGCTACTGATTGAGATACTTAGCAGTATAAACTTTTGATGATAGACAATATGATGAAAGAAAATATTTTCGACAAAAATTAATAGTTAAATTTATAACAATCTAGAATAGATAAGCTGTTGACGGAAAAGAAAAGATTATTTCTAATGTTGTGATCAATTTTTAGGGAGAGGTTAGTATTTCTCGATTTTCATACTAGACAGTTCTATAAATCATGATACAAAATTATTAAGCTCTTTATTGACTAGCTTAACTCCTCTACTTAATTTATAACTAAACAAAACTTTATGACACATAACATGTAGTCATGCACGTTAATCGAGTTATGACATGATATCAGTAAAATATCAATAAAAAATGAGCTAAACTCGAAATATTTATAGATATTATCGTGCTAATATCGTTGATATTTTGAAATGTCGATAATATCATCGACAATATTCTAGTATTGGAGTAATTGGGAAACAATTTAAAAAAAGACATAAGATGTAAGGAAGAATGAGTCAGATTGATGAAAATCCTATTTCCATGAGTTTCGAATCAATGAGCATGGGAACTATTTAAACTTCGTATGATTATGATCTTAATTTTTATAATCCTAACAGAGGGTCAAGTTCAAAACTTTAAAATAAAGGTCATTTTTTTGGCTGTGAAATATTTATTTAATGTTCTTCTCAAATTAATATTAATATGTTCACCTATATCCATCAAGATATTTCATCAAGTTAAATAAATTCAAATTATTCAATTTATAGGTCTATTGTTGGAAGAGTTCAATCAACATATATGTGGTATATAAATAATTATTTTCATAACTATTAAGACATAATAGCTCGGGATAGATATATATTGTGTGGACCAAAAAGGGGATTTCCTTTATAATTTTCAACCTCATAGAAACTTATTTTGGTGTTGAATGAATTTGAACTGTTCTATGTTAGTATTATTTTTTATTTATTTTCAGTGTAATTTAGAACTACTTATAATTTTTAAGGTATTAATATATATGAAAAATATTAAAAAAAATAATATGATATGTTTTCTAATTTTAAATTTGTTTTATGAAATGAAATTTGATCATTTTTTTACTACATACTTATATTTTATTGTCTTATATATATTATAAATAGGAGTTTTTTTTTTATAAATAAAAACTTGTATAAATTATGCAATATCACTTATTTTAGCATTTCTTAGAGTTTTTTTTTTTGAAAATGTTGAGTTTTAGACAAAATTTGGTAATTTTTAAGAATATATTTGACATCAATATTATTCAAAAAATCAAATTTCAACATCGATATTTTAATTTTTCTGTAGCATCAGAGTTGTCCATTACAGCACCTATGTTCCACACTTGGGAATACTATAGATCCTATCGATGAACGACCGTAACAGCTAGATGCATTTTTCCATTGCAGGCCTCACACACATATATATATATATATATATATATATATATATATATATATAGAGGTTGCCAATCTAGTATGTAGCTACTATCTTTTAGCTAATGATCTAATGCTTATAATGATGTGCACAAAGAGAAATGCATCATTAATATTATTTTTCTCTCTTATTTTTTATTATTAAAAAAATGTGCAAGATAAATTTTAATTAGTTAAATCAATACCTGCATATAGTACCAGTAAGTAAAAAAAAAAAAACACGTACTGGGAATTGGTGCCCATATACACATATAAGGTTTAGAACACTTTGGACATGTTCTATTTGTTGCTTTGTTACCTATTTATCTTATGGGACCATAGTATTATATCCAAGTCTAAGTGGCTCTACCGATTCTACAGCTTGTGGGGTGCCTTAATGGGTCATTATTTTTTTTGTACCCTTTGTGATTCCATGTGGAAACTTGAATTTCTGATAGCACAAGAGAATAAAGTCGAAATGGGGACTTTATTGTCTTTGACTTTTGTCACCGTGGTTGTTTTTTCTTAACTGAACAATAATGGACTTTTTGGTGGGGTTTTGAAGCATAAAGCGTAGGCAATAAGCATCGGGTAGTACTGGTTCCATGTGAAGGTTCACTCGTGGGAGAATTTCGGTGCCTTGCTTTTGTCTCTTGGTATATTAAGCGAAACGCCAAAATTCAAATGTATTAAAGCTCAAACAATGACAACCTAGGTAGAATCCAAATTTCAAATCTAGCTAGCGAATAATTAGCTTCGTATGTATGTAGAAGAATAAGCATGGTAAGTTAAAAAGGAAAACTACAAACCAATAGAATAAGAAAAACAAAATATAAAGCAAAAATATTCAAACAAAAACGATTATTTGATATAATGACTTCTAAGTTCTAATAATTTTGTATATAAGAAATCCGAAACTCCACGCAATTTGCTGCGAAAAGGGTAATATATACATAATGGTAACTAGCGGGTCCTTTTTGAGTCTGCGTGTGGATTCATGTCTAATTAATGTGACTCCATGTGCATATTATATGGTGACATCTTTGTCGAAGCCGGCTGGGAAAAAATTGACCGCTATAACCTTTCTTCTACGTGACTTATTATGACCAAGCCAGTAGTATCTCCTGACATAAAACTAGAATGATTGTGACACAAATTAGGCTTGTTTAATTTAGGCACAAGCTTTCAATATACAGACAAAAAGACAAACATATATATCGAATTGGGTTTAGCTGGATTTTAGTTTGAAGGAAAATTATGTAACACTGATCTTTCTAGCTTGAACATTTGTCAGGAAAATAAACAGTTCTGAATCTGCTCGGTACAATATAGGACCATCTTGGAAGTTTCCTACGTTCCTTGGCCACTTAATTTATACATCTATTATTGGCTTTTTCTTAAAAGCGTGTTCTAGCTCGAATGCTCAGGAAAATCGGCTTGCTGCATGTTCGTTTCGAGAATTTTTTTTATTTTTATTTAAAAACGTAATAGTAATCATCAACTAATGAATAGTCAAGGACAGGGATTGTTTCTTCATTAGAAGCTATGTTTTGGATGCAAGGATATTATTTGCTCTCCATTTGGGGGCCAAGTTTATGCCTTCAATTTCTTGTCGTAAGACTCTTCACTAAAGTAGAACTCTAGATTATAGTTTTGTAGAACTTTCGGTTTGACAGTACTTTGCACCACGTACGCAAGGCATCCGTATTTTTACGCTTAAATATTTAGGATTTCTACTTAATCAAATGATTGTATATATTTGTGATTACCTCAAAAAAAAAAAAAAAGAAAGAAGATTGTATATGTGATTACAAGCTTAACCTACTTCTTAATCTTATTCGTCTTCAATGCTGAACTGTAAAATTCGAATATTATTATTATTTATTTAGAGCCATTATTGCATTAGTTCGTTTTTATATGGACGGTTGATATGATGTCAAATAGTTTTCTGCGTTAAATGAAAGCCAATCATTAAATTCATATGTGCCAGCATTCATTTTCCAGCCAAAAGAAAAAAAAATGTTCCAAGAAATCTAAAATCCTTTCACACGGTCCAAAATGCTTTAATTTTCAAGTTTACATCTTCGTGTCAATTATTGGGTTTGGAAATAATAGCCAATATAATACATGCATAAAAAGTACTTAAGAATCCTTACGGTTTTATTCGATCCTATAAACGTTATAACTATAAATACATCTCTTTTGGGTGAGAGTATTACAACAATCAATTTCTAGAACTTCAGATTACCAAAGTAGAATACTTCTCCAATCATGTATGTTATAATAATTAATCTAAATCAATAAATAAATAGTTCTTTTCTTAAGTTTTTTTAAGGAAAGAAAAGTAAAAGAAAAAGAAATCACTTGATCTGGACCCAAATGCCCTCACTAGGAATTTCTTGATGGACCACAAATAATAGATAATAACCGGACGGTGCCAGTATACCCGAACCGGGTGTGGTAGCCTCAACTTGGTATGTCGTTTTCCCCAAATTTGTCACTTTCTCCGCCGACAATACTAAAAGTCTCTGACTCATCGAAAACGAGTGTGTCGTAAACGACGGTGCTACCATCGTCAACGACACCAAATTCTGCGCCAATGCTCCACTCACCGTGAACCGAACGACAAGTTTTTGCGCATACGACAACTTAGTTTGCGAGCCGGGCGAAACAATTCTCGGTCGGAGATTCGCGAACTGTGGGTCCAAATACGACGGACTAAACGCCTCTAGGCTCAGCTCCGTCGGAAAAAGCACTCCGGTGAAGTTATAGTACACGTGAGGGTTGCTCCCGCCGACGAGGACTCGACCGTCCCGTAGAAGCACCGCCGTGGAGTGGTACATTCTGGGTATTGTCGACGGGTTTTGGGTCTCGAATCGGGACTCGATTCTGTTATCGGGTCGGTAAAGAACCGGACTGAAAACCGGGTCCCGTCCTAATTCCCACCCGGCAGTCCCGGATGCCCCTCCGTTTACGATCAAAACGTTGCCGTTTGGAAGCAGCGTCATGTCTCCCATAACCCTAGCAAGAGGCATATCCTCCAGGACCCAGGTCGGATTCGGGTCGGTTATTTTGATCCGAGCACAAGTCTTTAGAGCCGGAAGGAATTTCCTACTTAACGCTTGAGTGTAAGACCCTCTTGGGGCTCCACCACATATCAACACTTCGGCTTCAATAAACTTGGCCTGAAGATTCTTCAATGGCAGAAGAACGGCGGATCCTGTACTCGGGTAACACCTCGGGTCACCACCCGGTATAGTCGGGTACGTTTTAACGACCCGGTTTTTCACATAGTCCAACAGTATAGCTCTGTTATTGGCGAACACGAAGAGGTTCCCATCCACATTGAGAAACACAAATGGGTACAGATTGTTCTCTACTTTGGGGTCGTTTGTTTGAACCAAGAACGGTAAACTGTACAAGTTCTTAGCCAACGACGACGTTTTGGGATAAAACTCGTAATTGAACTGCCTCCGTCCACCAATCACAATCACCTGCCCGTCGGGCAGGATATGGTTAGTCGCGTACCATCGACGCGCGTTGAGCCCGAACTCAATTTCCCGCCAATCACAGCCGCCCGATGAGCACGGCAGGAAGATCCTGACCCTCCGCTCACCATCGTTAAAGCCGCCTGTCTGGACGAGGGTCCCGTCTGGGGTTACGGCGCCAGAGGAGCACCAAACGTCGGTCTGGACCATGAGTGGTCGGAAGGTGTTAGATACGACGTCGTATTCGGCCGAGTGAGCCGTACAGTCGATCTTGAGCGCAGTGTCGTTCGGGTCATTACGACATGTGCCGGCTGGCAACGACAACTTTGAGGGGCCGAAGTCAGTCCGGTCAAAGATGATGACTCGGTCGTTGTGGAGCAGTTGCATGTGCATGGCCGAAATGCCTATGCTCGGCTGCAATAAGTTCCAGCTGCCGCCGGCGGATTCCGCCGGAGCCGGTGGTCCGGTGAAGAAGAGCAGGAGAAAACAGGGGAAGAAAGGAATGAGACTTGTCTTCATTCTTGGGTTTAGCTCTTCTGTGCTTTGATTTGGCTTTGGGTCAGGAAAACTCATCCGGGTTTTCAAGGTTTGTTTCTATTTATATCGTTTTCGGTGTTTAGAGAGAGAGATTGTACCGTACGCATTGATAAAACGCGTTGAGGAAGATAATTTTCCCGTGAGTTGAAATGTGACCTTTTAGAGGTGAAGATATAAATAATATTAATGCAATGCTTAGTTTAACTGGTGGGAGGCTGCTTTTGATGTCTTTCAAAATTTGAAATATGTTTTTCTTACGATGGTTGAAAACGATTTTGTCTTTTCTACTGTTTCGTTAAAAGTATGGATATATGGAGATCTGTATATTAATCCTCACTTTTAATTTTCTTTTTTTTCCTTAAGGCAAAAGGAACACGTTTGATCTAGTTAAGGAAACGACAATGGACAACCCAGGGGCTGCATTAAAAAAACCAGGAAAAACAAAAAACAGAGACTTATAAGAATATTATTAGGTTTAGCTAGATATTACACATGTGAGCAGGCGTTAATTTTTTCCATGGAAAAGCTAAGCTAGCTCTGCTTCACAAACAGGGCTTCATTTTTCAGGATAACCCTGTTGGCTAAGGCATTTATATTCTAGTACCGAAGGGTGACAAATGACAATAACGTTTCGTTTTCAATTGCTATCTTAACATATGGCTAGTGGCTTATTGGCCATATACGGCCCCAGTTAAATAAGATATACATAATAAAATCCTTTCTGTCCTTGTTTTTTTAATTTTTTTTTTTGGTTTGAGATTGTAATTAACCAATTGATCGTTACAGTAGTCCTTGTTCTTCCAACTCATTTAATGAGCTGAACTAAAATTCTTGTCATGGAGAAAGGAGTTCGTCACTTGACAATTCCTTAGAGGCGATCCTAGTATAGACAAAACATCTTTATAAATATATATATACACACACTTTTATGTTTGAAATTGAAGTAGTACTGCTATTTACTTGTTGGTAATGCCATCAAGCATTTAAGCCTAATTCATAAACAAAACAATAGAAATTAATTTTGGTTGGATATGTATAATGAAGTAGAACTTGGTGTACAATATCAAACTTTTTAAGTTATAATGGAAAATTTCGTGATATCAGAGATGATGATGAAATATGATGCCTAATCCAGAAAAGGAAAGGGAAAAAAAGTTTAAATAGCGTCACATGGGGCAAGAGGGATTTTCCGGGCCAGTTGCTTTTGTTATAGACTTTATTCTCAGAGCTTTTTTCACTTAATAATGCGAGCTGAGCAATTCTCTTCTGGTTGTGATTAAATAGTGGGGGAGCTGATTCTGAATGACCTATACCTAACTATAGAGCCAGGTCATTTTTTGTTTTTGATTAACAAATTAATTAACAAAAATTAATTAGTTCCACACTCTTAATTACTTGATAAGACTGACGGGGCCTGTATTTTTCTGGAAGGCTTTTACAACACTTGCGCAAGAAATAGGTTTTGAGTATGGATCAGTCATTATTGATTTGAATCTAGGTGAATTGCACTTCTATTATCTAATAACGTGTTTTCTGTCGGTGAAACTATTCTTTAGTTGACACGATTATGACATAATTAAAAAGAAAATCATCCGTATAAGCTTTAGAGACAGTAGTCATTCTTGATTAGTATTTAGTCACATGGATTTACGTTGACAATGTATATCAATATTTTTCTTCTGATGCGTCAATGATACGATCAATCTGTTTAGTCATTATTGATTTTTTTTTTAAATTTATTATTCATTAGCCAATTATTGGTGGTTTGTTCTAATTTCATCGTGATGAGCAGCACTATTTTATTAAGAATGTTATTATTTATCCTTCTTTGTAAGGCCGCCCTTTTTGTTGATCTGTATGAATTGCATGGCTTTCACATTAGAAGAAAACCCATAACCATTCAAACGCTACAAATATAATTGCCCTTTGAGTTACTTTTGATGAATGGGAGCGGAGTTAGCGTTAATTTAGTTTGATTAATGGGCACGGAGCTAGTTTCTTAATATATCCCATTTTCGTTAGATTTGCTAAAAACATTATTCGATTTGAATCAAATGTTGCTAAATTAATGCATGGCAAGTTTCTTTTAAAGTACACATGTTATCAAATAGTTTATAGGCCTCGCTAGCTGGTAATAACAATAGGTTCTGTAAATATAAAACAGAAAGAAAATACTAATCATCATATAAATTATCTTTACAAAATAATTTGGACAATATGGAGGTAAAGCATTCAACATATATTCAATAATAATATATTGCCACATTGTTAAGTTATTTTTTCTAGATAATTTGTCAAGATGTATAACATTATTTTTTAAAAAAAGTAAAACACATAAAATTAATAAATAAATTATTCTAAAGATTAATTGTTATTATTTATTTCGTTAGTTAGGACGCGAGAAGATCATCGGATCTGGAATAAATTCCAAATTCAAATATGTGACTTTTTTTTCCTTTTTTTTTTTCGATAAAGGGACTAGAATTATGTGACACGTTCTATTATTACATGAAATTGGTTTAGGAATAGAGAAATCCCCCGTAACACAATAATGTAACAGATCATATTTAAATACTGAAATTTGAGCAATAAACAAGAAGTCAATTAATTTTAAATGGTAACGACATCTCTACATCGTTGCTAATTCCAAGCCAATTAATTAACATAAAAAAAAGAAGTATTGAAAATTAACTTCGCGATTTATTGGTTCATGCAGATAATACTAAATACACAATACAATGTAAGACAGAAAAATGTAAATTAGGTCAAATATTTTATTACTACTGAGAAATAAAATTCTCCCCTCAAAAAAAAAAAAAAAAAAATCACCAACATTTTAATTAGATACAAAATGAAAATTGAGAAAGAATCTTTCTTTTTTTTTCTTAGTAAAGAGACACTATTCATATACTAGTCTAGCAACATTATAATTTACTGATGTGGACCCAAATACCCTGGCTTGGGATTTCTTGATGAACCACAAACAAAAGATAATACCCAGATGGAGCAAGGTTACCCGAATCAGGTAACTTCACCTTAACTTGGTACGTCGAATTCCCTAACCTTTTCAATTTACTCTTTGTTGGAAGTATCAACAGTCTTTGATTCATCGAGAAAGAGTGTGTCGTAAACGACGGCGAAACCATTGTCGTTGACACCGAATTCGGATGTAACGCACCCGTCAGCCGAAACCGAACCGTAAACTTCTGTGAGTACTTGAGCTTTATTTGAGAAGCGGGTAAAACGATTCTTGGGCGAAGATTCGGGTTGTCCAAATACGAAGGACTGAAAGCCTCTAAGCTCAACTCCGTCGGGAAAAGAACTCCGGTGAAGTTGTAGCCGGAATTGGGATTGCTGCCGCCGACTAGTATCCGACCGTCACGGAGGAGCACCGCCGAGGAGTGGTACATCCGGGGAATGGTAGTCGGGTTTTGAAGCTCGAATCGTGACCCGATTATATTTCCGGGTCGGTAAATAACCGGGGTCAAATTCGGGTCCCGACCCAACTCCCACGCTGCGGTTCCCGCTCCCGCTCCGTTGATGAGCAAAACGTTGCCGTTTGGGAGCAAAAGCACGTCCCCCATGACTCTGGCTAAAGGCATAGTCTCCAGGACCCAGTTGGGTTTCGGGTCGGTTATTTTGATTCGGGCACAAGTATTTAGAGCCGGGATGAATTTCCCACTCATGGCTTGAGCATAAGACCCTTTCGGGGCTCCGCCACATACCAAGACCTCAGCTTCCACATTCTTAGCCCGAATAATCTTCAACGGTAAAAGCACGGCGGATCCAGTGCTCGGGTAACACCTCGGGTCCCCACCCGGGATCGCCGGGTACGTTTTGACCACACTGTTTTTCACGTAGTCTAACAATATAGCCCGGTTGTTGGCGAAAACGAATAGGTTCCCGTCCACGTTGAGAAAAACAAACGGGTATAGATTGTTCTCTATTCCCTTGTCGTTTGTTTGGGCTAAGAACGGTAGATCGTACACCTTATTGTCAACAACTTTAGGATAAAACTCATAGCTGAACTGTTCGCGGCCACCGATGATTATCTGCCTGCCATCTGGCAAGATATGATTGGACGCGTACCATCGCATACTGCCGAGTGCGATGTTTATCTCCTGCCAATCACACGTAAAATCACTACAGGGCTCGAAAAGCCTTACCCTTCGCTCTCCTTCGAAGGAACCGCCGGTTTGGATTAGGGTACCGTCCGCCATCACGGCGCCGGAGGAGCACCACACGTTGGTGTGGACCGTCAGAGCACGGAAGGTATTGGCGGCGACTACGTACTCAGCTGAGTGCGCGGTGCACTCTTTGGAGTTTGGAAGGCATTTCCCGGCCTGCAACGACAGGTTGGAGGGGCCGAAGTCGGTGCGGTCGTAAATGACGACGCGGTCGTTGTTGAGTAGCTGCATGTGCATGGCGGAAATGCCGATGCTTGGCTGCAAGAGTTGCCACTGGCCACCGGCTGCATCAATGGGAGATATTGGTAGTAGGGTGGAGAAGAGGAATGAAAGTATTATGAGACTTGGCTTCATTTCTCTCTTGTTTGCTTTAATTATTCATTATTTTGATATTGATGTTTCTCTATAGCATTTATAAGTGTGGATTAAGGACCTTGAGCCGATCAGGATTATTTGAGAAATGTGATTTGTTGATTAAGGATTTCCTGCTAATCAAGATCATGGCTATTTAAGGATTTTTTTTTTTTTTTTTAGGGAACTATTTGAGGAAGGCTTGTAATTCATATACAATTTGTTTAATATAAGAGGCTAAGGATGCGGATTCAATACATTGATTGATGATAATAATCGCTTTAATATTCTGCTTTTGTTTTATTTAACTTATAAATTAGGTTTGGTTTATGCATGATGAATAAAAGTGATCAATGGTTCATTTAATTGCATGGAAATATTGTTTGTCTATTTTTCAAATTAATTTTTGGCGCAAAGGGATTTTAACTAATTAATATTTATGAAGTTGTTATGCAGCTCGATTATTCAAAGCTGGTGGCAAAGAGCAAGAAGTTAATCTACCACCAGGTTGCTCAAAGTAACATCCTTCTACTTACCGCAACTCGTCCTCACAAAAATATTCATAAAGCATAAAACGCGTATATCTTTGCATGATCAAGAAATTAGCCCTCAGATGAGCAATTTCAGGATAATGATCTCTTTTTGGGATAATTGCTCAGTCTCTAGTCATTAAATTCAAAATACTCAAAATATTTGGTTTCCTTAGAAACCAAACCCTTCCTACGATTAAATTTATAAATAAGGGAGGAAATTAAATACTGTAACAAGGACGACAAG
This sequence comes from Parasponia andersonii, assembly GCA_002914805.1. NCBI lineage: Eukaryota > Viridiplantae > Streptophyta > Magnoliopsida > Rosales > Cannabaceae > Trema > Trema andersonii. The sequence continues at coordinate 670,547 of JXTB01000048.1, forward strand.
CTCTCTCTACATTAATAAATCGACTCAACGGAATCAAATTTATTGACTGAACCACTATAAACCTAGCTAGTAATTTTCATTATTTTACTGTTTTTTATTACAATATCGACCTTGAAATCGACGATCCTATTGTACGTCTACAAAGTAATGCAATTAAGTTTTTTTTTTTTTTTGAATGAATACAATTAAGTTTTCATTTTTTGAATGAATACTATTAATTGTTTTTTGATTTTTTATCTTAGCGATGATTTTACTACTAGCTAGTACTAATGAGACTATAGTTATGCTCTACGATATATATGGTCCTTAAAAAGTTGTGATGCTTCAATTGAATGCAATTATGTACGTTAAATTTTTTGAAATCACTTTAAGTAATTCTGCTCGATCGTTAATTTTCTACTAGAACCATGATTGTAATACTAGTAATGCAATGTATTACTTATCGCAACTATCGTGACCGAAAATTTAAAGTCGTGATTTTTAATAATTTTAAGTATAGATAAAGATAAATAAAGAATTTACAAAAATTCGGGGGAATCTAAATACTTAGATTTTTCAATTTATTCCTCAAATCATTAGAAATTCCATATAAAAAAGGGATCTATCTTTAGTTTAGTTTATCAAGAAAGAAACACCAATTAAGATTCAAGAAAACATAATTAAGTTGTACAAAAAATTGGTTTAATAAAACTTTAATGTGGATTAAATGAATTTCACAAATCCTGAGTTCGAATGTTCAAAAATTAATTTACAAAATTAATTCTAATTCCAAGTATTTAAACTTTTGAAAATATGCTCCTTGGAGCCATAATGTTCCATTTATATACCAAATCCTCAAATAGTAGTAATTACATCCTTATACATTCACTTAGTATAAACAACAAACTTGGCTAAACAGTTAGACATAAAGAAAAATAGGACAAGGTATAGGGACTAACTGAAGAGGAACAGGACCGCAAACAGAAGCCAAGCGACTTACCTAAGTATTGAGACAACTAACTTGAATGAACAACTCACCTAAAAGGGAGGAAAGTAGGAGGGCGAGCTCGAAAGCTTAGTAAGAAAACTGTTACCTCATTTAAAAACTTTTTTAGTGATGGAGAGTCCCTACATAGTTAGTTTAATCCAAAATATTTTTGCAAAATTATATATATATATATATACACAATAATTTCCAAAGCTGATAGTCCGTAGATACCTATACAAACATATATATTTATATATATATATATATTTATATATATATATAAGCATGATAACCAAAAATCAATCAGTCCCCCAACACATAACACAAATCCACCTATATCCATGAGTTCACCACTTCTCATCAATGGAAACTAGGATATTAGCACTATGCTTGGGTTCACAGACTCTGCACTATCGGTGGGGCTATAGCGCTACACTATAAAAATCCTATGATGCTAATCTGGTACTCATGTGTGATCCTATGATACGTATACTCTAAACTGATGTGTAAAAATTGCCATACATAATAAGTTCAAATAATATTCTAATTTTTAATAAAATGTTTAATTAAATTTTATAAAAAAATTGACAATATAACGACCCTATTTTAACATATTCGAAAATAACTTACACTCAGAAAAGTCCTAGAGCAATCCAATATATATAATACAATTCAATTCTATCACATATGTCCAAAACAGTTCTAAAATCACATTTGTCCTTCATATGTTGCAGAAAATAAGTTTTACTCAAAAACGTTATAAGACAAAAGTATCCGAACCCCTACCTCACTAGAATAGTGATACTATACTGCTAGATCCTCAAAGGGTTGGGAACTAATTCTAAGCCCTCGATCGCTCACTTATGAAAAACCAACTCCTTAACGAAGCTTCGAATCAAGAACCAGACTTTTTCGCTGAATTCCTAGTACCTAAAATAGATAGGTTAGACATATAACTCGTCCAATTCAGATCTAAACTGAAACAGGACTGATGGTATGTAAAATGAGGTAAATCTTAGCCGCTTGATTTCGTTTTTCGTGTCGGTCACCAAACATAGTCAATATATATATATATATATATATCAATCTTCTCCATTTTCTGAGTACATTCCAAAAATAATTTCAAAAACAAAATCTAATGGTTTGATCAAAAAATAAAATTGAGCTCAAAACACTAAAAAATGGTAACTTTCAAACCGGATAAAATAGAGTCACGAAATATATACCTTGAGATTCATTTTGACGATATGAATCCAACAAACCCAAGAACATGCATTGAAATAGTCTGAAATGGCGCTGGAAATTCAAAGCATCCCATGGCCAAAAATAGTGCTTTTTTGGTGGGGGAGCTTAGCAGTTTCACTAGACTAGTAGTGTTGGCAGTGAAGGAAGACCTCTCAGTGGCTGGGCTGGCCAGATGATGGCTGGAGGCGGCTCAGCCGATCCTTCTCTCCTTCAGCGGCCGAGAATGAGAGAAAGAGAGAGCAAATGGAGGTTTATGGAGAAGAGAGAGAGAGTGTGGTGGGGGAGGGGAAGTGACGAGAGCCATATGTGCTCTCCTAGTAGGGCACTGTGTGATTTTCTAAAATTACACTTTGATCCATAACTTTTCAAAACTCCTTCAATCAAGTCCTTTTAAAAATTACACTTTAGTCCCCATTTCTTAAAATTTTTATAATTATGTCCTTTATTATTTAATTCAAAAATTAACAAAATGACCAATTTACCCTTTGAAAATTTGGGATTTTATATTCTCTATTCTTTAAAGGAATTTCATTGCGAAATTCAAGTACTAACCGAGAGTATGAACAAGATTGTATGAAGTAGTCACTGGAAGTGTAGTGAACACTTGACTATAGAAATTGAGAATATTAGACCGATTGCTGATTAATAAAGCATGTAAAACAGACATTTCTCACTTGGTATCAGAATCCCGCCAACATATCGACCTGCACAAGTATGTGATAAAGATGCATACGAAGAGATATAGAATCATAAGATGGCTTATTAATAAGTACAAGAATCTCATTACCAATGGTTGAAAATAACAACCTCAAGCATATGAGTAATCAAAAAGATGATGATGATGATCATGGCTAGAAAATGAGAACACAAAACTTCAAATACTGATTGTAAAATACCAAACTAGAATAGCAGACCAATGCTAGATATAGGAATACCACCCCCCAGATCATACCAAATGAACAATCTCCTGGGACATATCCACTTCTCTAAAGCTAGAACCTAGTCCTAGATAATCTTTGAGTCAATGACTCTAACAGGAGCCTCTTCCCAAGCATGGAACATAAAAGAATAGAGTTTAAGACAAATGGTAGGGATCCTTTTGTTACATTACACAAGATAAATGGGTCTAGAGATCAAAGGTGACAAAGAGAGTTTAATGGCTCATAAGCATTTTCCGTTCTCCGATTAGAGCGAGAAATAATGCTATTCAAAAGTATTATAAACCTTTATCCAGTCTAAAACCTCATCAAAGAAAACCGAAACGAATGTTGATCCAAAGACTATACAAGTCCTTGGCATAAAGAAAAACTCCATAGACACAGATCAGTGTTCCAGATATACACATATAACAACTGAAATCGACACTTAACGCCCCAGAAATAAGATTCTAATAGGATAGGCTATCTGGTACCATCTTCGAGTAGTGCCTGTCTCTCATGCAACCCTTTTTCAATTTTAATTAAAATAATTTTAAAAATATTGAATGTAAAAAATTTTGGGTTCTAATAATACTACTCTAGTTCACATTATAATTTTTTTTTGGTCAAAGGTACACCAAACTTAAACTCCAAGTATCTCCTTACAATATAGAAGTAGAGTTCAACAATTCTTGAAGGTAAAATCTATGAGTAATCTCATTTTAATTATTATTAGTTATATAAAAGTAACTATGTTACATATAATTTAACAAAATAAGAGATTTAGATTCAACTCAACATCAACATCTAGTAAAAGTTTCATTCCATGCATATATGATGAAAATTCCTATTAGTCACAAGCATCAACCTAGAGTTGAGTGACACATGATAACCACTTATTAAGACCAACCAGTAATGCATGAAAAAGACACTAGTTTGCTCCCTATAATTGAAAACACATACATTTATTATGTAATCTACACTTGCTAAAATGATAAAGGAGGCCATGTTTAAATCACCATGGTCGATTTTTCTTTCAAAACTAATAAGACATTTGGACCTCGATCCAAATCATAACTAAACACAATGGGATGTTTTCATAGAATTCCAAAATATTTTCCAAGGAAATTAAATAAGTATCTTAAAAAGTTTGAAAGTTCACACATTTTTTTAAAAAGAAAAATTGGACAGTTTAGAAAATATTAAAGTATGAAATATTATCAAATACTTTCTCAAAGTAGGTAAAATAAATACCAATCCTTACTTAACACTTTAAAATAAATATTAAAAGGTCATAAAGTGTTATACTAGGCATAACCAACTAATTAATATATACATATTAGAAAGCTACAATTAAATCTTTGAGAAAAATATCACATACTAATATGCACAACTCAAAACCTATCAAATATAAAATCAAGGCATATGACTCAATACCCTCTATCGATTTAAAAATCTAAATTTCATTCTCCTCCCAAGTTTTCTCAACACTGGGGAGATTGATCAAAACCAATCATATAATGCCCAAAAATCTAATTAAAATAAGTTTTGTATAATCTCAATGCAATTTGTAAAAATCAAGTTAGTAGGAATCACAATAGCTAAACAATCTAATAATTACTAATGGACCATGCATTAACCAACAAGGTAAACCACATTGAAGAAAACTTAGAAGAAACATGTAATTTGAACCATCGAAATTACCAGGCACAAGTCAAAAGCTCTATAAAATCTAAACTAAAATTCCAATTCAAATCTTCGAATAGATGCATAAAGCTAAAAGATTTTTCCCCAAAGGAATTTTCAATCCATAACAAAGTTTATTGAGTAGTCAAACTTGTGAATATTTTTATTCAAAGCTTTTCTTAAGTAATTTACATCCATTTTTTTTTTTCAAATAAACTTGTGAATCCATTCACGAAAGCATTCATATGATCTCAAATTAAGTATTAAGTAGGTATTGAAAAATGTTTAGTAATCTACTAAGTCCAAAATTAGAAAAGGAACTTGAAAAGTTTGATTTATATTTATACATTTATAGAAATAAAGTACCTTGATCTAGAGATCTTTTAAATCAACACTTCTAAACATAAAACAAAATCTTAATTTTACAATTAGATTGGTGGCTTCATGAAGTTTAGTCTCAAAGTAGTATATTAGTTTAGAACAATACCTCTTTTGAAAAAGGGTATTACTTTCAGCTATCCAATGCTTAAGTTCAAAATGCCCGCGATCTCTTTTAAAACAAATATGTTACTTTGATCAAACACAAAGGTCTATGTCATTCAGAATGTTAAATGTCAATTTGGTATTTCTAAAAGTTCTAAAATCAAATAACTCGGTTTTAAATCCAACTAAACTCTCAACAATTCAAGAATTCTCATTCAAAGAGCGACAATAATAGAACCTGATAAAACTAGAGAAATGCAATTACTATAGTTAAATAATATCTCAAAATATCAAACTATTCACTCAATCAATGACTATGCTATTGAAAAAGTACCGTCAATATAAATAGTTGAATGTAGAGCCAAGTCATGAGATATCCAAATTAAATGATCACTAAAATATCAATCCCAAGAAAATAAAATATCAATCTCATAAATACCAATAGAGTCAAGCCATATCAGTTAAGAGGTAAACATTAAACCAGTGTATCACAAGCAAAAATCCTTAAAAAAATACAACCACAATCAAATACTGTAAACAAAAGCGCTAACATAACTCGAGGGATGACATATAGACAATCCATAAGAAAGCCAAGTCACAACAATCAAGATGTAAGATACCAGATTGCTACCTTAAGACCTACGAGGTTCATATAACTTACAATCTAAATAGATAGAAGAGTACAAAAACGAACATCCATTTGAAGTGAGGGATTCCGTTAAGAGTCGAATTCAATAGTCTCATGTCAACCAGACACTCTCGAGACTAAAATTCCTAAGAAATTACCATCCCAAGGACACAAGAATTTCACTTTGGAGGGGTTTAATGGAGGATTTGGAATAAAGAGGAGTAAAAATAATTTATGTAGCCAGTTCTTAAGTGATGTATGAGGTATTTGGTAAAACTATTTCTAAAATATTTTTAAACACTAAAAATTAACACATGCATGATCCTGAACGAACATGAAGTCATGCTCTAATATCAATTCTATCACAATCAGAAATCCAAAGCCATAATGTTTGTAATTTTAAGTATAGATAAAGATAAATAAAGAATTTACAAAAACTCGAGAGAAACCAAGTACTTGGTTTTTTCAATCTAGTTCTCGAATCATTAGAAATTCTATATAAAAAGAGGATCTATCTTTAGTTTTGTTTATCAAGAAAGAAACATCAATTAAAATTCAAGAAAATATAGTTAAGTTGTACAAAACCTTGGTTTAATAAAATTTTAGTGTTGATTAAATGAATTTATAAATCTTGAGTCCGAATGTCTAAAAATTAATTTACAGAATTAGTCATTATTCTAAGTACTTAAGCTTTTGAAAATATGCTCATTAGGAGCCATAGTGTGTCTTTTATACACCAAATCCTCAAATAGTAGTAATTACATCCTCATACATTCATTTAGCAGAAATAACAAACTTAACTACAAAGTTAGACATGAAGAAAAATAGGATAAGATATAGGGGCCAACCGAAGAGGAATAGAACCATAAACGTAAGCTAAGTGACTTGCCTAGCCATCGAGACAACTAACTCGAATGAATAACTAACTCGAATGAACAACTCACCTGAAAGAGAAGAAAGAATGAGGGGTGAGCTCGAAAGCTCATTGGGAAAACTATTATCTTATTTAAAACTCTTTTAGTGATAGAGAGTCCTTGCATGGTTTGTTTAATCCAAAATATCTTTGCAAAATTATATATATTACAATTTCTAATGTCCATAGTCTGTATATGCATATATATATAAAAGTATGATATCCAAAAATCAATCTGTCTACCAACACATGACATAAATCTACCTATACCCACGAGTTCACCTCCTCTCATTAATAGAATCTAAGATGTTGGCACTATTATACCATACAGCTTGCTTGACACTTAGCTCATACTTGGAAGGGACACCCATGTATCACCTATCAAACCTGGAGGAGCAACCACATTGTCTATGCCTACCCAATAGGAATGTAATTAGAAGGAAAATCTCGCACAGGTTCACGGACTCTGCACTGTCAGTGGGACTATGGTGCCACATTATAAAAACCCCATGATGCTAACTTGGTACTCATGTGCGATCCTATGACATGCGTACACTGAAATGATGTGTAAAAGTAGTTATATAATAATTTAAGTTTAATGATACTCTAGTTTTTCATAAAATGGTTAATTAATTTTTATAGAAAAATTGATAACATAACAATCTTATTTTAATATATCCAAAAATAACATGTACTTAGAAAAGTTCCAAAGTAATCCAATATATATAATACAATCTAAAATAGTTCTAAAATCATATTTATCATCATATGTTGCAAAAAGTAAGTTTTATTCAAAAACATTATAAGATAGAGGTAATCGAATCCTTACCTCACTAGAATAGTGATACCATACTACTTGATCCTTGAGGAGTCATTGGGCGATCACTCGGAAGGTCGGGAACCAATTCTAAGCTCTTGATTGCTCACTTGTGAAAAACCAACTCCCCAACAGAGTTTCGAATTAACAAATAGACTTCTTCACTAAATTTATAGTATCCAAAATCGATAGGTTAGACATATAACTTGTCCAGTTCGGGTTCGGACTGAAATCAGATTGGTGGCATGTAAAACGAGGCAAATCTTAGTACATATATCGATCTTCTCTATTTTTTGAGTACATTCCAAAAATTATGTCAAAAATAAAATCTAACGGTCCGATCAAAATGTCAAACCCGAGCTCAAAACATCAAAAATGACAACTTTTAAACTGGGCAAAATGGAGTCACGAGATATATACGAATCCAACAAGCCTAAGAATACGCATTGAAATGGTCCGAAACAGTGCCAAAAATTCAAAACGTCCCATGGCCAAAAATGGCATTTTTCTAGTGAGGGAGCTCGGCGGCTTTGCAGGACCCACAGCATGGGAAGACCTCGTCGGTGGCTTGGTTGGCTAGACGGCGATTGGAGGCAGCTCGGTTGTCCTTCGCTCCTTCAAGGCCGAGGATGAGAGAGAGAGAGAGAGAGAGAGAGCAGAGGGAGGTCGAGGGAGAAGAGAGGGAGAGAGAGTGAGGGGGGAAAGGTGATGACGGCCACGTGTTCCCTCATAGTAGAGCACTGTATAATTTTCCAAAATTACACTTTGACCCCTAACTTTTCATAACTCCTTCAATCAAGTCCTTCCAGCAATTACACTTTAGTCCCCATTTTCAGATCTTTTGCAATTATGCCCTTCTAATATTTAATTCAAAAATTAACAAAATAACCGATTTGCCCTTTGAACATTTGGGAAGTTACAGCAACAGTGTAATTCATTATTATTATATGGTTTTTAAAAAAGTTGTATATTTTAGAGTAATAAAATATGTTAAATTTTTTGGAATTACTATCAGTAATTGTTCATTGGTTTTCAATTTGATCCACGTTTGTACTACTATTAATGCGACAATGACTTGTACATGGAGAATTGAATATGATCAAGTGGTGTAAAAAATTGATCGGGACATGTGTGTATACATATGACATGATTATAAGATGATATATATGATTAGTAATCATGTTTGATATGACAAAGGTACGGCGTATAACACAATATGCAGAATAATAGGCGCAACAAAAATGATTTATTTTCTTAACTAGTTTCCAAAAATATATTAATTTATTTTCTTAAATTAAATTATATAAAAGGGCCTAATTTTGATTCAATAAATGTAAAAGAATAAAAAAAAAATAAAAATCTCCTAATAATTAACAGATATAAATATATTAAATCTTACAAAAAATTGCCATAAACATAAATAATATTAAAACAATGAGATTTACAAATTGTTAAAAGGGAATCAAATCAAGAAATTAATCAAATCGAATACAAAACAAATACGAATATATAAATATGAAAACATGCAAACTCACAAATATTAGAGACTCGAAAATTCTTTGGCAAAACTAACTTCCAAACTAAAGTCATCATGTAAAGACACATAATTTAAGGGGAAAATGGTAATTTGATCCTTTTCGAATTAAATAAAGGAAGAAAATTTTGAAATTCAATTTTGGATTTAGTTGAAAGAAATCTTGAAATTTGGGGCTAAAATGAAAATTTAAGGGTTGTATTTGAAAGGATTCTTAAAAACTAGCGGCCCAAGTGTAATTTAAAAAATGTATAGCCCACTTAGTATGGCACACGTAGCCACCCTCAGCTTCCCCTCTTTCCCTCTCTCTCTTCCACCTCGTCTACTTTTTCTCTCTCCCTGACGAAAATTGCCGCCACCAATTGCATTAGAACGAAGCACCTCCAGCTGGATTCGGGTGCCACCACTAGCCTAGAACTAATCGGCGACACCGAGAATCCCATGCTAGCCAGAGTTTCAGCCATTGTCGTCACCCATAGCGCCACCCCCGATGAGCATTTTTCAACCATGAGTGACTTTTTTGGTCACCTCAAACTGTGAAACTAGTTGCATCTGATGGTGTGTATATATACGGATTGAGTTTCGCTATTTTTAGTTTAAAGCTTTTTATTTCTAAGAGTTGACTTTTGAATTTGACCGTTAGATCGTCAAATAAGTTTTATATTTATGATGCACTCGTAAAAGTATGAAAAATGAGACATAAATTGACTATATTTATTGACGGATACAGAAAATAAAATCAGACGACACCAATTTTACCTTGTTTTGTGTGTCACGGGATCGAATTTCAGCTTGAGTCTGAGTTGATCAAGTTATTATACAAGAAAAGAAACTTTCCTACCGAATTAAGATCTATGCACCGGAAAAAGTACTAATTATTGAGGAGCTACATCCCCCAACGTCGGCAAAAGACATTTAAAAAGTTTTGGAATTTTAGACTCTATCCCGACAATTCAAATGTCGGCATAAAAGTTGGATGCCTATGGCCCATTACGTTGCGTCGGGAAATGACTAAATGAAAAAAATACCCGCGAAGAATTTTCGACCAAAAACCTCTGGCCGCCAATTTTTTTTCTTTTTTCTTTTTCTTGACTTTGTGTTCAACCCAAATGATGTCCTCATCCTTTTTATTTGCCTCAAAATTTTATCTTCTCTCTCAAATTCTCTTCCTCGCAACACCCATCGCTGGAATCTACCATAAAATCTCATCAGTCTCAATTTACTCTGGCTCTTAGGCCCAATTTTTGGGCGACTACTTTTCTGTCGGAGTTGTTGGCTTTCTGTGCGCCTCTTCTCCCCTCAAAGTTTTCGGTCGTGTTCTTCTTCGAATTCAGTTCAATGTATTAGCTCCTTCTTCAATGTCACTCTTCCTTCTAAGTTTTATTTATTGGATTTTGATTGATATTTGTGTTGTTTTTTGACATATGGGTTTGTATTTTATTTGGATCTTGATGTTGGATTTAAAATGATTTTCACAGCGGAAGATTGGGCCATGAACATTCAAAAATTTTCTCAAAACAATTGACTATATGAGTACATAGTATTAATTCATAGTAAATAGGAACATATAAAGAGAATAGATTTAATACCTCTTGTAACCTATTAGCGGATCCTAGCTTTACTGTTTTCTCAACCACGATCTTCCAATTCAAGCCTCAAGCACAACTGGATGAACGTGTGGGCATTGCGTACTATTTCTTAAACTCACACTTTAAGCCCTTATAATTTTCTCAACACTTGAGATTGCAAGGGTTTGTTCTATAGAGAATAGGAAGACATTCTTTTTTTTCTCTCTAGTTTATGGAGGCTCTGTAGAAAATAATACGTACTCTCTTCTATATTTTCTGCTACGGTTCCTTTATATATATATATATATATGTTTATTTATTAAACTATTTAATAAATTATATATTAATTAAATCAATATATATAACCTAAAAAAACGTTAGTTTACTTTTATTTTTATTTTATAAACGTAAAATTTTATATATATATATATATATATATCTATTTAATCTAATTAATTAATATATATATTTATATAAACTAGCAGATAATTCACTCTTTCAAAAAAGAGTATTTCACTTTTAGTCAGTTTCCCAATTTCTATTTATCTAATTATCTGATAATTAGATATTTTTAAATTCAAAATTTAAACAAATTAGGAAACTTATCTCTCCATAAATTTAAATTAATTAATTAATTAATTAATAAAATTTATTAATTACATATAGATAAATTATTTATCTAGACAAGTGTGCAGTAACTGAAATAATGTAATATCCAGTATAGTGTTTGTAAGAGGTGGAATTGAGGACCTATGGACCTGTAATTCAAGCTTCAATAAATTATGACAATTAATTAAACTCTTTAATTAATTTTTCTAATTTATTAATTCTAGTATTACTCCACTAAAAATATGGAATTGCACTCTTGAAATTACAGAATTAATTTACTCAGATTACAGTGAGCAGTCCATCGATTTAATCATTACATGTAGTTCAATCCTCCATAGACAATTCATAATTGGAGCTAGGTTATATTCCGTTTACCTCTCCAATTATATCTTTATCCTTGTGTACCGTTGATTCTCTAATGAACAATTAATTTATAAATCTATTATAAATTGAGTACTCAAACTATTCAAGTACTGAATTAGTACACAAGGGAATCATCTTTCTAGCTTCCTAATGGAAGGAATAGATTCCATATCTGTAAGCTACATTCCCAGCTACTCATTTCATCATGCTCCCAAGATACAAGTATTTCGATCTGTTTAAAAACAAACCTTTAAAAAGTATATCAAAGAACATAATGTTATAAATAGGAGTTTATAACTACTTAGGATTAAGATTGATATATATATGATCATCTAGTGACATTATTTGAACTCTTAACAGTTAACAAAATTTATGTGAGATTCAAATCATGTCTGGTCCAGTCCTATATAATCAAATTATATAAAATGTCTCCATTGTGATGTCAACACATCAATAGTTCGGATAAGACTATTACATTCTCAATGTTAATAGACCGTACTAATAATAATTAATTAAAGATTCCAAACTTTAATTAATTATTACGGACTATATTTAGTTTATTATCCATAAATTTAATCCTCATGTATATAACACTTATATACTAAATTTATGTTCACATAAATAAAACAGGAATTTTCTGATATTTAATGACATACTAATTTTGTACAAATTCAAATAGATTAATGTCATTTTATTAATTCAACAAATATCCAAAATATACGTACTTTTAGGGCATAAACCCTAACACTTGATACATGGGATATTGAAAGTTTCGGAGAAAGGTGTGAGACTCTAGTTTTTGAGGTTGAGGTCTTATACCAAATGGGTGCTGATTATTCAAGAGATATTTGGGTATTGTTCTAATTATATATTTTACAAAGTATAAGCTTGTCTTAATTTTTTTTCCCTAAAGTTTCTTTGATTTCGTTTCTTGTAGATATATTTGCTTCTTTTCCAATTTTTATGCCTTTTATTTAGTTTTGTATCAGTATTAATTGATTGTTACACCTATTATGCGAACTTTGAATCCCTACTTTCTCCTTTTCGTTTCTTTCTTTTTTTTTTTTCCCTTTTCAACAGATCAATACTGGAGCTCTTCACTTGATTTAGATTCTAGATGCTCTAGGACCCAGAGAATTTTGTGGAAGAATTCACAGATATTCTTATTTGTGACTGCTTTTCTGCATTACCAAGTATGTACCTCTTTGTATTTATTTTTTGTTCACACGACTAATACGAATGCTCAAACTCACATTCGTCTTGCACCTCTGTTCCTCATTGCTTGAATTTTAAATATGGAATTGATAGCAACCTTTAGATTGCTAGTTATGTCATGTGAAAAAGCCATATAATTTTTCTACTCAAAATCAGAGTATCATTTATATCTATTGCCCTTAAAAAAATTTAGTACTTATTTAGATATTCCACTTTTTGAATTTTTGAAAGTAAACAGATGCATTATGGATATTCTAAAACTTCATATATATGTTATCCTGTTTCAATTTAAATGGGCGCATTTGGATATGAGCATATTGCTGTGACTTAGCATGTTTTTATCCTTCTAAATTCCTTTCAATTTTTTTTGTCTTAATCTCATTTATTTTATTAGTTTTTATAAGTATTATGTAATCAGGATATATTTCACTATTGGATTTTAGTTCACAAAATGCCACAATAGGAATTGTTTCATTGGATAGGCAAAAATAGACTTTCGTCGAGACCTTCCTCACTATTTGTGCCTGCTGATTTGGATCGGTCTAAAGACTTTTTTTTTTTTCCTTCCCTTAGGATTGAATGTTTATATAGTATGCCAGGCTCCTACTTTGCTTGTTTCACTCTCTTTGCTCATTTGGAGACAACCATGTCTCTTTCCCGTCCCTGCAATCTCAGGTGCTCGACTATTCTCTATTAGGTACAACTCCCATTATCTTTTTGCTACACAAACACACAATTATTAGTGCATAATTATCGCCAATTGGGTCTCTCTTTTGATATTTTCATGTTGAAAACAATCCATATAGTGAATTATTCGTCTTTTGTCTTGAGCATAGTATTTATTTCCAAGCTTAATAAATTTGTTGTATGTTGTCTTCCCACTATTCAATTGGGTACTTTAGATTTACCTATTCAAATTTTATTGGGGAAAGATTCAAGTGGCCATGCCTATAAACTGCTTGATAAAAGATCTAGAGTTCATGCCACTGCATCATGTTGATGTTGAGAAAGAAAAAACAAATCTTGTTGGAGGCAATGTGTGGTTATTCACAACAACATTTTTCATTTTGTTTTGAGAAAAAGTCTTAAAGGTATGATTTTCGGAGAACAATTCTTATATGTTCTTTTTCTAGATTTTTTTTTAATTATCTTTGTAGATGCTACTAACAGTGATGATTACTAGCTGAATCATTTGGACTAGGGAACTCGATCAAGCTTGGCAAAAGAGTTACTAACTCTTTTCTTTGCAATTTGTTTTATAGCCAAAGAGAAAAGTAAAAAGCAAAAGGAAACAATTCTAAAGGTTTGTGTTGTGTTTTATATCTCTATATATGGAAGAATTCGGTCAATATTTTTAATGTTCTTTTGTTTTTGGTAATGGGGGGAGTAAGGAGAATAATATTACTCCTAATCGAAATATAAAAAAAAAGTTGAAAAGTTTGATTTTGTATTTGATTAGTTGATGACGATGTGGTAGGTGCATTGTGGTGGAAATTGGATATGACAATCATTTACTTGTGAGGTTTGTTGGATGTGAGAGTACCTTCTATTACAAAAGAGAGAGAGGTAGTACTATTGTCCTATTGTCAAGAACCCACTATCTAGAGATGAGGATTTGATTGTATTCTTTCCAGAAGTCATGGTATATGGCTAGTATATATCTTTATATATATGTACATATATAAACTAGATATGTTCTTCGGGGGGCTTACGTGCACCATATACCTCGGGGTGATGTAAAACAAATTACATATAATGGCTCATTTGATTATATAGTTATACCAATTTTATGAAATGATATTCATGTTTGCATTTAATTTATTTTTTTCTACTACTGTGAATGGTGAGAGATGACTTCTAAAAAAGTAGAGAACTAAGTATGATTTACATGTGGTTTCAATTTACAACTTTAGGAAAGTTAAAGACTCTCCCCTTACCCCTTAGTGATACGGCACTTTCTTGATTATAGTTAAGGCTTACTTACCCTTTACCATTTAGGAAAGAATACCCCATAGTTTTGTTATTTTTTGCATTGTACCTCATGTATGTAGAATGGGGTGTCTTAGTTTTTATTTCCTAAACCTTGATTATGGCTAAATTATTCTGAAAAAGAAGTATGTGGAATTGAATAAAAAGGCTGGTGTTTCTTATTGGACTGTGATTGTACTATTGAGTTGATAAAGTTTATATTGGTTGGATTGTAGGCTATCAGCTTCTCTTTTTTGCGAACTGTAGGCTGTTTGGGCCTTGGGATATGTTGCTGCCTTGCCGATGATTCCCCTAGATATTATGATCTTGTATAAAGATATATGTAGTTTATTTTTAGCTATATTGAAACTCAGATTTTTACTATGTTCCTATGTGAGATTAATGTATGAGCAAGTAGTACAATATATTTGTCCTTTCTTTGTTATTATTCGTCCACTTTGCATGTTCAATCTTCAGTTATTTACAATCATAGAAGTAATATATTCGGCGCTTATTTTTGGAAGCTTGACTTTTTATGTTTTGTGTACATGAAGTAGGGATTTTAAATTGTGATATAATTATAAATTTTTCTTTTCATTTTAGCAATCTATGACGTTAAGGAATGTGTATTGTCTTTACTAATTTTCGCTCTTTTAGGAATATAATAAATTATTGTAATTTTCACTTTTTCTTTTCCTTTTTTGTTGTTGTTTTTATTCTTATAATCTCACACACTATTTATTTATTTAGCATCCATAGGCATTATATATGGTTGTAATTACTTTTAAAGACAATATTACTTCCAATAAAGTAACTTTAAAAGAACTTTTCGTATTAACTCAATGAAACACTTGTAGGTATATCTAAATCTCCATTTGATTTAAAAAGAATTAAGAATATAAATAATTTATTTTTTAAAAATTAATAAAACTTTTGCCGACGCACAAATTGTCACGATCCAAAACCCGAGCCAGTGGCAGAAGAGGAATTTCACAAAGATGAGAAATTCCATGATTTATTTGAAAAGTGTCTAAAGAGTTTTAGTTTTGTAAATAGTCCATTTTGATAAAGTATTTTGGAATTTCATCCCGTGAACTTCTCCCACAGTTCGTATACACCATTAAATATAGACCGAATAATAATTGAAAAACGAGAAAATCAAATATAAGTCCAAGCATCATCATCATCTACAATAACAAATTAAATCCCAAAATGGCATATATAAGTTTACAGACAAAATATAAAGTAGTAATCTTAGTTCAATACTAATACAAAATCCCAAACAGTCCAAACACCACAACAGTAGACTTCTAGCATTACCAAGAAATAAACTACAGTTAAGATGGCCTCTTATTCCTCCTGATTTCTAAGATTGCACCGAACACCACCTGAGGAAGGGAAGAAGGGGGGTGAGCATATAATGCCCAGTAGGAAAATAGTTACCTCGAAGAAAAATAGTTTAGTGATGGAAAACCCTTGTATGGTTAGTTCAAATCCAAAACATACACACACACATATATATAATCCAAACCGGGAGCCCATATATATAAAACAGTGTAATCAAAACCATCAATCCATATGCACGTCACACAAATCAACCCATACCCATGAGCTCTCATCTTCTCATCTGTGGAAACCCAGGATGATGGCACTAAGTATGCCTAACAACCTACCTGACACCTAAGCCCATACCCAGAGGGGACACTCGTGTGTCGCCTACCAAACCTGGAGGGGCATCCGAATTGCCTACGTCTACCAAATGGGGAGGTAATCAGAAGAACAAATCACGCATGAGTTTACGGACTTTTACCGATAGTGGGGCACGCATCGCTATATTATTAAAACCCACGATGCTAACACGGTGCTCATGTATGATTCTATGACATGTACAATTCAGAACTAAAGTATAAAAACTATTGTACTCTGGTTTTTCAGTAAAACATGCATAATAGGGTTTTATAGAAAAATGGACAGTATAACGACCCTATTTTTGATATACCCAAAATAACTTGTACGCAGCTAATTCCCAGAGTAGTATAGTATATATCGTACAACCAGATTCTATCACATATAATTTAAATCATTAAAAACACCCTTATTCTTATATGTTATAGAAAATAAGTTTTAACTCAAAAACGGTATGAAACAAAGGTAACTAAACCCCTACCTTACTGGAATAGCGATACCACGCTATTGCGTCCTTAATGTGTCGTTGACGATCACCCGGAGGGTTGGGAACCAATTCCAAACCCTCGATCGTCCTCTGGCGAAAAGTTAACTTCTCACCGGAGCTTCAATTTCGCAAACAGACCTCTTCACTGAATTCCTAGCACCCAAAATAGCTAGGTTAGATATATAATTTGTCCAATTCTGGTCTGAGCCCACACCGGACCGGTGGCATACAAAACGAGATAAAATCTCGACTGCCTGATCTCGATTTTTATGTTGATCACCAAACAACACAATATATATAAATATATATATATATATATATATCAAACTTCTCCATTTTCTAAGTACATTCCAAAAATGAACTCAAAAAAACAATCCAACGGCCGGATCAAAAACTACAACCATAAACTCGAAATGCTCAAAAATGGCAACTTTCAATCCAGATAAAATGGGGTTAAGATATATATACCTTGACGATCCTTGCGACGAGATGAATCCAACGGGACCAGTTGGGGGTCGAATGGTGGCCGAAATCTTCGCAGGTGACGAAAAGCTTCAAACGACCATTTGTCTTCTCCGGCGTTGGCTATCTGCTCGGCCAGACGGAGCTTGGATAGTGACTTGCGGTAGTTCCAGTCTTCGGCCGAAAGAGAGAGCAAGGAGAGTGAGAGAGATTCTGAGAGGGGGGGACGAGATAGAGGAGAGAGAGAGGAGTTTATATAATCTGATTTTTTTTAATCTGGTCAAAAGACTATTTTGCCCCTAAAAAAATTGGATTTTTATATTTTCCCCTCCTTATAGGAATTTCGTCCCGAAATTTAAAATACAAGTCAAGGTTTACATCAAAATACAACTTCTAACTGAATGTTAAACAAATGAAGGATTTTTATATTTTCCCCTCCTTATAGGAATTTCGTCCCAAAATTTAAAATACAAGTCAAGGTTTACATCAAAATACAACTTCTAACTGAATGTTAAACAAATGAAGGTACTTCTCGTACATCTCCATTTCGAGTTCCCAAGTAGCCTCGTCTTCTTTGTGATGTTCCCAAAGCACCTTGACAAGTGGAATCTCTCTGTTGCGAAGCACTTTCAACTCTCTAGCTAACACGCGAACAGGCTGCTCTTCATAGGACACATCTTCTTAGATCGGTACATGCACATACTGGATAATATGAGATGAGTCCGGCGTGTACTTCCTCAACATCGACATGTGAAATACATTATGCACGTGACCCAACTATGCAGGCTAATTCAAGCGATACGCCACTGGTCCAATTCTCTCAGTGATCTTAAGGGGACCAATATACCTTGGAGCAAGCTTACTTTTAACTCCAAATCTTGTCACACCACGCCTTGGAGTCACTTTCAAGAATACGGAATCACCAGTATCGAACTCTACCTCACGCTTCTTCGGGTCAGCATAACTCTTCTGACGACTCTGAATCTCCTTGAGTCTCTTATAGATATCTTTGATCTTTCTAGTAGTCTCCTCAATCAGTTCAGGTCCGAGAGTAACATGCTCTTTTTGTTCTGCCCAACACAAAGGCGATCTACACGGCCTCCCATACAACACTTCATATGGAGCCACACTCACACTGGTCTGGTAACTATTATTGTAAGCAAATTCCACTAAAGGAAGATGGTCATTCCAGTTCCTACCAAAGTCTAGTATGCAACAACGTAGCATGTCCTTTAGAATCTGAATGGTCCTTTCAGACTGACCATCTGTTTTAGGATGGCGAGCTGTACTGATATCCAACTACGTACCAAATATTTTCTGTAAGGCTCTCCAAAACTTGGAAGTAAATCTTGGATCTCTATCAGAAACTATACTTAAAGGCATACCATGCAAGCGTATGATGTTCTCCACATATAGTTTACTGAGCTTAGTGAGAGAGTAGTCAATCCGAATCGGTATAAGGTGAGCACTCTTCGTCAACCGATCGACTATCAACCAAACTGTGTCATTCTTCCTTAAGGTCTTCGGCAAGCTGGTCACGAAGTCCATCGTGATCTTGTCCCACTTCCATTCCGGAATTGGCAACGGCTGAAGTAATCCAGTTGGTCTCTGGTGTTCAGCCTTGACTCGCTGACAAGTCAAACACTTAGCCACAAAAGTAGCTACATCCTTCTTCATTTCTTTCCACCAATACTGCCGTTTCAAGTCCCGGTACATCTTAGTACTACCCGGATGTACTACGAACCTTGATTTGTGAGCCTCTGTTAGAATGGTTTCTCAAAGATTATGGTTATCAGCTATAGCCAACTTCCCACTGAAAAGAAAAAACCCTTCTCTGTTAGTGCTCTAACCATCTAACTGTTCACCATTTCGAAGTCGGTTCCAGGTTGTCCTCAACTCTTTGTCTTGTTACTGACTGTGCTGGACAGTCTGGAGAAGAGATGGTGAAATCACAATGTTGCTCAGGCAAGCAACTCTTTCATTCTCGAAGTACTACAAGTTGTAATCACCAATCGCAACTGAGTTCTCCCAGTCTTTGAACACTAGTGCAGCTAGTGCACCATGAGGCTTCTTACTCAGTACATTAACTACAACATTGGCCTTACCCAGATGATATTGTAGGTCGAAGTCATAATCCTCCATATATTCAACCCATCTTCGCTGTCTAAAGTTCAAATCCTTCTGGGTAAAGAGATACTTCAAACTTTTATGATCGGAGAATATGTCGAACTGCACACCATACAAGTAACATCGCCAAATCTTCAAAGCAAAGATCACTGCTGCAATTTCCAGATCATGGGTGGGATAGTTCCTTTCATGCGGCTTCAACTGACGAGAAGCATAAGCCATAACACGACCATTCTGCATCAAGACACATCCCAAACCCATCTTCGAAGCATCGGTATACACCATATAAGGCTCGTTACTGTCAGGAACAGTAAGAACATGTGCGGTGGTTAAACTCTGCTTCAACCTGATAAAAGCTTCTTCACTTTCGTGATCCCAAATAAACTTGACGTCCTTCTTGGTCAACTTCGTCAAAGGCAAAGCAATTCTCGAGAAATCTTGCACAAAACGACGGTTGTAGCCTACCAATCTAAGGAAACTACGTACCTCCATCACATTTCTCGGTCTTTCCCATTCCAGAACAGCTTCGATCTTAGCGGGATTGACTGAAATACCTCCGTGAGAAATCACATGACCCAAGAACTTCATTTCTGACATCCAGAAGTCAAACTTCGATTTCTTAACATACAACTGATGATCTCTCAGGGACTTAAGTACTATTCCCAGATGTTCGGTATGCTCTTCTCGAGTCTTGGAATACACCAGGATGTCATCGATGAACACAACCATAAAGCGATCCAAAAACGGCCTGAAAACCCGATTCATGAGATTCATAAATGCTGCGGGGGCATTCGTCAAACCAAATGGCATCACCAAAAACTCAAAATGACTATATCGAGTTCTAAATGTTGTCTTAGGTATATCATCCTCTCTTATCTTCAGCTGATGATAACTGGATCTCAAGTCAATCTTAGAAAAGCACCTTGAACCACCGAGTTGATCAAATAACTCATCTATCCTTGGCAAAGAATACTTGTTCTTCATTTTCAACTGATTCGACTTCCTGTAATCCACACAGAGTCTCAACAAACCATCAGCTTTCTTCACAAAGAAAATAAGAGCACCCAAAGGAGAAGTGCTACTGTGAATGAAGCCTTTGAAAGCAAATTGTCCTACTGTTCTCTTAATTCTTCCATTTCAGCAGGTGCCATGTGATAGGCTAGAATAGAAACTGGCTGAGCTCCAGGAATTAACTTAATACAGAACTCGATCTCCCTATCAGGTGGTAACCCCAGTAAGTCTTCAGGAAATACCTCCGAATACTCACACACCACCGGAATCCATGGGTCTTGATCGTCTGTCCTCACCTCACCATCCATGGCAAACAAGTTCCCATAATACTCAAGTTTCTTTCTTCCACCCATGCACGCTTTTCGAGCTCCCACTCCTGTTCGAGCTCCCACTGCTCGGCGTACCCTGGGATGACCACTGCCCTTGGTTCCTTCTGGTGGCTTTCCTGTCATTTCCTCTCCGCTGGTTCCTCCTGGAATCCAAACTTTCTTCGATGACCTCTACCCGCTGGGCAGCCACTGTAATCTCAGGAAGAGTATGGAAAGACTGGGTACCAATCCTGTTGAAAATGTTCCAATTCAGATGACTCATGAACTTTGTAACTCGGGACTTTTTACTCGTACCTAGGTCAAGGGCAACACTTGCCAATTCAGTGAACTCAATCAAGTACTCATTCACCGTTCTGTTAACTTGGACCAAAGTTTCAAACCGATTCATAATCTCATCTTGTTGATCCTCATTTGCATACTGAGCCCTGAAAATCCGCTCAAAGCCTTCCCAAGTAAGACCCACAACATCCTGTATCTACTCCACAGTCTCCCACCAACGAATGACACTCCCGGACAAACAGGTAACGGCAAAGATTACCCAAAACTCTACCAGAGCTCCAAGGGACCAAAAATGCCTCTCCATCTCACGCAACCAAGCAATTGCCGCGAGAGGATCTGGTCTCCCGTCAAACTGCCCTGGCTGGAGGCGCATAAATCACTGGAGGTAATCTGATTGATCCAGCTGACATGCCCTCGGAGCTGGAGGCTGATAGTCTGGGTTGCACATCTGGGCAAATGCCTGCTGCATTGCCTCGATCAGATGATAGAAATTTGGACATTGAGGAGGTTCGGCACTTGGCAGGTGCCTCAGAACTCTTCTAGGAGGCATCCTTACTAGTCTGAAATAATATGCCAAACTGTTTATGAGATAATGATGTATGCTTGTCATAAAAACAACTTAAATCTAGTTTAATGATGATATGTCCGAGTTGTTAAACTCAAAGCTTTGATACCATAATTTCTATCACGACCCAAAACCCGGGCCAGTGGCAGAAGGGGAATTTCACAAAGATAGGAAATTCCATGATTTATTTGAAAAGTGTCTAAAAATGTTTAGTTTTGTAAAGAGTCCATTTTGATAAAGTATTTTGGAATTTCATCCTGTGAACATCTCCCACAGTTCGTATACACCATTAAACATAGACTGAATAATATTTGAAAAATGGGAAAATCAAATATAAGTCCAAGCATCATCATCATCTACAACAACAAGTTAAATCATAAAATGGCATACATAAGTTTACAGACAAAATAGAAAGTAGTAATCTTGGTTCAATGCTAATACAAAACCCTAAATATTCCAAACACTACAACAGTAGAATTCTAGCATTACCAAGAAATAAACTACAGTCAAGATGACATCTTACTCCTCTTGATTTCCAAGATCGCACTGAACACCACCTGAGGAAGGGAAGAAGGGGGGGTGAGCATACAATGCCCAGTAGGAAAATAGTTACCTCGAAGAAAAACAGTTCAGTGATGGAAAACTCCTGCATGGTTAGTTCAAATCCAAAACATACACACATATATATATATATATAATCCAAACCGAGAGCCCATATATATAAAACAGTGTAATCAAAACTATCAATCCATATACACATGACACAAATTAACCCATACTCATGAGCTCTCATCCTCTCATCTGTGGAAACCCAGGATGATGGCACTAAGTATGCCTAACAACCTGCCTGACACCTGAGCTCATACCCGGATGAGAGTGTCGCCTACCAATCCTGGAGGGGCAACCGAATTGCCTATGCCTGCCAAATGGAGAGGTAATTAGAAGAACAATCCCAGCGCATTTTTACGGACTTTCACCGACGGTGGGGCACGTAGTGCCACACTGTAAAACCCACGATACTAACACGGTGCTCATGTATGATCCTATGACACGTGCAATCCAGAACTGAAGTGTAAAAACTACTGTACTCTGATTTTTTAGTAAAACATGCATGATAGGGTTTTATAGACAAACGGGCAGCATAACGGCCCTATTTTTGATATACCCAAAATAACCTACACACAGCGAATTCCTAAAGCAGTACAGTATATATCGTACAACCAGATTCCATCACATATAATTCAAATCATTAAAAACACCATTGTTCTTATATGCTGCAGAAAATAAGTTTTAACTCAAAACGATATAAAACGAAGGTAACTAAATCTCTACCTCACCGGAATAGCGATACCATGCTATTGAGTCCTCAATGTGTCGTTGATGATTGCCCGGAGGGTTGGGAACCAATTCCAAGCCTCGATTGTCCTCTGGCGAAAAGTCAACTTCTCACCGGAGCTTCAATTTTGCAAACGGACCCCTTCACTGAATTCATAGCACCCAAAATAGCTAGGTTAGACATGTAATTTGTCCCATTCTGGTTCGGGCCCTCACCGGACCGGTGGCACGCAAAATGAGACAAAAGCTCGACTGTCTGATCTCGATTTTCGTGCCGATCACCAAACAACACAATATATATATTTATTAAACTTCTCCATTTTCCGAGTATATTGCAAAAATGAACTCAAAAACACAATCCAATGGCCGGATCAAAAACTACAACCATAAACTCGAAATGCCCAAAAATAGCAACTTTCAATCCGGACAAAATGGGGTTGAGATATATATACCTTGACGATTCTTGCGATGAAACGAATCCAACGGGACCGGTTGGGGGTCGAATGGTGGCAAGAATCTTCGCAGGTGATGAAAAGCTTCAAACAACCATTTGTCTTCTCCGGCGACGGCAGTTGCTCCGGTGGCCTTTGGTGGCTGGCGACTGGGTCGTGGTAGCATGGGGGAGGCTCACCGGTGATCTGCTCAGCCGGACGGAGCTTGGACGGTGACTTGCGGTGGTTCCAATCTTCGGTCGAAAGAAAGAGCAGGGAGAGCGAGAGAGATTCTGAGAGGGGGAGACGAGACAGAGGAGAGAGAGAGAGGGGTTTATATAATCTGATTTTTTTTTAATCTAGTCAAAAGGCCATGTGCCCCTAAAAAAACTGGGTTTTTACACAAATGCTAGTGTGTCGGCAAAATGCTAATGTAAGGGGACATTTGCCAACGCTTTTTTGCGTTAGCAAAGATATTTCTATTTTTTATTTTTTTAAACAATATATTTGTCGACGATTTTTTGCATGGACAAATGGTTGATCAGTGTCAAAATTTGGTCAACTTTTTACTGGCACAACAAATATGTCGGTACAAGTCAAAAATACGTCAGCAAAAGTGATTTTCACTAATGCGTTCCGAGTTTCGTCGATGGTTGACTTGTAGCAATAGACAATCACCGACGATGGCTGCCGACGAAAAAAGGCATCAACAAAAGTCTTTTGACTTTACCGACGTGTTTTCAGAACTTTTACTGATGCAACGATGCATTGGTGAAAGTCTTATATGTTGTATGTTCTTATATGTTGTATGTTTTTCAATTTGAGGCTCTTTTCAAAAAATGACATTTCAAAGTGAGTGATTGAGGATTTGAAAATGACCCATGACCCTTCGAACAATCGCCAAATAACACCAAACATACTCTATAAAATCGTAGCATGGTCTAGTCATATGTTTAATATAAGTATTCCATTACTTGATTCTAAAATTTGTTTAATTATGAATTTTACATATTTTGAATAAATATGAAGATTTATGAAATATTTGGTAAAAATGTAATTTAAACCTGGTTTTGAGATAATTTGATATTTAAACTGCCTAGGAGGTACATCATATTGGTTGGTGTGTCAAATATCTTATTTTGGAATTATTTTCTGCAGGAATATGATTTTATTTGAGGAAAACAGCTTTTATGCTGCCGAGAAATGACTTTTATAAAATCCAAACTGAATGAGAATTTGGTTTTGGGAACTGAACTAGATTGATTAAAAATACAACATAGTTTGTTTTATGATTTCGTAGAAAATAGTACATATTTTCATTCACATAATCTATATAGCATTGCATGCATCATTGCACTTACGCAGTTGATGATTTATGGTACCTTTTCAGGGTGCTCGGACTTATGGTACTCCTTCAGGTGATTAGACTTATGGTACCCCTTCAGAGTGCTAGAACTTACGGTACCCTATCTAGGGTACTCGAATTATGTTTCATACTCACGACCATCATCTTAAGTGTCTTGGACCACATTACATATTTGCAGTCATCCATTTGAGTGGCTCATACTATATTGCATACTTACAGTTACCAGTCTTTGGTGGCTTAGACATATCATTGACTGCATTGCATGTTATGTACTTGAATTGAATAATATGTAATTGTTTTGAGATGGTGCTTTATAAGGGAAGTAAGTATTTATATTATGGTTAAAATCTTGTAATTGATTCTCTACCAAGTATTCACATGTTTACTCCTACTTCTCCCACTTTCAAGTATTTGTGTGTATTTGAGGTAGTTATCCCTATGGTTAGACAAACTACTTAGCTTGTACCTATAGTTATATTCATATTGGTGGGTGACTATAGTCTATTTTATTTCCTTTCCATGTCTAAATTTTTAGCTAAGTTTATTTTATTTACTAAGTAGATATATGAGAATATTTTGTTACTAAATTGAATTCTTAGAATAATAAATTATTTTATGTAATTTATTTTGAAAATTGAACTAAAGATTTTAACTGAATCTATTTTATTAAAATTTATAATTCTTTAATAGGTTTCAAAAATAAATTAACTAGAATTCTTCTAAACTTTAAGTGAATGCTTTCTTGAAAAAATAAAATTAATGAGAGTTTTCTTGGTTATGAAATTTATTTACTTTTGAAGAATAAAACTTAAATTTTTAAGTACTTGATTTTTTAAAATT
Source organism: Parasponia andersonii (assembly GCA_002914805.1). NCBI lineage: Eukaryota > Viridiplantae > Streptophyta > Magnoliopsida > Rosales > Cannabaceae > Trema > Trema andersonii. The sequence continues at coordinate 696,378 of JXTB01000048.1, forward strand.
TTAGAAAATCATTGTTTATTATTATTTTTATATAAAATTATTAAGAATCACGATTTTGAATTTCCGATGATAACATATCAAATCAATATCCAACATTCAAAATTCTTGTAAAATAAACATCAAAATGTTTGCTACATATATGTAAATTCATTAATGCTTTTTAGCATACAAAGAAGAATCTTACCATTTTATTCCATTATAGAGTTAATACTATTTACACTACACAAACAATGTAGACATAGCCAACTAAGCCAAGTCTCTCTCTCTTAAAAAAAAAAAACAAGGAATGACCAAGTCTAACTTTAATTGCATACTTGTTACAATTAAGAATTTTATTCACAAACTTACCATATATAGACACACCAACTTCTCCTTTTAAGACAAACGACGACAATTGAAAAAGGGGCTTTTTGTTTTTTCCAGATAGAAACTATTCATGATATACTCTTACTCCATTAGTTGATGTGGACCCAAATACCCTGGCTTGGAATTTCTCGATGAACCACAAATAAAAGATAATACCCTGAAGGAGCAAGAATACCCGAACTCGGTGTCGCAACATCAACTTGGTACGTCGATTTCCCCAAGTTTTTCACTTTGCCTATCGTTGGAAGTACCAACAGTCTTTGATTCATCGAGAAAGCGTGTGTCGTAAACGACGGCGAAACCATTGTCGTCGACAGCGAATTCGGATCTAATTTACCCGTCAGCCGAAACCGAACCGAGAACCTCTGTGAGTACTTGAGCTTAGTTTGAGAAGCGGGCAAAACGATTCTCGGGCGAAGATTCGGGTTATCCAAATACGAAGGACTGAAAGCCTCTAAGCTCAACTCCGTCGGGAAAAGAACTCCGGTGAACTCGTACCCTGAATGGGGATTACTGCCACCGACGAGAATCCTACCGTCGCGGAGGAGCACTGCCGTGGAGTGGTACATCCGGGGAATTGTAGTCGGGTTTTGGAGCTCGAAACGTGACCCGATTATATTTCCGGGTCGGTAAATAGCGGGGGTCAACACCGGGTCCCGACCCAACTCCCACGACGCAGTTCCCGCTCCCGCTCCGTTTATAAGCAAAACGTTGCCATTTGGAAGCAGGATCATGTCTCCCATGACTCTAGCAGAAGGCATGGTCTCTACGACCCAGTTGGGTGTCGGGTCGGTTATTTTGATCCGGGCACAAGTATTTAGAGCTGGGATGAATTTCCCCTTCATGGCTTGAGTGAAAGACCCTTTCGGGGCTCCGCCGCAAATCAAAACCTCAGCTTCCAAATTCTTGGCCTGAATATTCTTTAACGGCAAAAGAACGGCCGACCCAGAGCTCGGGTAAGACCTCGGGTCCCCGCCCGGTATTTGCGGGTATGTTTTGACCACCTGGCTTTTCACGTAGTCCAACAATATAGCCCGGTTGTTGGCGAACACGAACAGGTTTCCATCCACGTTGAGAAAAACAAACGGGTAGAGATTGTTCTCTATTCCCTTGTCGTTTGTTTGGGCTAAGAATGGGAGATCGTACACTTTATTGTCGATAGTCTTAGGATAAAACTCGTAGTTGAACTGTCTCCGGCCACCGATGATTATCTCCCTGCCATCTGGCAGTATGTGATTGGTCGCGTACCATCGACGGTTAGCAAGTCCGAGGTCTACCTCCTGCCAATCACACGTATTATCACTACAGGGCTTGAAAAGCCTGACCCTTCGTTCTCCTTCGAAGGAACCGCCGGTCTGGACTAGGGTTCCGTCGGCCATCACGGAGCCGGAGGAGCACCACACGTTGGTTTGGACAGTGAGAGGCCGGAAGGTATTGGTGGCGACGTTGTACTCCGCCGAGTGTGCGGTGCAGTCTTTGGAGTTCTTAGGGCATTTTCCGACCGCCAACGACAAGTTGGAGAGGCCGAAGTCAGTGCGATCGAACACGACGACGCGGTCGTTGTTGAGTAGCTGCATGTGCATGGCGGAAATGCCAATGCTTGGCTGCAAGAGTTGCCACCGGCCACCGGCTGCGTCGGTGGGAGATGGTAGTAGGGTGGAAAGGAAGAGGATAATGGGAAAGAGGAAAGAGAGAATATTTATGAGACTTGGCTTCATTTCTTCTTTAGATGCTAGTGTGGCTTTGGTTATTTTGAGGCTATAAATTATAAGGAGTATTTCACTTTGATTATTCCTTAAGATTGAAAGTGTAAGCTAGGGAGATCAGATGTTTGGCCAGCCCTACTAATTCTCTAAAGTATTTATAGGCGTGTGTTGAGGAAGGGAATATCAAATATGACTTGTTTAATGAGAGTAGGCTTCTATATATATCTTTGAAAATTTTGATTTTTTTTAATTATATTTTGGGTTGAGCGAGGGTTTGGTTGATGAAGATAATCATCATCGTTTTTTTGTTTTATTTTATTTTCTAATCGAAATATTTAATTTATCCATGAAGAATGGTTAAACTGATCTCTCGGTGATTCTTTTAATTGCATGGCATTGTTAGTTTGATGTGAACCTTATTAATGACGTGGTAGCACTGCTAGATGAGAATAACATACTAAAGTCAAAATACTAAGCCATTTTTTTTTTATTTTAAAAAAACGTGGGCTCAACTATGCGTACGTACGTGCCCAGTCAAACAAAGTGAGGAAACAAACAAAAAAGTACGAGCTAAATTCACCATGCATCATTGTTACAATTTACATCGACGTGGTCCCATGCGGGCAGCTCTTGGGAAGGTTTGCTTTTCCCAACTAGGTCCCTTGTATTAACTGATGTGACATAAGAGAAATTAGGTTAAATATGCATTATAAGAGGCATATTTTGGCACATATGCTTCCCTTAATAAAATTCTGAAAAATATGCATATATCCACCTGAAATGTCATTTCTGCCCTTAATAATTGGTTTATAATGTATATGTCGCTCTTCTCCTCTTTAACCAAACTGTAGCTCCTTATTCCTCCATCTATATCCTCACAATCTTTCATGTAATCTCATGCTTGAATTTATCACACTGTCTAAGGAGCTGAAATTCTAAGAGCAGAAAAGAAGAAAAAGATAAAAGTTGAAAAAACAGAAAAAAGACGTGACAGTAAGACGAAGGACGGAAATCCGCGAAATGGGTATGTAATTTATATGTTCAAATGTTATGGGTACTGTTTGAAATGGTTTTTAACTGAGTTTCGATATGTTACGAGCATAATTTATACATTAAAAGTTGTTTTCTGGGTCTGGGATTATCTGCAAAAGTCTGGATTTCTCAACAAATCAGACTGCCTCAGTATAACCATCGAATTTTCGATGTAATTTCGACCATATTTCGATGAAGTCTGAGATGTAAGAATTTCGTAGACTAATTTCGATTATAATTCGATAGTAGTCAAATTTTCGACCTATTTTCGATGACTATTCGATGGTAGTCGAATTTTCGACCTATTTTCGATGACTATTTCGATTATTTTTTTCGATGACTATTTCGATTATTTTTTTGATCAATTTCGATATATTTCGATTATAATTTCGACCAAATTTCGATGAAGTCTGAGATGCAAGAATTTCGTCGACTATATTTCAACTATAATTTGAAGGTAGTCGAATTTTCGACCTATTTTCGATGACTATTCGATGGTAGTCTAATTTTCGACATATTTTCGATGACTATTTCGATTATTTTTTCGATCAATTTCGATGTATTTCGATTATAATTTCGACCAAATTTCGATGAAGTCTGAGATGTAAGAATTTCGTCGACTATATTTTGACTATAATTCGATAGTAGTCGAATTTTCGACCTATTTTCGATGACTATTTCGATTATTTCTTTCGACCAATTTTCGATGGCTAAAAATATAGATTCTTCCTTTTACATTTTATGATTTTTTCTGTTGAATCTAATTTCTTTTTTTTGTTTCATTTGCAGAGTCACGTTTCAACATCATAGTTTTGTATAACGGTGAATGGATGTTTTCGTCAGAAAAAATATTATGGTCTTATATTGCTAAAGAAAGTAAGGCCATGGGTGTATGGATGGGTATAACTTTTGTGACCCTTGTAGATAAGCTGTATGAGGTGATTGGAGTTGATAAAAATCGTTTTGATTTAGAACTTAAGGTTGTTTATAAATGTGATAGTGGAGATAGAATCCCTATTCCTCCAACAAAGATTACTTCTAATAGTGACCTAGAAATTTGGCTTGAGGAGATGTCTTACTCTATTCAGAACCGTACTCCTTTATGTGTGTCCATTTTACCAAAGTTGACACCTGTGGGTGAGGGTTGTAGTCAAAATGCTTCATTTGTGCCTGAAGTAGGTGCAGAGAAAATAGATGAGTTAAAGGAATGCTTTAGTGAAGTAGCTAAGACTCCAGGGACAACAACAGGGACTTCAAGTAGTCGAGTGCGTAGAGTAAGAATAGTAGATAATGAAGCGAAGTGGAGTGCTCCCTTGTTTTCAGAGGGAGAATTGCCGCAGGGAACACCTAACAACTTATCAGTTGGATCTTATAATTCAGTGAAAATCGTGATCGGACAACTATTTGAGAATAAGGAAGACTTGAAGCTGAAGCTGCACTTACATGTAATGAAGTGCAATTTTGAGTTCAAGGTAAAAAAGTCAGGCAAAGACTGTTGGTTTATAACATGTAAAGATGACAATTGTACGTGGCGGTTGCGAGCTAGAAAGGTGGAGCAATCTGACATGTTTGAGGTGCGAAGATATGTGCCTGAACACACGTGTTCGTTGGTAATAAGGCATAAGGACAACAGACAAACAGAACCATGGGTTATTGGACATTGCATTAAGAGAAAGTACACAAATCCAGCCAACCCCAATTATGCCCCTCGATCAATAATCGACGATTTCTCTAAAGACTATGGGATTAACATGATATATGAAAAGGCATGGAGATATAGGGAAAAAGCACTTTTGTATGTGAGGGGAACAGTGGATGGTTCATACCAAAAGCTACCATCTTACCTATATATGTTAGAGAAGACTAATCCAGGAACAGTCACGTATTTAGAGACCGATGAGATGAGATGTTTCAAGTATTTCTTCATGTCACTAGGTGCATCTATTCGAGACTTTAGAACAACATGCCGTCCTATGCTATGTATAGATGGATCCTTCTTAAAAACAAACTGTGGAAGGACAATGTTGGCTGCGATTGCACAAGATGCAAACAGGCAGTTGTATCCTGTTGCATTTGGAGTAGTCGACTCAGAGAACAACGACTCCTGGATGTATTTTATCGTGAAACTAAAGGAAGCAATTGGAAATATTGAGAACTTGGTCTTCGTATTGGACCGACACCCAAGTATTACGAATGCATTACCGACTGTATTCCCTGAAGCACACCACGGAGCTTGCATACATCATATTGGTATGAATATCCAAGCAAAATTCAAGACTGATCATTGCCACAGTGAGTACTTCTTGGCGGCAAAATCCTATCGGATGAGTGACTTTCTTCATCATTTTGAGAAGATCAAGGTCAAGGATCAAGCCATTGCTAATTATTTAGAAGAAATAGGCATTGAGAAATGGAGCCGTGCAAACTTTTCTGCCATTTGTTACAACATCATGACAAATAAAAACGCTGAGAGCTTTAATAACACGAGTAGAGATGCACGGAAGTATCCAATCACAACTTTGGCGGAGTTTCTGAGGTATACACTACAAACTTGGTTCTTTGAAAGACGAACATTGGTAATGGAATCCAATAAACCATTACCAACAAAGATTGAGAAGAAATTGGAGGACCGTATTGAGGCTGCGAAGACTTTGATTGTTCAGCCTCTCAGCCATTATGAGTTTTATGTCATAGACGGTGACAGAGACGGTCAAGTTAACTTACAGACAAAGACTTGTAGTTGTAGGAGGTTTGATTTGACAGGTCTACCATATACGCATGCATTGGCGGCTATTCTAAGTCGACGCATCAATCCATACTCCTTGTGTTCCTGGTATAATACAGTTGACGCATAGCTGTGCTCATACGCAGAGACTATATATCCAGTGGAAAATAAAGAAGAATGGGATGTACCTGATAATATTAGCAGACGTATGGTAGAACCACCTCCTTATAAACCAAAGGCTGGCCGGCTGAAAACAAAATGTACAAAGTCAAAAGGGGAGAAGATCATAATGCAGCGCTATTGTAGCCATTGCAGTGGAAAGAGCCACAATCGGGTAACTTGTACGTACATGATACCAACAGCTTCAAATAAATAATTTTGTATAGAAAATCAAACAACAAATGACGTATCTTGAGAATTTTATACTATTATTTTTATCATTTTAATTTTAGGATTTTAAGTACAATGTTGTAATGAATAATTTTAATATTTTAGTTGGAATAAGTTTGGAATATTATTTACTTTATTTTAATGATATAATATTTTGAAAAAATTGCAATAATCAAAAAATTCTCGAAAATGCATCGAAATTTCGACTCTATAAATCGAAACACAGTCGAAATACCATCGAATATTATCAAACTGTCATCGAAAAACAGTCGAACTAACATCGAAAATTTAGAGCAGCCTTATTTTCTATTTTAAAATATCATTGAAAATGTATCAAAATTTCAGCACTATTCATCGAAACCTCATCGAAATAAAATCGAAAACCTATTTTAAAATATCATCGAAAAGGTATCGAAATTTCGACTCTTTAAATCGAAACACAGTCGAAATACCATCGAAAATACGTCGAATTTCACGTGATTTTCCGGTACTATTTTCAGCCATACTCATCGAAATATGATCGGAATAAGTTTAGAATATTATTTACTTTATTATAATGATATAATGTTTTGAAAAAATTGTAATAATCGAAAAATTCTCCAAAATGCATCGAAATTTTGAATCGAAATGCAATAGTCGAAACACAGTCGAAAATGAATCAAAATGCATCTATATGTCATCGAAAACAGTGACGAATATCATCGAATTTCGACTCTGGTTAACAAGTTGAATTATATCTCATTTGTTTTGACTTCAATTTTTAACCTGAGTATGCACAGTAACATAACACATGCACAATACATCAGCTACTGTATCCTAAATAAAATTATTTAAAAAAATGAGCAAAACTAACAACTACACAAAAATTTATTATACACCTATGGCTCTATATTCTGGTAGAATAAATCTACACATAATTTATGTCTTGAATGTTACATAATATCATCAACAATGTTGGATAGTGGAATGCCAGCTAACAGACATTCCAAGTGCTTAACGACAAAAACGCCTCAATCTCCACTGCAAAGGCAAATAATTCTAGTTAGTCTCAAAATAACCAATTGAAGAAATGTTTGTTAATATCCTTA